>JARQOD010000008.1:154301695-154363703 GCA_033576555.1 Oophaga sylvatica
CCTGCTTTTATGAGGAATGGGTGTGCACTAGAATTGCTGCTCCAGCCTATCGCTGTGAGGCAGCTCATATATAAAGTTCCCCAGCCCTGTGGGGCATTGCCAGAGCTTTGCATTGAGTTCCTGAACATAGCCATGTGTGTTTGTGTGTTCAGCTCCTGCTCTGTGTGTGATCAGTTCTGGAGAGCTGATTCCCTTTGTCCTGTCTTGTGTTTCCGCCTGTTCTGGGGGCTGAGTACCCAGATCGCCCTTCCTGGAGGCTGCATATACAGGCCTGTTCCTGTTGTGTCTTGTTACCTGAATCCCTGATCCTGGATCTGTTCCGGTACCTGAATGTCTGAACTGTGTCTTTTGTTTCCGCCTGTTCTGGGGGCTGTGCACCCAGATCGCCTTGCTGGAGGCTGCATATCCAGGTCTGTTCCTGTTATGTTTCCCTATTCCCTGATCCTGGATCGGATCCTGTACCTGACTGTCTGAACTGTGTCCTCTGTGTTATGTTTCTGAAGTCCTTCTGTGTCCTGAACCCTGTGCCAGTGACTGTGATTTTTTGCTATATAACCTGAGTTCATCTTGGAAGGAGGAGTCCGGTGTGTGTGCTGAGTTTCTGTACTCTGTGCTCAGCTTCGGAGCAATCCCCGGCCGGCTCCCGTTGAGCCTGGCGGGGCTTGCACCAGACCGCTGGGGTTCTTTTTTAGATCGCTGCCAGATGTCTGGAGTCCGAGGGTCGTGACCTCTTGTCCTGAGCCTGATGACCACGGCCTGATGTCCGATGTCTTATGACCATGGCCTGATGTCCGATGACCACTTCCAGATGTCTGGATCCTGTCCTCTCTTGCCTGATGTCCGGAGCCTGCCGATCGTTGCCAGATGTCCGGAGTCCGATGCCAGTGTTTTGATGTTTCTGAGATCCAGTCCGTGTTTCCAGTCTGTGTTCCCAGTCCGTGTTCCTGAGTCCGTGTTCCTGATGTCCTGTCTGTGTTCCTGAGTTCGTGTTCCTGAATCCATGTTCCTGAGTCCCTGAGATCCAGTCCGTGTTCCTGATGTCCTGTCCATGTTCTTGAGTTCCGATCCATGTTCCTGATGTCGTCCATGTTCCTGAGTTCCGATCCATGTTCCTGATGTCCTGTCTGTGTTCCTGAGATCCGATCTGTGTTCCTGATGTCCTGTCCGTGTTCCTGAGTTCCAATCCGTGTTCCTGATGTCCTGTCCGTGTTCCTGAGATCCAGTACGTGTTCCTGATGTCCCGATGTCCTGCCGGTTCCCCCGTGGTCTACCCTGTGATGACGTCTGTACTGGGTCAGTGTCTGATGTTCTCCTGCTGAGCCTGTGCTACGCCTGAGGCCTGAGAGGCCGTCCTAGTATGCCCGTGCCAGATGATCCTGGACTGCATCAACCCGTGATGACCCCGCCATCGTCTGACGTTCGTCCTGGGCCGGTGTCTGATGTTCTCCTGCTGAGCCTGTGCTACGCCTGAGGCCTGAGAGGCCATACTACTATGCCCGTGCCAGATGATCCTGGACTGCATCTACCCGTGATAACCCCGCCATCGTCTGAAGTCTGTCTGAAGGTCGGTGTCTGATGTTCTCCTGCTGAACCTGTGCTACGCCTGAGGCCTGAGAGAGGGGCCGCCCTAGTATGCCCGTGCCAGATAACCCTGGACTGCATCTACCCGAGATGTCCTCCTGCACTCGTCTGTAATCCTGAAACGTGCACCCTTCTCTGATGTGCGGAATCGGGAGCCCGGCATTATGTTCAGTTTATGTACTGTGTTTCTTTTCAAGTAAACTTTGTTTCTTCTTACCTGAAGTTGTGCAGTGTTGTTTAGTCCTGCAGGTCGCCATCTTGCCCACATGCTCTGCTGCCACAGACCCCGGTCGCTGCCCTCCCTAGTCCGGGTAGGCCTGGGTCCCCCTCCGTGGTCCAGTGGGTCCACATTCCTTTACTATCTGGGACGCATGCCTCATGTCGTCGTGGACTGGCGGCGTGGGAGCATTGGCTAGTTAGGCAAGCTATGCCATGTCCCGACGCCCCGCAGCCGTGGGAAGCGTTACATTGTCTCTGTCCAAATATATATGGATCTAACTGTATGTGTAGTGAGATGACCGACGGACAAGTCCTTGAGGGGAGATATGTGTCATCGTGGCTATTAGCTGCGGTGATGTGAGCTCGGAAGTATGCTCCAGCACGTATAGTGCTGAGAGTTGTTTGAGCCGCTCCAGGGTCGGGTTTTACGAGGGGTCATAAGAGATGGGTGGGAATGACCGCTCACATATCCCAACCCCAGGGGCGTGGTTTGGCTAATAAAATGGAGGCTAGATGTCTCATTGAGTGTCTGTGGCTGGAGGTGTGGAGACCTCCTGTGTGTGTTGCTGAAGACACTGACCTGGGTGGGTGGACCCGCAGTGCTATATGGACTATTTATTTTCTGTTTGTGCCAGAAAAGGCTGTTTGTTTGTTTTCCTATCCAGAGGAGTTAAAGCAGTTTAATAAACTTGCTTGGACATTCCAGTAATACCGCTTCCTGTGCCGAGTGAGTACAGATCCCTACAATTGGTGCTAGAAGCACGTGCACGAATCCCAAGAGGCAGTGTGACTGCCGGTACCGTATGTCCTGGGGTGACAGCGGCTGCAGGAGGGAAATCTGACAACATGGAGTAACTGCTGAAACACCTGGTCCAAGCGCAGCAGCAGGAGACCAACAGGCTGTTGTTACAGCAGATCCAGGAGCAGCGGCAGTAGATCCAGCAGGAGCAATGGCAGCAGATCCTGCAGAGCCAGCAGGAGGAACGTCAGCAGATGCAGCTTCCGGCGACCGCCATCAAGGGCAGGACGAGCGCCCCAATCCAAAGTTAGGCTAGCAACTCTTATGTAAGGAAGACGGTAAGAAGAGCGTGACACAAGATGACCACGGGGATGACGTTGAGGCGTTCCTAGTGGTGTTTGAGAGGGTGGTGGAGCAGAAGAAATTGCCTCTGGAGCAGTGGGCAGAGGTTCTGGTGCCATATTTGACAGGTGAACCGCAGAAGGCATATTATAACTTGGCATTGCAGGACGCAAAAGAATACGCCAAGTTAAAGGCTGAGATCTTGGCATGCTTAGGAGTGACTGACTGTCAGAGCGCAATGGGTGCATGAATGGGAATATTGCAGTGGCAAACCTCCCCGGTCCCAAATGTTCAATCTCCTACACCTGGTCCAAAAATGGTAGCACCCAAATCCTCCTCCCCAATACAGATGGTGGAGGTTGTCATGGACAGATTAGTACAATCCCTGCCCATAGAGGTGCAATTCTGGGTTGCCCAGGGAGATCCCCGTAATGCCGATGACCTTGTGAGCTTGGTGGAGGGTACCAAGATGTTGAGACGTCCTTGGGGAAGCAAAAGGCTGTAGCATCCCCATACTAGTGTTCCCCAAGCGGGGTTGACATTCAAAAGAGAGGATCTAGAGCCACACCTGGGGGGCATCCTAGAGCCCCTGGAGTTAGTGGCCAAGGTTCCTTCCCATAGTATAGTTTTATATAAAAAAGAGGGGATTGTAGGGAGAGAAATGGGAAGCGCAGGCTTCTAAGTGTAGTAATGTAGTTGGTTTCCGAAGGTATTTACTCAGTGGGAATCCACTCATCTTTTTGGTGTCTTGAGATACTGCATATAGATTCAATCCATGGATCACTCCATTCCTCTTTCCATTCAGTTTGCTGCAAAGATCTGGGAACTAGTGAAAGCACTAGACAGTGCTTTCATAGGCTATAACAGTTGGTGAATATTTTTCCCAGCAATATGCGCTCCTGAAGGATGATGATGGAACTCGATGTTTGGATTAAAGGATGATTTTTATTTAAAACTAGAACACAACCTGTTTCGACTCCTTAGAGTCTTCCTCAGGTATAATGTCATGCATGACATTATACCTGAGGAAGACTCTAAGGAGTCGAAACCGATTGTGTTCTAGTTTTAAATAAAAATCATCCTTCAGAAGCGCATATTGCTGGGAAAAATATTCACCAAGTGTTATAGTATAGTTTTAAACACTTAGACCTTGAGGCAAGGTGCACATATAAATCACAACAAAATGGGAGGTACCATCACCACCATATGTACACCAATAGACAATGCAGCGGACAAATCGAAAAAATAAGATAATAAAGAAAAACCGAAAGTGTCCAATAATTAAATATACAACAATTTTTATTAAGGGATGTACAACAACGTGAGGTAGAGTGGGAAACAAAATACCAAAAGAGGGAACAACACAGGGGACAACATAGATTTTAAAACAATGTGACAGCATGCAGTAAAATAATGAATAAATACCAATAAATAATCAAAGTGTTATCACCACAATGGTCCTAAATGGGTGCCACAGGTAAAAGAGAAAATTATTTTCTTTGAAATCAGAAGATTTATCAATGTGCAAGGATAAACACCAAACAGAGAAAATAAAGTGCAAATGCAGCGGAATTAATGGTGGCTAAGGCAGTAAGCCAAAAGGAAATTAGGTGGTAGAAGAAGGTAATTGTAACATAAATACTGCTATTTTGGACTCGGTACATTGATATTTTTTTCATTTCGCAGGGTTCAATTGAGTCATTGGACGCATTTATATCCCATTTGAATGATAACAATCTAAACATCCATTTTACCTACCATCACGACAACAATTGTATTGAATTTTTGTACATACTGATAAAATGGGATGTTAATAACATTCTCCAAACAGACATCTATAGGAAACAAACTTCAACTAATGCACCTTTGCATGCATCATCTGCCCATCCTACATCGCTAATACGATCAATTCCAGTAGGCCAATTTCTAAGGCTTAGACGACTGTGTTCTACTGACAGAGACTTTGAGATATGTATTGAAGAGCTCAAAACAAGATTCATCATTCGAGGCTATAGTCATCGAAGCGTTAAAAGATCTTACAATAGAGCCAAGCACTCATCTAGAAATGAATTATTATATTCATCTTCGAAACCATCTATAACAACAAGTTCGGTTCATTACCAACTACCATACCGAGAACCAAAAAATGAGGAATGCCCTACAAAAAGCATGGCCAATACTACTAGCGGATCAAACATTATCCAAATATCTTTCTAAAGAACTGAGTATTACATTCCGTCGGTAAGGAATCACTACTAAAGTGAACCTAAAACCTCTCACCCAGATCCAACAAAAGAAGGGATCTTTCCAATGCAGCCATTGTGTGGCCTGCCCTAACATTGAAAGAGCGAGCACATTTAGTGACTCTACCGGGTCTAAATGCTTTACTATTAATCATTATATCAACTGTGAAATTAAATCATAAATAAATTAATTTAAATTTATTATTAAATAATAAATTGGCAGAGATCCTGATGTACCAAGAGACCCCGTTTATGTCAAAGGTGATGAAGGAGTTATGCAAAACCCTGAAAATCACACAACTCCGGACCTCAGTCTACCATCTACAGACAAATGGCTTGATAGAAAGGTTCAATAAAACCTTAAAGGCCATGTTACAGAAGGTCGTTGAGAAAGACGGATGGGACTGGGATTGTCTACTACCATACCTTCTATTCCCTATCAGAGAAGTACAGCAGGCCTCTACTGGGTTCTCCCCTTTTGAACTATTCTATGGCGGACACCCTCATGGATTCCTCGATGTAGCAAAAGAGACTTTGGAGATGGAGCCTACACCCTACCAGAGTGTAATCGAGCATTTGGAAGAGATGCAAGAGTGGATTGACAAAGTGATGCTCCTCGTGAGAAAACACCTCCTCAAAGCACAAGAGGCACAGTCGAGAGTCTACAACAGGCCGGCAAGAGTGAGACACTTTGAACCTGGCGATCGAGTACTGGTGCTGGTACCCACAGTGGAGACCAAATTCCTGGCCAAGTTGCAGGTCCCTATGAGGTAGTGGAGAAAGTTGGGCTAGGTTAATTACAAAATCCACCAACAGGGGAGGTGGAAGCCCTACCAGGTGTACCACGTGAACCTAATGAAACCATGGCAGGACAGAGAACCTGAGGAAGCCACTTGCCTGCTGGCCAAATGTAATGTCAGTGCAGAGGATGTCAAGGTGGCAGACACCTTATCCCGTTCACAGAAACAGCAGTGCCGGGAGTTGCTGCAATGGAACAGAGGCCTGTTCTCAGAACTTCCGAGGTGTGCGAAGGTTATAATCTGTGTACAAAACCGTTAGCAGTACTGTGGATGGTGGTGCAACAAGTAGGATCCCAATCCGTAACTGTCAGTATATAGAGACTTGGCACACACAATCTGTGATTCCAGTGACAAGAGAATTTAATAGTGTACAGTACATACAATATGACGTTTCCGTCACATCGACCTTCATCAAAGTACTGTAAAGCAAACAAATTACCGAAAAAAAACAGAAGTATATACATTGGTAACAAAATTAAGGGTAACTGAGAAGGTTAAGGGCAAGGAAAATAAATGCTCTAAAACACCAAAGGGGACAAAGTTGGCTATGGAAAAGTGGTCTCCAAAAGCTGAGACGGCCTTCCAGGAACTGAAGCTGGCCCTGTGCAAACAGCCGGTGCTGATAGCACCTGATTTCTCCCAAGAAGTTTATGGTCCATTCGGATGTCGGGCTGGGAACTGTCTTGTCCCAAGAGGTGAATGGGGAAGAGCACCCCATAATGTATCTCATCGAAAGTTGTCGTCCTGCAAAAATAATAATACTCCATAGTGGAGAAGGAATGTTTAGCCATCAAATGGGTGTTGGACTCTCTAAGGTACTATTTCTTGGGCAGGAAGTTCAGACTGGTGTCAGACCATGCCCCACTGAAGTGGATGAGAAAAAAGGGAACAATGCCCGAGTGACCAGGTGGTTTCAAGCTCTTCAGGATTTTAACTTCCATGTGGAGCATAGGTCAGGGAAACTGCATGCAATGCTGATGCCCTGTTGAGGATCCACTGTTTGTTGACAGAAGATGCCAAGCCCCCAGCCTTGGGCAGAGGGGAAGGGTATGTGAGATGGCCACCGGACAAGTTCTTGAGGGGAGATATGTGTCATAGCAACTATTAGTTGCAGTGATGTGAGCTCGAAAGTATGCTCCAGCACGTTTAGTGCTGAGAGTTGTTTGGGCCGCTCCAAGGCCGGGTTTTATGAGCAGTCATAAGAGATGGGTGGGATTGACTGCTCACATATCCCCAGGGGCGTGGTTTAGCTAATAAAATGGAGGCCAATTGCCTCATTCAGTGTCTGTGGTTGGAGGTGTGGAGACCTCCATGTGTGTGTTGCTGAAGACACTGACCTCAGTGGGAGTACACGCATTTTAATAAACTTGCTTGGACATTCCAGTAATACCGCTTCTGTGCCTGCCTCAATTGCAGCCGAGTGAGTACAGATCCCTACAGTGTGTACACCTTTAAAGATTCAAGAAGTCTATATATTAGAACAAGTGTCAAGACTATCGATCATTGTGGTGCAATACACCTTCATGCATGTTGATATACACTGCTCAAAAAAATAAAGGGAACACTCAGGTAACACATCCTAGATCTGAATGAATGAAATATTCTCATTGAATACTTTGTTCTGTACAAAGTTGAATGCGCTGACAACAAAATCACACAAAAATCACCAATGGAAATCAAATTTATTAACCAATGGAGGCCTGGATTTGGAGTCACAGACAAAATTAAAGTGGAATGTAATGTCCTTAAAACAAGTCAAAATGATGCTCACTAGTGTGTGTGACCTCCACGTGCCTGTATGACCTCCCTGTGCCTATATTACCTCTCTACAACACCTGGGCATGCTCCTGATGAGGCGCCGGATGGTCTCCTGAGGGATCTCCTCCCAGACCTGGACTAAAGCATCCGCGAACTCCTGGACAGTCTGTGGTGCAACGTGACGTTGGTAGATGGAGTAAGACATGATGTCCCAGATGTGCTCAATCGGATTCAGGTCTGGGAAATAGGCAGGCTAGCCCATATCTTCAATGCCTTCATCTTGCAGGAACTGCTGACACACTCCAGCACGAGGTCTGGCATTGTCCTGCCATTAGGAGGAACCCCGGGCCAACTGCACCAGCATATGGACTCACAAGGGGACTGAGGATCTCATCTCGGTACCTAATGGCAGTCAGGCTACCTCTGGCGAGCACATGGAGGGCTGTGCGGCCCTCCAAAGAAATGCCACCCCACACCATTACTGACCCACTACCAAACCGGTCATGCTGAAGGATGTTTCAGGCAGCAGATCGCTCTCCACGGCGTCTCCAGACTCTGTCACATGTGCTCAGTGTAAACCTGCTTTCATCTGTGAAGAGCACAGGGCGCCAGTGGCAAATTTGCCAATCCTGGTGTTCTGTGGCAAATGCCAAGCATCCTGCATGGTGTTGGGCTGTGAGCACAACCCCCATCTGTGGACGTCGGGCACTCAGACCATCCTCATGGAGTCGGTTTCTAACCGTTTGTGCAGACACATGCACACTTGTGGCCAGCTGGAGGTCATTTTGCAGGGCTCTGGCAGTGCTCCTCCTTGCAAGAAGGCAGAGGTAGCGGTCCGGCTGCTGGGTTGTTGTACTCCTACGGCACCCTCCACGTCTCCTGGTGTACTGGCCTGTCGCTTGGTAGGGCCTCCAGCCTCTGGACACTAAGCTGACAGACACAGCAAACCTTCTTGCCACAACTCGCATTGATGTGCCATCCTGGATGAGCTGCACTACCTGAGCCACTTGTGTGGGTTGCAGAGTCCATCTCATGCTACCACGAGTGTTGTGAATGTGTTGGAGATGAGTTCTAAGCAGAAGCTCCCTCTGGTGGTTGCAGACAGTGCTGAACCATTTAGTGAAGATTGGCAATCAGGAGTTACAGACTGGTCCTATATAAGGGAGGTTCCCTCCCATCAGGGTTGCCGGTGATCAATTGTTCTTGTCTAACTGCTGTTGTTCCTGGTTCACTTGGAAGCCTGCTGAATCTTGCCTCTTCTCCTGCTCTCAGATAAGACATTTTCTGTTTTTATTTCTGTGCTTGCTTTTTGCATTGTTTCCTGCACTCTTGTGGAGGTCAGCCAGGTCCCCTCCGGGGGGCTTGTGCTCCTCTCAGTTTATCTGAGCCTCTGTTATTTGTTCATTTGCCTTTTCCAGTTTTTTCAGTAGCTGCGGCTTAAGGCTGGGTCTCACATAGCGATACACCAGCGATCCCGACAACGATCAGGATCGCTGGTGTATCGCTATATTATCGCTGCTGAGCAGGCAAACAGGCAGCTCAGGCAGCGATCAGCACAGCGACACTGCGGGTAACATCGCTAGTTTACCCGCAGTGTACCTTGGATACCAGCGCCCTGATGCAGGGAGCTGGTAACCAAGGTACACATCGGGTTTCCAGGCGCTGCGCGGTGCCTGGAAACCCGCTGTGTACCTTGGTTACCAGCTCCCTGCATCAGGGCGCTGGTATCCAAGGTACACAGCGGGTTTCTAGGCACAGCCCCGCGCCTGGAAACCCGCTGTGTACCTTGGTTACCAGCGGATCGCTGGTCTCCCGCCTGTCACACGCAGCGATGCGTGCCTGTCAGCGGGAGACCAGCGATCAAAAAAATGTCCAGACATTTCAGCGACGATCAGCGATACCCGGCAGGGGGGCTGATCGTCGCTGAATGTCACACACAGCGATATCGCTGGGGACATCGCTGCTGCGTCACAAAACTAGTGACTCAGCAGCGATCTCGCTAGCGATATCGCTATGTGAGACGGGCCCTTTAGTTTTGTTACACCAGAGAACTAATTTAGGTGGTAGAGGTCGTGTGATCTCAGGTGTTTTTGTAATTAGTAGAGTTGGTACTTTTTAGGGTTTTTTGGGATTGCAGTAAGTTTCCTTCCTATCCTTTTCTGTCTAGGAAGTTTGGGCCCCAACGTTTGCTCATACTATTTTCTGTCTGTGTTTGTGTTTCCTCTTGTCTAACCGCCATTACATGTTTGGGGGCTTCCTATGTTCTTTGGGGATCTGCTCTGGGGCAGATAGTTTTCCTCTTTCTATCTTTAGGTGTAGTTAGCTTCTCAGGCTGTGACGAGGCGTCTAGGACCAACGTAGGTACGCTCCACGGCTGCCTTTAGTTGTGGTGGTTAGTCAGGGTACTGCAATCCAGTAGATTCCAACCTCTCTGGTGTATTGCCGTTTTTGCCTGCTCTCCTCAGCTACCAAAAAATAACACACGAGTGTGTAAGCACAACCAACATTCAAAAGTGACCAAAACATCAGCCAAAAAGCATAGGTACTGGGATGTGGTCTGTGGTAACCACCTGCAAAACCACTCCTTTATTGAGTGTGTCTTGATTATTGCCAATAATTTCCATCTGTTGTCTATTCCATTTGCACAACAGCATGTGAAATTGATTGTCAATCAGTGTTGCTTCCCAAGTGGACAGTTTGATTTCACAGAAGTTTGATTTACTTGGAGTTATATTCTGTTGCTTAACTGTTCCCTTTATTTTTTTTGAGCTGAGCAGTGTGTAATAAAATGATCATGTAAAGGACATATTTGTAAAACTAAATGGTTCAATAATAGTTCTTATAGATCCCTTTGTGACTCCAGGTCCACAGCCAAACCGTGCGTTTCACGAGGGCTTCCCCAGGTAGCTGTGATAACATGTGTGACTACACTACCTTACATATACACCCATCAGCTGTTGTGAATGGGGACATAGATTGCGGCGCATGCACACATGTCCCATTTGGAAAGGCGTCGCAGGATCAATTAAAGCACATGTACACATAAGTCCTATGGACTTTGCTATGCAGTAGATCAATCAGAAGAACCTTAAGTAGACATTCAAGGTGAAAGGGGAGGACAAAGTGACAAGTGCATTTAAAGTGAGCAATGTGCAATGAGTGCTTAGCCAGAAAGGGCTGACCATCTCAATACAAATAGATATAAACATATTGATTAGCAATATTACAATAGTATAATAGGTAATAGAGTGATCTGACCTGGATATAGTGAAAGAATATCAATAAGTATGAACGTCAAGTGGTGAATAATAACACCATATTAACCACTAATGACCAGATACACAAACATCTGGTGTCAGTAACCACGAGTCACACATATTCCTAATATATACCCATATATAGCGCCCAAACGTAATTCCCCTACATATAACAAATTACTAGACCATCATTGTAAATGCACCATTGTATATAAACACCTGTACTTTGTATCTCCCCCACCTCATTGTAGATTGTAAGCTCTCACAAGCAGGTCGTCTTATTTTGCTTTAATTATTCTATTGTTAACGTTGTTACTTATGACTTGTGTTTTGAAACTGTTAAACTGTAAAGCGCTGCGGAATATGTTGGTGCTATATAAAGAAAGATTATTATTATTATTGATCCATCACTACTATTTGCTATTCAGGCAGAGGAGATAGTTAGATTGTTCCATTTGTATAGAATAACTGTCTTTAAAACCAAAGATCCCGCATAAGTGGTGGAGAGTCAGTCACAAATCAGTCACAAATATACAACTACAGATAATGAAACAAAAATTAAAATTAATACAAATTACAACGCCGATAGATAACACATTAACCCCTTTACCCCCAAGGGTGGTTTGCACGTTAATGACCGGGCCAATTTTTACAATTCTGACCACTGGCTCTTTATGAGGTAGTTACTCTCGAACGCTTCAATGGATACTGGTGATGCTGACATTGTTTTCTCGTAACATATTGTACTTCATGTTAGTGGTAAAATTTCTTTCATATAACTTGCATTTATTTGTAAAAAAACAGAAATTTGGCAAAAATTTTGAAAATTTCCCAATTTTTCAACTTTGAATTTTTATGCCCATAAATCACAGAAATAGGTAACGCAAAATACTTAATAAGTAACATTTCCCATATGTCTACTTTACATCAGCACAATTTTGGAACCAAATTTTTTTTTTGTTACGAAGTTAAGGGTTAAAAGTTAACCAGCTAATTCTCATTTTTACACCACCATTTTTTGGGGGGACCACATCACATTTGAAGTCACTTTGAGGGGTCTAAATGATAGAATACCCAAAAGTGACACCATTCTAAAAACTGCACCCCTCAAGGTGCTCAAAACCACATTCAAGAAGTTTATTAACCCTTCAGGTGCTTCACGGGACTTTTTTGAATGTTTGAAAAAAAATGAACATATAACTTTTTTCACAAAAAAAATTATTTCAGGTCCAATTTTTTTTTTATTTTCCCAAGGGTAACAGGAGAAATTGGACCCCAAAAGTAATTGTGCAACTTGTCCAGAGTACGCTGATACCCCCATATGTGGGGGAGAACCACTATTTCGGTGCACGGCAAAGCACAGAAGGGAAGGAATGCAGTTTGACTTTTTCAACGCAAAATAGGCTGGAATTGAGGTAGGACGCCATGTCGCGTTTGGAGAGCTCCTGATGTATCTACACTGTGTTCCAAATTATTATGCAAAAATTGTTTAGGAGTGGTAAGGTAATAATTTTTTTGTTTGTCAGTTAAACTCATTGATGGTGATGTGTGTCAGGGCTCTTTATATCACTGTAAGCAATTGCAGACACCTGTGCTAATTAGTTTGGCAGGTGTGTCCAATGAAAGGCAAGACTACTTAAGAAGGCTGTCCCACATTATTAAGCAGCCTACATTTTCTACCAAAATGGGAAAGAAAAAGGATGTGTCGGCTGCTGAGAAGAAACAAATTGTGGAGTGTTTAGGTCAAGGCATGACTACAATAAACATTGCCAAGACACACGTATGCGTGCTGATAAGGGAAAATTGTGGACTCTTTCCTACAGGCAATTACATCAGGTTAAAAGAGCAGCTGTTGTGAATGTGCTAGAGATGGTTTCTGAGCAGAAGCTCCCTCTGGTGGTTACAGACAATACTGAACCTTCCAGCGAGGAATGGCAATCTGGGATCACTGACTGGACTGATATAAGGGAGGTTCCCTCCCATGATGGTCGCCGGTGATCAATTGTTCTTGTCTCAATTGTGGTTCCTGGTTCATTTGGAAGTTTG
Organism: Oophaga sylvatica; assembly: GCA_033576555.1. Taxonomy (NCBI): domain Eukaryota; kingdom Metazoa; phylum Chordata; class Amphibia; order Anura; family Dendrobatidae; genus Oophaga; species Oophaga sylvatica. Next base: position 154,314,681 of record JARQOD010000008.1, read on the forward strand.
CTGGAGTCTTGCCTGCATCTGCTGCTTTCAGATAAGATATTTTCTGCTTTTCTTTTTGTGCTTGCTTTTTGCAAGTTTTCTGCACTTTTGTGGAGGTCAGCCGGGTCCCCTCCTGGGGCCTGTGCTCCTCTCAGTTTATCTGTAGCCACTGTAAGGCTGTGATTCCACATTCCGGAAACACAGGGCTTTAGACGGAGCGGAAAGTCTGCTCCGCCCAAAGCCCCGCCCCCTAGTGAACGCGCGGTCAATCCGGATGTGTTCATGGTACACATCCGGAATGACCGCAGGGCTACACAGCCCTGTGTTATTTCCCTTGCGGCGCCGCAGCGTCGCCGCAAGGGAATAGGACATGCTGTGGTCTAAAAAGACGCGCCGCATGTCCATAAACGCAGGTCTTCCGCCTGCGTGTTTGTAAGGATAGTGGTGACGGGATTTCTTGAAATCCCCTCCACTATGCTGTAACATCTGGACGCTGCGTGTTTGACGCTGCGCCAACGCACAGCGTCAAACACGCAGCTAATCCTAACTGTTTCCGGACCGTGGAAACATACCCTTATTTGTTCATTTGCTTTTTTCTGTTTTTTCAGTAGCTGCGGCTTGGTTTTGTTACACCAGAGATCTGATTTAGGTGGATGAGATAGTTTGATCTCAGGTTTTTTGGCAATCAGAAGTGTAGTTATTTTTTAGGGTTTTTTGTTGGATTGCAGTCAGAATTCTTTCCTGCACTTTTCTGTCTAGACAGATTGGGCCCCGCGTTTGCTCATTCTATTTTCTGTCTGTGTCCGTGCTTTCTTCTTGTCTAACCGCCATCACATGTTTGGGGGCTTCCTATTTTCTTTGGAGATCTGCTCCGATGCAGATAGCTTTCATCTTTCTGCCTTTAGGTGTAGTTATCTCTCAGGCTGTGACGAGGCGTCTAGGATCAACGTAGGAACGCTCCATGGCTACCTCTAGTTGTGTGGTTAGTTCAGGTTACTGCAATCCAATAGGTTCCAGCCTCTCTGGTGTATTACCATTTTTGCTATTTCTCCTCAGCTTCCTAAACATAACAAGCAGTGGCAAAAAAGCCTTGTCATAGCAGCAGACAAGTTTTTGAAGCTGCTAGTGCCTCCAACGTCCCCCGAACAACAAGATGCAGGGTCCTTCTGAGGTTTGCAGCTGTGAGTAAGCCATCCTGTCGACATCCTCTATCCACTGCACACAAGCAGAAACGGCTCCAGTGGGCCAAACAATACATGAAGACTGACTTCAAAACTGTTTTGTTCACCGATGAGTGCCGTGCAACGCTCGATGGTCCAGATGGATGGAGTGGAGGATGGCTGCTTGATGGACACCCCATGCAAACATGGCTACTGCGCCAACAAGGAGGAGGTAGAGTAATGTTTTGGGCTGGAATCATTGGGAGAGAGATTGTCGGCCCCTTTAGGATCCCTGGAGGGGTAAAGATGAACTCCATAGTGTATGTTAAGTTTCTCAAACAGCACTTCCTGCCATGGTTCAAGAAGAAGAACCGTGCATTCCGCAACAAGATCATTTTCATGCATGATAATGCACCGTCTCATGCTGCACATAACACATCTGCATCTCTGGCTGCTATGGGCATAAAAGGGGACAAACTTATGGTGTGGCCCCCATGCTCCCCTGACCTCAACCCCATTAAGAACCTCTGGAGCATCATCAAAAGGAGTGTCTATAATGGCGGGAGGCAGTTCACATCTAAGCAACAGCTCTGGAGGGTATTTTGTCCTCATGCAAAACAACTGAAGCAGAAACCATCCAAAACCTGACAAATTCAATGGACGAGAGAGTTCAGAAGCTCTGTTGTGAATGTGCTAGAGATGGTTTCTGAGCGGAGGCTCCCTCTCGTGGTTACAGACAGTACTGAACCTTTCAGCAAGGAGTGGCAATCAGGGATCATGGGCTGGTCTGATATAAGGGAGGTTCCCTCCCATGATGGTTGCCGGTGATGAATTGTTCTTGTCTCAATTGCAGTTCCTGGTTCATTTGGAAGTTTGCTGGAGTCTTGCCTGCATCTCCTGCTTTCAGATAAGATATTTTTTGCTTTTCTTTTTGTGCTTGTTTTTTGCATTGTTTTCTGCACTTTTGTGGAGGTCAGCCAGGTCCCCTCCTGGGGCCTGAGCGCCTCACAGTTTATTGCAGCCACTGTTATTGGCTCATTTGCTTTTTCCTGTTTTTTTCAGCGGCTGCGGCTTGGTTTTTGTTCACACTGAGAACTGATTTAGTGGGTGGCGAGATCGTGTGATCTCAGTATTTTTGTAATCAGAATTGTTGGATTTTTGTAGGGTTTTCTGGATTGCAGAAAATAATCTCTCCTGTCCTATCCTATTTAGTCAGCTTGTGGCCCCAGCGTTTGCTCAGTCTATTTTCTGCCTATGTTTGTATTTTCATCTTGTCTAACCGCCATTATATGTTTGGGGCTTCCTATTTTCTTTGGGGATCTGCTCCGGGGCAGATAGCTTTTATCTTTCTGCCTTTAGGTGTAGTTATCTCTCAGGCTGTGACGAGGCGTCTAGGATCAACGTAGGAACGCTCCACGGCTACCTCTAGTTGTGTCGTTAGTTTAGGAATCTGCAACCCATCAGTTACCAACATCTCAGGTGTTCGGCTGCCCTGCTGTTGTTCCTGTCCTCCTCAGCTACTGAAACATAAAGCTCCTTTCAAACAAGGGGTCCGATGTGCAAATGTAACATCACCTAGAATAAAGTTTTGAGTTGAAAACTGTTTGATTTCAGTTTGTAATAACCTGCTAATGCTTATAATTTCAAAAATGACCATTTTTTTGTTCTTTATTAAAATGAAAAGGTTGAAAACTCTGCTGTGCATAATAATTTGGAACATGCATTTTGAGTGCAGTTTGAGTGTTTTATTTTTTTAAAAATATACTATTATCATAGGCAGTTTGTACAAAAACCTTTCAATTGTACTCTAATAGTTATTTGACTGGAAAATTACAATGACTGCAATTCATATAGGTAATTTGGGAAAATCTGAGAAAATATTATTTGCATAATAATTTAGAACACAGTGTAAATAGTGGAAACCCCCCAATTCTAACTCCAACACCCACCTCAAGACACCTCTAACCCTAATCCCAACCCTAACCCTAAAGCTAACCCTAATGGGAAAATGGAAATAAATACATTTTTTTAATTTTATTATTTTTCCCTAACTAAGGGGGTGATAAAGGGGGGTTTAATTAACTAGTGGGCTTTTACAGCGGGATTTTATGTTTGGCTGCTGTCACACAGTAAGGCTAGTTTCACACTACCGTTTCACTGACCTGCGCCGGTCTGCGCACGGCCGCCGCTAAGCTCCGCCCCTGGCCGCGCCGCCTATGGGCACATGACGCTGCATGCAACCTGCGTACCCTATCTTTAGCACTGGGTACGCAGGCCGTGCGCAGGTATGTGTTTTCCGGCATATGCGTCCTTTTGACGGTGCGCCAAGAGCACCAAAATGCAACACGATGCGTTGGGTGCAGGTCGGCGCACCATCAAAAGGACGCATGCGCCGGCAAATGCATACTTGTGCACGGCCTGCGTACCCAATGCTAAAGATAGGGTACGCAGGTCGCATGCAGCGTCATGCACCCATAGGCGGAGCGGCCGGGGCGGAGTTTAGCGGCGGCCGTGCGCAGGTCAGTGAAACGCTAGTGTGAAACTAGCCTAAAAGACACTTTTTATTGCAAAAAATAGTTTTTGCATCACCATATTTTGAGAGCTATAATCTTTCCATATTTTGGCCAACAGAGTCACGTGAGGTCTTATTTTTTGCGGGACGAGGTGACGTTTTTATTGCTACCATTTTTTTATCGCTTTTTATTACGATTTTTGGGAGGCAGAATGAACAAAAAACAGCAATTGAGGAATTTCTTTTTTGGGGGAGGGGCGTTTATACGGTTTCGCGTATGATAAAATTGATAAAGCGGTTTTATTCTTCGGGTCAGTACGATTACAGCGATACCTCATTTATAATTTTTTTAATGTTTTGGAGCTTTTATACAAAAAAAAACTATTTTATATAAAATTTTTTTGCATCACTTTATTCTGCGAGCTATAACTTTATTTTTTCGCTGATGGAGCTGTATGGCAGCTCGTTTTTTGCGGGACAAGATGACGTTTTCAGCGGTACCATGTTTATTTATATCCGTCATTTTGATTGCGTTTTATTCCACTTTTTATTCGGCGGTGTGATGATAAAGCACTGCTTTTTTGTTTTGTTTTTTTAAGGGGTTCACTAAAGGGGTTAACTAGTGGGACAGTTTTATAGGGCGGGTCGTTACGGACGCGGCAATACTAAATATGTGTACTTTTATTGTTTTGTCTTTTTTATTTACATAAATAAATGAATTTATTGGGGAATATTTTTTTTTATTAAGGTATTTTTTTAAAATTATTTTTATACGTTTATTTATTTTTTTTACTTTGTCCCAGGGTGAGACATCACTATATAATGTCAGATCGCTGCTCTGACAGTTTGCACAGCACTCTGTCAGACCAGCGATCTGACAGGCATTGCTGGAGGCTTCCCAGCGCCTACTCTCAGCAGGCACTGAGAAGCCACCTCCCTGCAGGACCCGGAAGGACCCTGCGGCCATCTTGGATGCGGGGTCCTGCAGGGAGGAGGCCCTCGGAACAGCACGATCACATCGCGCTTTTCTGAGGGTCTCAGGAAAGCACGCAGGGAGCCCCCTCCCCGGGCGATGCTTCCCTGTGCCGCCGGAACACTGTGATCATCTTTGATCGCAGTGTGCCGGGGGTTAATGTGCCGGGTGCGGTCCGTGACCGCTCCTGGCACATAGTGCCGGATGTCAGCTGTGATGATCAGCTGACACTCGGGCCGCGATCAGCTGCACTCCACCCGTGAGCGCAGCTGATCGCATATGACGTACTATCCCATCCACGGTCATACGTGCCCGAGTCACCTGGACGGGATAGTACGTCAGATGTCAGAAAGGGTTTAAAAGCCAAATCCAGAGAGCTATAGCTATGAGACAAAGCTTAGTAGTTTGTTCAGACCAACCGGTACCATGGTTCCCAGAGCTGTAATCCATCTACATTTTCTTTAGGATAGTAGGCGCTTACTATCGCCCCCTCTTGTCCCAATACGAATCCTGTCAATGCCACATATCCTTAGTTCTTTGGGATCACAATTGCGCATATCTCTGAAGTGCCTCGGGATTGATTTAAGGTGATCACATCGTTCACTTCACGGGCGACTACAATGTCCCTCACATGTTCATGTGTTCTGACACGCAATTCCCGTGATCTGAGTCCTAAGTAGTCCAGATTGCAGGTGCACTTGGCGCAGTACATGAGTTGTATTGCTCGTGATGTATTCTGTAAACTTAAAGTCACGGTAGCCGTCCGCTGAAGTGAACGATGTGGCCCTCATCAGGTTTCTGCAGGCCAGGCAACCACCACATTAGTAGAAGCCTAGTCTTGGCTTCCTTGTAACGAAGCAGTCTAGAGATTTTACTTCATAGTGGCTATTGACAAGAATGGTCATAAAATTTCTACTTTTACTAGCTGTCATCATAGGTAGTTTGGGGAGATGGAAGATGAAAACAGTTCTTCCTCTGGAAATCCAGAGGGGCGTTTACCATTAAAAGAACTAAACAGAGGATGGAACCCATATGCCTCGAAAAACGGGAACCTACCGCTTGATTCCTGACAATGATTATTTAGACAACGGTAATTAGGTAACCAAGTCCTCCTGATTCTCAGACACAAAACACCCGAGATACATCTCCAGATTCTGGTTAACCGGTTCAGTCTGCCCATTATACTGCGGGTGAAACGCAGAAGAAAAAGACAAATGGATCCCCAGATGGGTGCAAAATGCTCTCCAAAATTTGGAGACAAACTGCATCCCCCAATCAGAAGCATTATCGGCAGGAATCTCATGTAGTCTAATAATTTCCCTGACAAAAATTTGCACCAGAGATTTGGCATTAGGCAAAGCAAGTAAAGCAGTAAAATGACACATTTTGCTGAATCTGTCTACCACCACTAGGATTACAGTGTTCCCTGTAGACACAGGTAGGTTCATAATTAAATCGACCAATAAGTGAGTCCAAGGTCTGCTGGGAATCTCCAGTGGTTGGACAGCCCCTGACGGACGGGTATGTGAGGTCTTAGAAAGCGCACAGATATTGCAGGCGGCCACATACTCCCGAACATCATTATGAGCACCTGGCCACCAACAACATTGAGTAAGTAGATCCGCGGTGGCCTTATTCCCAGGATGTCCAGCCAACACCGTATCATGATGTTCACTGAGGGCCCTAAGACGGAGATTGACTGGAATGAATAGTATACCAAGTGGACAGGTAGCAGGGGTGTCCCCCTGAGCGTCAACAACCTCTCTTTTAGGATTATAGCATATAGATGCCATCACTACCCCTTTTTGGATAATAGGAACCGGTTTATACTTACCTCCTCCCACAGGAAAGCAACAGGACAGGAAAACTGCCTTAAAGTTTTTGCTCCCCGGCCTAATAGTAACAAAAAAGTTAAACCTGGTAAAAAAAATAATGCCCATCTTGCCTGTCGTGGTGTAAGACGTTTCACCGATTCTAAGTATACCAGATTCTTATGATGTGTGATAACCATCACTGGGTGAAACGCTCCCTCCAAGAAATGACGGCACTCCTCAAATGCCCATTTGATAGCTAAGAGTTCCCTATTACCAATATCGTAATTTCTCTCAGATGTCGACAGTTTCTTGGAAAAATAAGCACATGGTTGCCACTTACCAGATGCACCCTGCGTCAGGCTGGCCAAGAATTGGGGCAGAAGCAAAACACTTTTTCACTGTGTCAAATGCCTCCCTGGCAGGAATGGACCACTTGGAGAAGTAAGTCCCCTTCCAGGTCATATCTGTGAGAAGTTTGGCTACTACTGAAAAGTTTGTTATGAATTTACAGTAATAGTTGGCGAAACCCAAGAATCTTTCAAATCCTCTGGACGATTTCACTCTAATAACGCCTGGACTTTCGCTGGATCCTTATGAAAACTAGGGGCAGGCAATACATGACCGAGGAAAAGGATTTCTTCAACCGAGAACTTACACTTCTCAGGTTTAACATACAATTTATTGCCACGCAGTATGTGTAGACCTGCCTAACATGTCCCTGGTGTGTCTCCAGGTCAGGTGAATAGATAAGAATATCGTCCAAATAGATAACAATGAACCTGCCTACCAGGTGACTAAAAACATAATTAATGAAATCCTGAAAGATGGCGGGCGCGTTAGTCAACCCCAAAGGCATCACCAGGTTTTCATAGTATCCTTCAGGCATATTGAAAGCAGTGTTCCACTCATCCCTCTCCTTAATACGAATGAGGTTATATGCCCTGAGGCCCATCTTAGAGAACCATTTTGCAACAACAATCTGACTAAAGAGGCCAGGGATCAGGGAAGCAGATACGGATCACATTGATCGCATTGAGTTCCCAGAAATCCAGGCAAGGACGTAACCCCCAATCTTTTTTCTTGACAAAAAAGAACCCTGCAGCAATGGGAGATGAGGATGGTCTAATATTACTCTTAATCAGACTTTCCGCAATATAGTCCTTCATGGCCTGCCTCTCCGGACCTGAGATGTTATAGAGTCTGCTCTTGGGCAGCTTACCACCAGGAACCAGATTGATGGCAAAATCGTAAAGACGATGGGTAGGAAGTTCTTGGCACCCCTGCTCAGAAAACACATCCCCAAAGTTTGACAGGTAATTGGGCATGGACTGAGTATCCACCCGTGTCAACTGGGTACCCAAGCATTGTACTTGACAGTAAGTACTCCACTTAGCCAACTCCTGTGTCTGCCAATCGATCACCGGATTGTGCAGAGCAAGCCAAGGAAGTCCCAGTACCACACGTGAGGGCAAGCCCTTAAGCACATAACAGTTTAACACCTTAGTGTGTATGGCCCCCACCTGTAGCTGTAAGTCACGGACCAACTGCGTAAAATGCACGTTTTAGGGGGGGGGGCAGAGTCAATGGCAATAATTGGTATAGGTCTGTACAATGTATGTGGGACGAGGCTTTGGTCCCAGACGAACTTAGCGTCGGCCAAATCAAACCCAGCCCCACTGTCCAGAAAGGCAGAAATGTCCACCTTATTTTCACCCATGTGTAAACTAACGTGTAAAAAAAAAAAAAATGAGTCTCACCCACCGAGGTAATAAGTACACCCGGGTTGACAACCTCCTCCCAACCCAGGCTCACCAGTTTTCCGGCGGTTTGTTTAAATTGAAATCGGGTAGGATGTGCTCACAAAATGACCCTTTTTGCCACAACAGAAACACACACCTCCCTTACACCAGACAACCATCAATTTGCTAGGTTGAGATGCCGCACTCACCTGCATGGGTTCCACAGTTGGCTCAGTACGGACCACTCTCAACCTTGGCCCTCCCGCCCCCACAGGTGACTTCCTAGGTCTCTGGCGAAGACGGCGATCAACCCGGATTGCCAGAGACATGGCTGACTCAAGGGATTCGGGAGTCACAGAGAGCTAACGCATCCTTTACTCTCACTGAGAGGCCCTCACAGAACTGACTATGGAGGGCTGGGTCATTCCACCTTGTGTCTGTGGACCACCTCCGGAACTCGGAGCAATATTCCTCTGCCAGGCGGTCTCCTTGCTGGCGTTGGCGTAAAGAGAACTCAGCCAGTGAGACGTGATTGGGATTATCATACACAAGGCCCAGAGCCTGAAAAAATCCCAACACCGTCTGGAGCGACAGAGTCAGACGGGAGAGAAAACGCCCATGCTTGTGGGTCCTCTTGGATGACCAAGATAACTATCCCCACCCGTTGCTCCTCTGTACCCAAGGACACAGGAAGCAACCTAAAATAAAGTTTGCAGGCCTCACGGAACACAACAAACTTGTCAAGCCCCCCAGAGAACCTGTCCGATAATGCGATCTTGGGCTCCACAATGGTTTGTCTGGAGGGCGAGATCCCCACACCAGATGTAATGATGGGGTGCTGTGAAACCACTGTGTGCAAATCCGCCACCCCAGACTGAACTGCTACAACTGCCCTGTAAGATCAGAGATTGGATCCATCATGGATCAGAAAAATTAATTGCAGTCAGCGTTAATGTCACGATTCGACTGACGAGTGACCTGGGACCAGAGGTACCTTTCCTCACCCTAACACCAAGGGCGCCCTAACTCACCCTGTTCCTTGGGATACTTCAGATGTCGAAGACACTGGGGCCTCCGCCCTTGCCTTCTCTCCTACAAGAGCCCTTCGTCTGTCTCCTTCCCCTACCCAGGGAAGAGAGGCACTACTGTGTACCGCAGTACACCAACCCGACAGACATGGGGTCAAAGACAAGGGTAAAATGAAAACTCCACACACACAAAATATACTGTACACTCACATATAATTGAGGTATTCACCATAGTATGTAGGGAAGGATAAGGAATTTCTAAGCGTACAAACCAACCAACAGTCGCTAATAAATTCCTCCGGCTCTCCTTCACAAAACCAACTTCTCCCACTCCAAGATCATGTAGCTAGTGCTAACTCTGACAATGACTTGGTAATCGAGCCCAGATTTTATAGGGAAAAGTCTTAGTTACTTACCGTTAACGGTATTTTTCGAAGTCCATGACAGCACTACAGAGAGAGGGGATCCGCCCCTTAGGAACAGGAAACCTACAGATACAAAAGGGCGGCACCTCTCCCACACATCAGTTGGATTACAGAGCATAAGAGGACTAGCCAGGTTAAATGGTATACAGCAAAAAATGTATGCATCACACAGTAACATTGATCAATTGTTTATTACATGTGGACTATACAGTCATGGCCAAAAGTTTTGAGAATGACACAAATATTAATTTTTACAAAGTCTACTGCTTCACTTTTTCTAATGGCAATTTGCATATACTCCAGAATGTTATAAAGAGTGATCAGCTTAACAGCAATTACTTGCAAAGTCAATATTTGGCTAGAAAATGAACTTTATCCCCCAAAACACATTTCAACATCATTGCAGCCTTGCCTTAAAAGGACCAGCTAACCTCTTTTCAGTGATTGCTCCATTAACACAGGTGTGGGTGTTGATGAGGACATGGCTGGAGATCAATCTGTCATGATTAAGTAAGAATGACACCACTGGACACTTTAAAAAGGAGGCTAGTGCTTGGCATCATTGTTTCTCTTCTGTTAACCATGGTTATCTCTAAAGAAACACGTGCAGTCATCATTGCAATGCACAAAAATGGCCTAGCAGGGAAGAGTATCGCAGCTAGAAAGATTGCACCTCAGTCAACAATCTATCGCATCATCAAGAACTTCAAGGAGAGAGGTTCCATTGTTGCCAAAAAGGCTTAATTATTGGTGATGTTGCAACTAAAGAGTGCTCCCAAAGCTGAAACCTGCACCTTAAGGGTGCTCGTGGAGAGACCTAAGTCCAGACCCTTTTGTAGGAATTCTAGAATCTGGGCTATCGGTGTTGGGTCCCCTGCTACCACCCCCGAGCTCTGAAGAAATTTTTTCCAAGTCCTAGCGTAGATTCTAGTTGTAACCTCTTTTCTGCTCTTAAGGAGAGTATTAATTAGATTAGCAGAAAACCCCTTATCTCTCAGCAGCGACCACTCAAAATCCACGCCGTCAGTTGGAGGCCCTCTACTCGAGGATGGTAGACTGGACCCTGGGAGAGCAGATCGGGAATATCCGGCAGGACCCAAGGGTCGGCTATCGACATGTTCCTGAGACATGAAAACCATGCCCTCCTGGGCCAGAAGGGAGCAACTACTGTTACCCTTGCCCTGTCTTTCCTGACTTTCCTCAATACTAGGGGGAGTAAGGACAAGGGAGGGAAGGCGTAGGCTAGATTGAAATCCCACTTTAATAGAAGAGCGTCCACTGCCAGAGGGCGTTCTTTGGGATTCAGAGAGCAGAACCGTCTCACTTTCCTGTTGCTTTTGGTAGCAAAGAGATCTATCTCGGGTTGACCCCATTTCTGCACAATCAGGTCGAAGATGGAAGTCTTTAACGACCATTCTCCCTGACTCAGGAGATTGCGGCTTAAGAAGTCCGCTCTAGTATTTTCTTCCCCCCTTATATGTAGAGCCGTTAGAGAAAGAAAGTGTCGTTCTGCTATCTGGAGTAGGCGTCTTGCCACTTCCATGAGAGGACCGGAACGAGTACCACCCTGGTGGTTGACGTAAGCGACTGTAACACGATTGTCGGAGAGCACTCGAACGTGGTGACCCTGTAGATAGACAAGGAGCTTTTTAATTGCTTGCTCTGCCGCCGTTAACTCCTTCATATTAGAAGACATTTCTATTTGATCCGGCTCCCATAAGCCCTGAACCATAACATCCCCCATATGAGCCCCCCACCCAGAGGGGCTTGCATCTGTCGTGACTATCCGGAATATTTCATATTCCCAGGGAACCCCCTTAGACAGGTTTGTCTCTTCCTTCCACCAATCCAGGGATCTTATAGTAGTCTGGGACAAGGATAGCTGGCCTTCTAGGTAACCACCTAGAAAATTTTGATGTAACAAGACCTCAGCTTGCAGCGTCCTTGTGTGAAATTGTGCCCACTGAACCACGGGAATACAGGACAAGAGGGAGCCCAAAAGAGACATGGCCTTCCTAAGAGACATGGAGGGGTTATTGGAAGCGTTTAGGACCTGGTACCGTAAGCGAATCAACTTGTCTGACGGTAAACTACAGTTCTGATTCCGTGAATCCAGAATTAGCCCTAAAAACTGCTGAACCCTCATTGGATTCAAACGAGACTTTTTGGTATTTATTAGCCATCCCAGCCGCTCTAAGGTAGATATTGCTCTTTGCAGTTGCTCTAGGCAATGCTCTGCCGTCTTTCCAATGATAAGAAAGTCGTCGAGGTAGGGAACTATGAGCATATTGGATTCACGTAAGTGGGCCATGACTTCCGACATAACTTTAGTGAACACTCGTGGGGCAACCGCCAAGCCAAAGGGAAGGGCGCTATATTGAAAATGTCGCAGCGATTCCCCATCTGGACTGCTACTCTGAGGAAACGCTGATGGTCCACATGGATCGGTATGTGGTAATAAGCGTCTTTCAGATCTAACACCACCATAAAGCAATTTTCAAACAGAAGCTTTATTGCTGAGCTGACCATTTCCATTTTAAATGAATGAATAACAAGGAAAGCTCCTGAACTTCCAACTCCAGAGCGGCCTGCTCCGATGGGGATGACCTGAGGGGGGTAATTTTAAAGTTATCCCGAGGTACCGAGGAGAATTCTAACCGCAGCCCTGTAGCTATGAGACCAAGGATCCAGCTACTGCTTGAGATTTCCGACCAGGCCGGGTAGAAGGCCATCAATCTGCCTCTTACCGGCATCGCTAGTCATTGCGAGGGTTTTTTGGTTTCCCTAGGCGGACCCCTAAACATAAACCCTGTACCTCTTCGCCTCTTTTCATCCCATTTGGCTCGCTCCCTGGACGACCTGCGGCTGAACCTCCTTCTGCTGAAAGGTCTCTTGTAGGAAGGAGTCGAAAGACTGGGAAACTTTTTCTTGTCGTCCCCTGCCTTTTCCAAAAGTTCGTCCAGGACCGGGCCAAAAAGATATTCGCCTTCACATGGAATGGAGCAGAGGCGAGATCTGGCTTGAATATCGCCCGGCCAACATTTTAGCCACAACGCCCTTCGCGCTGCATTAGACAGACCTGCTGCTCTGGCAGCCATTCTTACTGAGTCCACTGAGGAATCAGCCAGGAAAGCCGCCGCGTTCTGAATTATCGGAAAGGTCTTCCGAATTGACCCCCTAGAGGTTCCATCTGCTAACTGGGACTCTAATTGGTCTAGCCAGACCATCATTGATCTGGCTGTACAAGTGGCTGCAACCGCTGGCCTCAGGGCACCTGCCGACATCTCCCATGTCCCTTTCAAGAAGGAGTCTGCCTTCTTGTCTAGTGGATCTTTCAAAGACCCCATATCATCGAATGGGATGGAGGATTTTTTGGAAGCCTTCGCCACTGCTGCGTCCAGCTTCGGGGCCTTATCCCATCTACCTGTCAAGGGATCTTCAAAGGGATATCTCCGTTTAAACGCTTGGGGTAAGGAGTCTCTTTTTTCTGGCTTCTTCAACTCTCTGTCTATAAGGCCTTGGATGCTACTGTTTAGTGGAAAGGATCTGCGTTTTTTCGGATCTAGACCACCGAACATCAGATCCTGTACTGAGAGTTCTGGTCTCGCCTCCTCTACCCCCATGGTGGACCTAACTAATTTGACAAGTTTGTCCATCTGGTCCAAGGGAAAACAAAATCGAGTAGCGTCTTCTGTAGAAGAAGAGGAAGAAGCCGAAGAGGAAGGCGAAGAGGGTCCTGAAACAACTTCACCCTTGTCATGGGCGGCGGGAGAATCTGAATCAGATAACACTGGTACAGTCCTACGCCTGGAAGATTCTCCGTGTCTTAAGGACGCCTTTCCACTCCGCCCTTATTATCTCCTTCAGGCTTTCGGTGAAATCTGGAGTCTCCTCCGCTATCTAAAAAGGGAAGGGGCACGGGGGTTACTACTCATCGCAGGCCCCCGCCCTTCCCCCTTTATTGCCCTACCGTCTGTCGCGTGCACGGCTGGCATAACCTTTTAGGGCAAGCATCTGGCAGAGGGCAAGCAAAAAAGGCACATTCCCTGTGCTTGCTTTTCACCGAACACTTCATCCCCTAGTAACGGAACACAGAATGGGGAAAACTGCATTACTGGGTATTCTAAGTCTGACGATCTCTTACCCAGTCCATACAGCAGAAGGTACCGGATCACGGGGAGGGGTCTTTTTCCCAGCTGAGGAACTCCTGCGGCTGGCGCCCCTGGCCATTGAAGAGGAGCGCTCTGTCTGCTGCTGCTGGCTCTCCTGCTGCACTGAGGGAGCTTCTGCAGTGTCCATTGCAAAAAATGGGGCAGAAGCGCTTTCCCAGCTTCATAGGCTCCTTATATCCTCCCCCGGATATCCGGGTCAGCAGGTGCTGCCAGGGGTCCACCCCCTCCTGCTCCCCGCCCCACAGCTCCCCCTGCACTTCCCTGTCGTCCCCACAGCAGGCGCCGCCTGGTACATGATGCCGCCGCGCCAATGTTTCAAAAAACGCCGGTCGGTGTTCCACTTCCGGTTCCAGCGGTGGAGACTCCGCCCCCCTTTCCGCCACCGCCAGGACCAGCGCTCCCACGGGGACCCCGCAGACGCGACCGCATCGCCGCAGGTACCCGAGCGGAGTCTGCCGCCGCATCGCCCCCCCAGCAGGGACGCGAGCGGGAGATCCCAAAAAATCCCCGCCGCGCCGCCCACAGCAGCGGCACGCGGCGAAGATTTCAAAAAAACCCCGCCGCGCCGTCCTCAGCAGCGACGCGCGGCGGGAAATTCAAAAAACCCCCCCCCCGCGCCGTCCACAGCAGAGACACGCGGCGGGAAATTAAAAAAAACCCCGCCGCAATTCAAAAAAAAATTTTTTTTTTTTCTTTCTTTTTCGGTTGCACCACCTCCGGCCCCCACCATGACAGGACCACAGAAGAAGACAGGGAGCAGGCACCGGGACCAGGGAGAGGGGGGGATACTTACCAACCGGCGCTGGCTGGGAGACAGGGATCCTCCGGATACTGCTCCACCTGCACCGCACACTGTCGTGGAATCCTACCCGGACCCACCGTGGCGCTTCCAGGGGCTCCGCACCGGTCGAGGTAGGAGATCCCCCCCGCTACCTGGGTCGACCGGCCGGCCTGGGTCCTCCTGAAGATCTTCATCTGTAGGAAACCCGTCCTTTAGGAACAGAAAACCAACTGATGTGTGGGAGAGGTGCCGCCCTTTTGTATCTGTAGGTTTCCTGTTCCTAAGGGCGGATCCCCTCTCTCTGTAGTGCTGTCATGGACGTTCGAATAAAAAAGAGTGGCTAACCGAGCACAACTGAATGTAGGAGTTTTCCAATATGGCCGATTAACCTTTGTTCTGCTGGAAGAAGCAAACATGTTTAACACACTGGAGAAATGCTTCTTCTCAGAGTAGTAGGAGCAACTAGATGCTGTGATCTTCTGGCTCCGCTCCGGTAACCCCGTGACAGAGGCACTTCAGTGATATGCACAATTGTAATCCCAAAGAACTAAGGATATGTGGCATTGACAGGATTCATACTGGGATAAGAGGGGGCGATAGTAAGGGTGAGTTTCCACGGTCAGGAAACGCTGCGTGTTTGGCGCTGTGCGCTGGCGCAGCGCCAAACACGCAGCGTCCAGATGTTACAGCATAGTGGAGGGGATTTCAAGAAATCCCGTCTCCACTATGCGTAACAATACGCAGGTGGCAGACCTGCGTAAACGGACATGCGGCGCGTCTTTTTAGACCGCAGCATGTCCTCGCGTATTGCGGCGACGGTGCGTCGCCGCAACATAATTAACACAGGGCTATGTAGCCCTGCGCTCTTTCCGGAGGTGTTCCGGAGGTGTCCTGAACACCTCCGGAAAGAGCGCGCGTCAGAAAGGGGGCGGGGCTTAGACGGAGCGGAATTTCCGCTCCGTCAAAAGCGCTATGGTTCCGGACCGTGGAACCATAGCCTTAGTGCCTACTAGCCCAGAGGGAATGTAGATGGATTACAGCTCTTGGGAACCATGGTACCAGATGGTCTGAACCAACTACTAAGCTTTGTCTCATATCTATAGCTCTCTGGATTTGGCATTTAATGTGTGTTATCCATTTGAGTTGTAATTTGTATTAATTTTTCTTTCATTATCTGTAGTTGTATATGTGTGACTGACTCTCCACCACTGACGCTGGATCTTTGGGTTTAAGGCAAATAATCCTATAAAAACGGATCAACATATTCCATTCATTGGATCACCTATATTTGTTGAGAAGTTAAAGACCATCTCCTCTGCCTAAACAGGAATTAGTAGTGATGGATCAATACGTAATTTGTTATATGTAGGGGAATTACGTGCGGGAGATATATATAGGTGTATAGGAATATATGTGACTCATGGTTACTGACACCAGGTGCTTGTGTACCTGATCATTAGTGGTTAATATGGTGTTATTATTCACCACTTGAAGAGCCAATTTGCAGCTTAATGACCGGGCCAATTCTTACAATTCTGACCACGGTCTCTTTATGAGGTTATAACTCTAGAACCCTTCAATGGATTCTAAGACTGTTTTCTCGTGACATATTGTACTTCATGGTACTGGTAAAATTTCTTCAATTTGACTTAAGTTTATTTATGAAAAAACAAAAATATGGCGAAAATTTTTTAAATTTTGCAATTTTCAAACTTTTAATTTTTATGCCCTTAAATCAGAGAGATATGTCACAATAATACTTCATAAATAACATTTCCCACATGTCTACTTTACATCATCACAATTTTGGAAACAAATTTATTTTTTGTTAGGAAGTTAGAAGATGGCAGCGTCCACCAGAGGACGCCGAATCCGACTTTGGGGGGGGCACGTTATACACTTTTTCCACAGCGCCGTTAATTAACGTAAGGCATATCGGCGGTCGTTAAGGGGTTAAAGGGAAGGTGCCAAATTTTTTTTTTTACCAGCAATTTAAAAAATGTAAAGAATTAATGTTTAAATTTACTTAAAAAATATTATCAGTTGTTTATAATTTAGTAACATATGAAAAATAATTTTAAGAAGTTTTGCATTTCCACTTTTAAACACTGAAATTTGACAAAAACCTAGCTCACATTACTGCACTGCAGTAAATATGGGCTGAGTCTGCTGACATGGGTGTGATGTCACTCCTCTCCTCCCCTTCTGGGTGTTTGCTAAGGGATAAGAGAGGATGACATCTAGGAACACAGTGAGCAGCCGTTTTGTTGTTGACTGCAAAGTTATACTGACAAGTAGACGGTCACCGAGGATGTCAGGCAGCAACGATTCTGGAGATATATGGTGGAGGGAGCAGGGAGACAGCAGCACAGAGTATTTCAGGAGAGCAGTGTGCTTGGTCTATGGGGGGGCACCCTGTTTGGTGCGCGGAGCAGTCAGGGATTGTACATAGAGTGCTGTCTTTTATACACATGGATGGACCATCTGCTCCACAGAAATCCAGGAAACATTTCTGCTGATTGATGGCCTGTACTGACCCAGACTTTGCATACAAAGACCCCGTTCCCATCCTGAGATCCTGTCTTCTCCATCCTGTCCTGGTGATGTGTGAAAGCGAGGCGATAGGCACAGTCCGGAATAACGCTGGGAAGCAGGCTGGGGAAACGTAGCCATACAGTAACGATAAAAATGAGACCCCTCTCTTCAGCTGCCTCACCAGCCCTCCCCTGACTGCACCTAACTGGAGGTCATGCTGCTCCCTCTATTACCCCAGACCCATGTGCAGGAGCTCAGCCAGAACCACCCTAGAATGGGTCCCCTTTCTGCAGATAATATCGCCATTGTGTTCACACATAATACCGTCACTTAGATCACACATAATACCACCATATAGATCACACATAATACCGCCAGTGTTCTCACATACCACCATATACATCACACATAATACCGCCATATAGCTCACACACAATACCACAATAATAGTCATATAGTTTTTACATTATTCCACCATACTGATTAAACATAATACCACCATACAGATCACATATAATACCGTCATATACATCACACATAATGCCATAATACAGATCACACAATACTTGGCGGCATCAAGTGTGGTCTATATGGCAGTACTATGTAATAAATATATATGGCGGCATCATGTGTGATCTATATGACAGTATTATGTAATAAATATATCCGGCAGTATTATGTGTGATCTATTTGGCAGCATTATGTTAAAAATATAAATGGCAACATTACGTGTGGTCCATAAACAGTATTATGTAATAGATATATCTGGCGGCATTATGTATGATCTATATTATTATGTAATAAATATATATGGCGGTATAATGTGTGGTCTTTATAGGAGTATTATGTGATAAATATATATGGCGCTATTATGTGTGACCCATATGGCAGGGTGCTGGTCTATGAGGGGGTCACAGAGAGATATATGGTGTAGGGAGAAGGGTGACAGGAGCACAGAGTATTTCAGGAGAGCAGTGTGCTGGTCTATGGGGGGGTGGGCGTGGAGTGAGCACACACACACACGCTGATGCTCACTCATAACTGTATATTTAGCCTTTTCTAGCTATTAAAATGGGACCCCCCAAAAAAAAATGACGTGGGGTCCCCCTATAATTAATAACCAGCAAAGGCTACGCAGACAGCTGCGGGCTGATATTAACAGCCTAGGAAGGGGCTATGGATATTGCCCCCCCAGGCTAAAAACATCAGCTCTCAGCCGCCCCAGAAATGGCGCATCTATTAGATGCGCCTTTTTGGTGCTTTGCCCGGCTCTTCCCACTTGCCCTGTAGCGGTGGCAAGTGGGGTTCATATTTGTGGGGTTGATGTCACCTTTGTATTGTCCGGTGACATCAAGTCCCCAGCTTAGTAATGGAGAGGCGACTATAAGCTGATTATTAAAGCGGCTTATTAAAAGGTGTAAAAGAATGAAGTGTATAGAAACATTATTTTATTGGTATGTGAGAATAAACAGATATTGTTCAAAAACTATGAAATAAGTATTTAAATTACATATAATAAAATACTCAGCTATGATGTGCAAACACAGGGGACCTGAAAAAATATTTACAAAAAATCAAAACGTGACAAATCAGGAATGGCGGGGACTGGATCCAATCTTCTAATGTGGTCCATATCTCAGCTTCGGTTGTGCCAAGCACAGAGGCCTAGCAAAAAAAGACGATGAATCAGGAGCAGCAGAATACTGTCTTCTGATTAAGTCCATATCAGAAACTTAAAAAAGACAGACTGAAAAGACATTCCCAAAGTAGTAAACAAATGATACATTTTAACATCTTGCGTCCATACTCTTGATAAGTCCACAGTTCAAAAGGAAGCTTTTTCAACAGAAACCAAGACAGATAATGACTCAAATGTCTAAAGGTACTGCCACACTAAGCTATCCCGCTAGCGATCTCGTTAGCGTTGCATACTAATGAGATCGCTAGCGGGATTGTTTCTATATCGCTAAATGCTGCCGCATTTAGCGATATAGTTAACGACGCTATCGCCGTTAGCGATCTTCTTAACGACTTTAGCGGTACAAAAGTACCGCTAAATCGCTAAGAAAAGGTGCCACACAGCGATAAGATACTTACCCAGCAGGAGCGCCGACGAGAAAATAGGGTCCGGAACGATTCCAGCGACGAGCGAGATCACAGCAGGAAGCTCGTCGCTGGAAGCTGCCGCACTGAACAATATCGCTAACGGGATCGCTAAATAGTGACGTTTTTTAGCGATCCCGTTAGCGATATTGTTTAGTGTGGCATACCCTTAACACTCGGGCAATATCTGAAGAGCTCTTATCCATACTGTAAATAAAGTCCAGAGGAGAGGCATATGAAGAATCCCATAACAGCAGACTGCCACCTGGATCCTCAAGTCCAAACAAACAGAATCATGAGAGAGGTTACTCTAAGAAAAAAGACACAGAATGGAAATAAAAGATGATCCCTTGGTTGATCCTTTCATTCTAAAACCAATTAAAAACATTCAAAATACAGTCATGGCCAAAAGTTTTGAGAATGACACAAATATTAATTTTTACAAAGTCTACTGCTTCACTTTTTCTAATGGCAATTTGCATATACTCCAGAATGTTATAAAGAGTGATCAGCTTAACAGCAATTACTTGCAAAGTCAATATTTGGCTAGAAAATGAACTTTATCCCCCAAAACACATTTCAACATCATTGCAGCCCTGCCTTAAAAGGACCAGCTAACCTCTTTCAGTGATTGCTCCATTAACACAGGTGTGGGTGTTGATGAGGACATGGCTGGAGATCAATCTGTCATGATTAAGTAAGAATGACACCACTGGACACTTTAAAAGGAGGCTGGTGCTTGGCATCGTTTCTCTTCTGTTAACCATGGTTATCTCTAAAGAAACACGTGCAGTCATCATTGCAATGCACAAAAATGGCCTAACAGGGAAGAGTATCGCAGCTAGAAAGATTGCACCTCAGTCAACAATCTATCGCATCATCAAGAACTTCAAGGAGAGAGGTTCCATTGTTGACAAAAAGGCTCCAGGGCGCCAAAGAAAGACCAGCAAGCGCCAGGACCGTCTCTTAAAAGTGTTTCAGCTGCGGGATCGGGCTACCAGCAGTGCAGAGCTTGCTCAGGAATGGCAGCAGGCAGGTGTGAGTGCATCTGCACGCACTGTGAAGCGTAGACTCTTGGAGCAAGGCCTGGTCTCAAGGAGGGCAGCAAAGAAGCCACTTCTCTCCAGAAAAAATATCATGGACAGACTGATATTCTGCAAAAGGTACAGGCAGTGGACTGCTGAGGACTGGGGTAAAGTTATTTTCTCTGATGAATCCCCTTTTCGATTGTTTGGGACATCAGGAAAACGCCTCATTCGGAGAAGACAAGGTGAGCGCTACCACCAGTCTTGTCTCATGCCAACTGTTAAGCATCCTGAAACCATTCATGTGTGGGGTTGCTTCTCAGCCAAGGGAATCGGCTCTCTCACAGTCTTGCCTAAAAACACAGCCATGAATGGTACCAGAATGTCCTCCAAGAGCAACTTCTCCCAACCCTCCAAGAGCAGTTTGGCGATCAACAATGCCTTTTCCAGCAAGATGGAGCACCTTGCCATAAAGCAAAGGTGATAACTAAATGGCTCAGGGAACAAAACATAGAGATTTTGGGTCCATGGCCTGGAAACTCCCCAGATCTTAATCCCATTGAGAACTTGTGGTCAATCATCAAGAGACAGGTGGACAAACAAAAACCTAAAAATTCTGACAAAATGAAAGCATTGATTGTGCAAGAATGGACTGCTATCAGTCAGGATTTGGTCCAGAAGTAGATTGAGAGCATGCCAGGGAGAATTGCAGAGGTCCTGAAGAAGAAGGGTCAACACTGCAAATATTGACTTGCTGCATTAACTCATTCTGTCAATATAAGCTTTTGTTACTCATATGTTTGCAATTATATTTCTGTCTGTGATAAAAACATCTGTCAAACACACATAAAAACCAGAGGGCAGCAGATCATGTGAAAATCTAATATTTGTGTCATTCTCAAAACTTTTGGCCATGACTGTATATATAGGAATTATAAGAAAGGAGTACAACTCAGGACTTCACTGAGACCTTTAAGACATACCGTCAGTAGTCGCCACATCCACCTGGATTCCAGTTGTGACAGCAACTTTTTAACATCACCTCCTTGGTTGTCAATCATGGCTCGATCAGTTCCAATCACCTTCAGATGTTTAGGGTTGCATCCATGCTTAATTTTGAAGGATGGGCTTCAGAGAGGACACATCTCAATCTCCTCCGCGTTGATGATATCCAGGACATGCTCGCAAGCGCAATTTCCTGATGGTCAGACCCACATAAATGAGATTGGAGGAATAAGATGCATAATAAATGACGCCCTCCGTATTACATGTAATGTGATGAGTTATTTGAAATTTTTTACCACCACTAGAATAGAATACAGAGTCTCTCCTCATGTTTGGGCACGCAAGACAGGTTCCACAGGGAAAGAAACCCCAATTGAGTCCTCTTGATCCAAATAGATTTTGAGGTGTACTTCCATATAGTTACTCTTTACCAGATGATCTCTTAAATTCCTTGCCCTACGGTAGGTAATGCAGGGCTTATCAGCACATATCGATGGAGCACCTTATCTGTGGGTAGTAGTGGCCAATAATTAGAGCCTCTCTCATGTGAAACCAATGCTCGTTGTACCTGGAGATAAACCTCACCTACTCTTTTTCAACTTTCGGCTTTTGAGGTTGGAGCAGGTCTTCTCTCGGTGTATTGAGAGCTCTTTGGAGGCCCCTCCTAACCGATCTTCTGCTGTAGTCCCTACCCAAAAACCTCCTGGAAAGTTCACGAGACTGTAGGGAGAAGGAATAATCATCAGAGCAATTGCGTCTAAGTCGCAGGAATTGTCCTACCGGGATGTTTTCCTTAAGATATTTCGGATGTGCCGATGAGGAATGCAAAAGGGAACTGACTGCAGTGCTTTTTCTGTAAATACTTGTTTGAATGCGATCCCACTTGTCTTTAAATAATGAGATGTCTAAAAATGTAATCGATGTTTGTTAAGTTCAGAGATTAATTCAATTAAGTGACATTCCGAGCCCTGCCACAAAAAAGGATATCATCAATACATCTTGACCAAGTGGAAACTTTCTCTGAATGTTTGATGGGATTGGTCATAAAACATTCCCTTTCCCACAGCCCCAGGAAAAGGTTAGCATAGGATGGCGGGAACGCCGCTCCCATGGCCATTCCCTGGTGTGATGAAACGTGCACACGGTCCGCCACACGGTAGCCCGGGGTATCACGGCTTGTGATCCCTCCGTGCCGCAAATGTGACGACAACGTGCACACACACGACGGCTGCTGCCGTCTGACCCAGTAAACTGCAGGGATTTATAATTATCCCACTTCCACTTAGGAACTTGCAGCTCTCTGGCGCCCCCCCCCTTACCCTCAGGTCAGTCAGGGAACTGCACCTAGGATAATTAGTCGCCAGACGGGTCACTTGGATTGTGCTGGCTATTGGGCACGCTGCAGTGAGGGAACTATAATTACTCCGGGCCGCAGCCAGGCAATACACTTATAATACCCGCTCCGTCACTGCCAACTCCACCCAATAGGTTAACACTTTACACCCCTTCCTTTTAGCTGCCACCAGCTACGATTTACTTAATGAACAATTTATCAAGAGGGTCCGTAGCAACCCCAAAACAGTAGCGTAGTACTTCAGGCACGTGCAAAATCGTTTATAGAGCAGGAGAAACAAACTAATAATTTTATAGGTTTATTCCTTAAAAGGCAGGCAGTGCTTATAGTTTAAAAAAAAGGTAACAAGATGAGACAATACGGTTATGTACAATGTAGTTAGAAATAAACGGGATTAAAAGTGAAAAACTTACATGGTAGTTACATAGGTATAGGCAAGACAGGCCGGGGGAGGAGCCACACGTCATAGTTCATTTGCAGATCTCTTAAGGTACTGCCACACTAAACAATCCCGCTAGCGATCACAATAACGACGCATACTAATGCGATCGCTAGCGGGATTGTTTCTATATCGCTAAATGCAGCCACATTTAGCGATATAGTTAACGACGCTATCGCCGTTAGCGATCTTCTTAACGACTTTAGCGGTACAAAAGTACCGCTAAATCGCTAAGAAAAGGTGCCACACAGCGATTAGATACTTACCCAGCGGGAGCGCCGACGAGAAAACACGGATTTTGGTAAGAACTTACCTGTAAAATCCTTTTCAGCGAAGGAAGGAAGAGAGACACAGTATTCATTACTGATGGGTAGGCGGAGCCCCAGATCAGGATGTCACCTCAGATCAAAAGAGTGCTGACTGGCTGGCCCCTCCAGCTCGGGCTCCTCCTACTCAACTCCAGTCGTACCAAAGCTTTGAGGAAAAGAGCCAAGATCACCAGCGGAGCAACATAACCCCTTCTGAAGGAACTTCAGAGAAAAAACACAAGGATACAGGTTATGCATGCAAAGAAAGCCAAAAACCACAGAGTTCCAGGTACTACTCACGGAACCTGACTACTGCGATGAGCTGGCGATGCTGGAACAGAGCCTTAGCGCGCTGACCTCAGCCCAGATAATCGCTATCAGATAAGGGTCGCGCTGCATCTGAAAACATCAACACACTTCTGCCTTGGGAGGGTGCTGTGTCTCTCTTCCTTCCTTCGCTGAAAAGGATTTTACAGGTAAGTTCTTACCAAAATCCGTGTTTCAGCTGCAGATGGAAGGAAGAGAGCCACAGTATTCATTACTGATGGGACGTCCCAAAGCAGTTCAAAAATAAGGGTGGGAAAAACCAATAAAAGGCAGAAACCCAACAACCTTAACAACAAAGCGCAACCAGCGCTAAACACAAGTTCATCCAGAACTTTAAACTACAGCTGCCTGCAGGACCCTACGTCCGAGGGCTGCATCAGCGGAAGCACTGACGTCCACTTTATAAAACTTTGTAAACGTGTGGACAGAGCGCCAAGTTGCCGCTCGGCAGAGCTGCACTGCCGAGGCACCTTGATGAAAAGCCCACGATGAGGCCACAGCTCTCGTAGAATGGGCTCGAATCTTAATCGGGCAAGATTCACCCCGAAGACGGTAAGCTTCCAAAATAGCTGACCGGATCCAACGAGCTATAGAATCCTTGGAAGCTCGTTGACCACGCCGACGACCTGCTGGAACCACAAACAGGGAGTCCGTCTTACGAAAACCTTGAGTAATAGATAGATAAAACTTCAAGGCCCGCACTAAATCCAACGTGTGTAAAGCTCGCTCTTTCACATTCTTCGGATCCGGGCAGAATGAAGGCAACACAATATCCTGGTTGACATGAAATTGTGACACCACTTTAGGCAAAAAACACGGATTTTGGTAAAGACTTACCTGTAAAATCCTTTTCAGCGAAGGAAGGAAGAGAGACACAGTATTCATTACTGATGGGTAGGCGGAGCCCCAGATCAGGATGTTACCTCAGATCAAAAGAGTGATGACTGGCTGGCCCCTCCAGCTCGGGCTCCTCCTACTCAGCTCCAGTCGTATCAAAGCTTTTAGGAAAAGAGCCAAGATCACCAGCGGAGCAACATAACCCCTTCTGAAGGAACTTCAGAGAAAAAACACAAGGATACAGGTTATGCATGCAAAGAAAGCCAAAAACCACAGAGTTCCAGGTACTACTCACGGAACCTGACTACTGCGATGAGCTGGCGATGCTGGAACAGAGCCGTAGCGCGCTGACCTCAGCCCAGATAATCGCTATCAGATAAGGGTCGCGCTGCATCTGAAAACATCAACACACTTCTGCCGTGGGAGGGTGCTGTGTCTCTCTTCCTTCCTTCGCTGAAAAGGATTTTACAGGTAAGTCTTTACCAAAATCCGTGTTTCAGCTGCAGATGAAGGAAGAGAGCCACAGTATTCATTACTGATGGGACGTCCCAAAGCAGTTCAAAAATAAGGGTGGGAAAAAACCAACAAAAAGGCAGAAACCCAACAACCTTAACAACAAAGCGCAACCAGCGCTAAACACAAGTTCATCCAGAACCTTAAACTACAGCTGCCTGCAGGACCCTACGTCCGAGGGCTGCATCAGCGGAAGCACTGACGTCCACTTTATAAAATCTTGTAAACGTGTGGACAGAGCGCCAAGTCGCCGCTCGGCAAAGCTGCACTGCCGAAGCACCTTGATGAAAAGCCCACGATGAAGCCACAGCTCTCGTGGAATGGGCTCGAATCTTAATCGGGCAAGATTCACCCCGAAGACGGTAAGCTTCCAAAATAGCTGACCGGATCCAACGAGCTATAGAACCCTTGGAAGCTCGTTGACCACGCCGACGACCTGCCGGAACCACAAACAGGGAGTCCGTCTTACGAAAACCTTGAGTAATAGATAGATAAAACTTCAAGGCCCGCACTAAATCCAATGTGTGTAAATCTCGCTCTTTCGTATTCTTCGGATCCGGACAGAGTGAAGGCAACACAATATCCTGGTTAACATGAAATTGTGACACCACTTTAGGCAAAAAATCACCCCGAGTGCGAAGCACTACACGATCCGGAAAAAACTCCAGAAAAGGAGGCGAGCAAGAAAGAGCTGCCAATTCAGAAACTCTCCTCAAGGAAGTGACTGCAACAAGGAAAGCCACCTTCCAAGAAAGTAAAGAAAGGCTAGCAGAAACCATAGGTTCAAAAGGTTTATGCTGAAGAGCCTCCAAAACAAGGTTGAGCCGCCAAGGAGACACGGGTGCCTTCCGCGGCGGAAACTTACGAGAGATACCTCGGAAAAAAGAGATCACGTCTCTATTCGAAGCAATGGTTCTCCGGAACAATAAGGACAGAGCAGAAATCTGACCTTTCAGAGTGCTAACTGCCAAACCCTTGTCTAGCCCATGCTGCAGAAAAGCCAACAGGTTGGAATGGAAAATTTTCTCGGGTTCCGAGAAGACCCCAAACACCACGAAAAGAAGGTTTCCCAAATTTTGTGGTAAATCCTAGAAGTAGCCGGACATCTTGCAGCACGAAGGGTAGCAATGACCTCGGCTGAAAAACCTCTACGGGTCAAGATCTCGGTCTCAAGAGCCACGCCGTCAAACGCAGGGACATCAAGTCCGGATGACAAATGGGCCCCTGAGTCAACAAGTCCGGTTGAAGAGGGAGTGGAAACGGAGGTGCCGCCAACAGCGACATTATTGTCGAGAACCACACCCTTCTTGGCCAGTCTGGAGCTATCAGAATAGCTGGAATTCTCTCTAGTCTGATCCGACGCAGCACTAGAGGAAGTAAGGATATCGGCGGGAATACATAGATCAGCTTGAACTGATCCCACTGAGCCACTAGAGCATCCACCGCCACCGCCTTCGGGTCCTTGTACCTGGACATGAATGTCGGTAACTTGGCATTGGACCTGGAAGCCATCAAATCCACTTGGGGGTTCCCCAGCGAGAGCACAGTAGTGCAAAGACTTCCGGGTGGAGGCTCCATTCCCCGGGATCCATCCTTCTGCGACTGAGAAAGTCCGCTGTAATATTCTGAACCCCTGGAATGTGAATCGCCGAAATGGCTGGTACATTGGCCTCTGCCCAAATCAGAATTCGGGACACCTCTACCATGAGTCTGGAACTCCTTGTCCCACCTTGGTGATTGATATACGCGACAGCCGTCGCATTGTCTGTCTGCACACGGACTGGCAGACCGCTCAAAGGGACCGTCCAATGTTGGAGGCAAAGAAAAATCGCCCTCAATTCCAGGATGTTGATCGGAAGCACAGACTCTTCCGGTGACCATACCCCCTGAATCCAGAGATTGTTCCAAACACCCCCCCAGCCCGTCAGGCTGGCATCGGTGGTTATGACTGACCACTTCAGAGGGAGGAAAGACTTCCCCAGGGAGAATGCCCCTGGACGTAACCACCATTCTAGAGAATCCCGCACCGCGCGAGAAATGGTGACACTGCAATCCAGCGATTGCGACTGATTCCATCGACTCAAGATGAACCTTTGAAGAGTCCTGGAGTGGAACTGGGCAAAAGGAATTGCCTCCATGGACGCCACCATCAGTCCCAGAAGACGCATACACTTCCGTAGGGACATTGCCGTTGAGGATGTCATAATCTGTACATGTCGAAGAAGACATGACTGTTTGTCTGGTGGTAGGGAAACTACCGACCGAAACGTGTCGAGATGCATTCCCAAAAAGAGAATTGTCCTCGATGGTTCCAGGGACGACTTCTCCCAATTGACCAGCCAACCGAAGTCTTTCAGAAACTGAAGAGACAAATCCCGAGCCGTCAATGCCTCCTCCTCCGAGGAAGCCACGATCAAAAGATCGTCCAGATAAGGGAGAATCGTAATCCCCTGTCTTCGAAGGAGTGCCATGAGGGGCGCCAGAATTTTTGTAAAGACCCTTGGCGCTGAGGCTAAGCCGAACGGCAGAGCCACGAACTGGTAATGATTCTGACCTATGGCAAAACGAAGAAAGCGCTGATGAGCCTTTCCGATGGGAATATGCAAATAGGCGTCGCGAATGTCGATTGACACCAGAAAATCGTTCTGTGACAGAGCTGCCACAACGGAACGAAGCGACTCCATGCGAAATTTCCGGGCATGGACATGCCGGTTCAATCGCTTGAGATCCAGAATCGGGCGAAATTTGTTCTCCTTTTTGGGAACTATAAAAAGGTTGGAATAAAAACCTTTCCCTCGGTCCTCTGACGGAACCGGTATCACTACACCCTTTTGTAGTAGCGATTCGACCTCTCGCTGTAGAGCGACAACAAGCTCGGGTTCCGACGGAACGCGAGATTGACAAAAAACATTTGGGGGTTGAGAAGCAAACTCTATGAAATAGCCTGCCGACACTATCCGCGTTACCCAGGAATCTGGAACGCGAGCCATCCAAGTCTCCTTGAAAAGAAGCAGGCGACCCCCCACTCGAGAATCCTCGAGTGGACCCCTGGCGTCAATCCGACTTTGCGGTTTTCTTGTCAAGTTCCCGCTTGTTCTGGCGGAAACTCTGCTTCCAGGGAGTACGAGTTTTCTGAGAGGATTTCTTTCCTGAGAAAGAAGGACGACCCGATCCCCACGAGGAGTGACTAGATCGTCCTCGGCCCCGAAAGGACCGCCGACCACTATAAACACCAGGCTTACTGGACACCGAGGCCATGGCCCTTCGCTGTGGTAATGCTGATTCCTTCGCCTTAGCCTTGGAAATCAGCTCTGTGAGGTCGGATCCAAAAAGATGGCCACCCTTGTAAGGTAAGGCCAACAACCCTTGTTTGGAAACTGCGTCCCCGGCCCACTGTCTGAGCCATAAAGCTCTTCTGACTGTGACCGCTGAAGCTTGCGCTTTGGCCAGCAGAGATGCCGTATCCAGACCGGCATCAAAGATATAACAGGCTGCCGTTTCTAACCATTCACAAGTTTCCCGTATCTCAGATAACGGAGATTCATTTTGCAACTCCGTCTTCAGACGTGCCAACCAGCTTAGAGAAGCTCTAGCAGCACACATGGATCCTAGCACTGCTCGAAATCCATGACCCGCAGCCTCATAGCTTGCTTTTGCCGCCAATTCTGCCTTTCTATCCAAAGGCTCCTGTAAGCTCGCTTTTCCCTTAATAGGGAGTAGTGAGGATTTACTAAGCTGCGATAAAGACACATCCACTTCAGGAGCAGAAGTCCAATTAGCCTTTAACTCCGTAGAGCAAGGATAAAGTGTATCAAAGAAATGCGTTCCATGAAAACGCTTATCTGGACATAGACGTTCCTCCTCTATTACACCATTAAGCTCATCCAGAGCTGGCAATGTTGTGCGCGAAGCACGGGACTCCTGGAACATGCGTGCTGATTTACCAGGACGACTAGTTACCTCCTCCGGTAACTGTAGAATATCTCTCATGGCTTCAATTAATGCCTCCGTACGCTTCGTCATAGAGGAACGCCCCTGCGGCTCGTCCGCATCTGAATCGGATATTTCTCCATCCGAATATAAAGGGGAACTCTGCCCAATATCAGATACATCCGACTCGCTCCGTGTAGAGGCCGGTAACGGCCTGCGTCGCTTCCTCTGAGAGGAATTAGCAGACACATATTGACCTAAAAGGTCAGATAAGTTATTAATCGATCGAGCGATATCATCCAATTTTCCACCGCTGTCGACCGCAGCGCTAGACGCTGTGGAGGTCTGCGTATCTGATTGCCGCAATGGCACTGGGACGTGATCCGCGGCATCTGAACTCTGTTCAGACATGTCTCATCTGTATGAACAGGTCAAAGCGGTAATACCAGCAAAAAACTATGCGGTTTTTTTTTTTTTTTTTTTTCAAACGCTGAAGGGTTAACGCTCCACCAAGCAGAGTTACCCCAGCGGTATTCAGTCAGCAAATTTAGCAGGTAGAAATAACCCTCAAAGGGGTTAATATTGCAAACTCACCAAAATATATATATATTTTGTGAGCCCCAGCCAATTTTTATGTCTCTGATGAGACTGCAGCTGCAGGATAGCGATCGCTGCGCTGCGGGGTGAGGAATCCACACTCACCCAGCTGGCCGTGGTGTCTATATGAGGAGGGGAGCGGTCCGAGGAGCCCAGGAGCCTGAGTAATGGCCGCCACAGTGAGGGGGTCGCAGGAGAAAAGCCAGAGCGCGCGTCTTCCTGCTCAAAAGACCGGGATAGATAGGCCACGCCCCCTGCTAGCTCAAATAATGAGCGCGAACTCTCCCCGCTCCTGCTCCCTCCCTGTCCTGCAGCTATCTGCCTGCGGACAAAAAATCACCACATCTTCATGTAGTAGCGCTGTCACAGCAGCGCTGAAGCATACTGACATTACATGTAGTAGCGCTGTCACAGCAGCGCTGAAGCTTACTGACATTTACATGTAGTAGCGCTGTCACAGCAGCGCTGAAGCATACTGACATTACATGTAGTAGCGCTGTCACAGCAGCGCTGACGCATACTGACATAGTAACGCTGACATTAGTAATAGCGCTGCTCATTCAGACGCTAAAGCACTCACACATAATTATTATTAAAATTTGTGTGGAGTACTCACCAGCCAAGGCGCCACAGGGACCCTCAGGGGTTTCTGGCGCAGTGCCCATGCTTCCCCCCAGGGCGAAGAACGCAGTGACCGCACGTGTGGTTTGCGTTCCCGCCAGGAAAGCTCTCCTCATCCCCCAGGGCCGGCAAGGATTCTGCAGGGACTTTTAGTAAATACAGATCCGCCAAGGGAGAGGTTGGGGTACAGCAGCGCTGATACCCCTGAGACCTCTAGACCAACTAGTGATCCAAGTCTCCTGTCCGAATATTAAAATAATAAAATTTTCTGAGGAGCTGTATTAGCAGCGACCATCCTCTGGACCTCAAATCTTAGACTGGAGCTGAGTAGGAGGAGCCCGAGCTGGAGGGGCCAGCCAGTCATCACTCTTTTGATCTGAGGTAACATCCTGATCTGGGGCTCCGCCTACCCATCAGTAATGAATACTGTGGCTCTCTTCCTTCATCTGCAGCTGAAATCACCCCGAGTGCGAAGCACTACACGATCCGGAAAAAACTCCAGAAAAGGAGGCGAACAAGAAAGAGCTGCCAACTCAGAAACTCTCCTCAAGGAAGTGACTGCAACAAGGAAAGCCACCTTCCAAGAAAGTAAAGAAAGGCTAGCAGAAACCATAGGCTCAAAAGGTTTATGCTGAAGAGCCTCCAAAACAAGGTTGAGCCGCCAAGGAGACACGGGTGCCTTCCGCGGCGGAAACTTACGAGATATACCTCGGAAAAAGGAGAGCACGTCTCTATTTGAAGCAATGGTTCTCCGAAACAATAAGGACAGAGCAGAAATCTGACCTTTCAGAGTGCTTACTGCCAAACCCTTGTCTAGCCCATGCTGTAGAAAAGCCAACAGGTTGGGAATGGAAAATTTTCTCGGGTTCCGAGAGGACCCCAAACACCACGAAAAGAAGGTTTCCCAAATTTTGTGGTAAATCCTAGTAGTAGCCGGACATCTTGCAGCACGAAGGGTAGCAATGACCTCGGCTGAGAAACCTCTACGGGTCAAGATTTCGGTCTCAAGAGCCACGCCGTCAAACGCAGGGACATCAAGTCCGGATGACAAACGGGCCCCTGAGTCAACAAGTCCGGTTGAAGAGGGAGTGGAAAAGGAGGTGCCGCCAACAGCGACATTATTGTCGAGAACCACACCCTTCTTGGCCAGTCTGGAGCTATCAAAATAGCTGGAATTCTCTCTAGTCTGATCCGACGCAGTACTAGAGGAAGTAAGGATATCGGCGGGAAAACATAGATCAGCTCGAACTGATCCCACTGAGCCACTAGAGCATCCACCGCCACCGCCTTCGGATCCTTGTACCTGGACATGAATGTCGGTAACTTGGCATTGAACCTGGATGCCATCAAATCCACTTGGGGGGTTCCCCAGCGAGAGCACAGTAGTGCAAACACATCCGGATGGAGGCTCCATTCCCCGGAATCCATCCTTCTGCGACTGAGGAAGTCCGCTGTAACATTCTGAACCCCCGGAATGTGAATCGCCGAAATGGCTGGTACATTGGCCTCTGCCCAAATCAGAATTCGGGACACCTCTACCATGAGTCTGGAACTCCTTGTCCCACCTTGGTGATTGATATACGCGACAGCCGTCGCATTGTCTGTCTGCACACGGACTGGCAGACCGCTCAAAGGGACCGTCCAATGTTGGAGGCAAAGGAAAATCGCCCTCAATTCCAGGATGTTGATCGGAAGCACAGACTCTTCCGATGACCATACCCCCTGAATCCAGAGATTGTTCCAAACACCCCCCAGCCCGTCAGGCTGGCATCGGTGGTTATGACTGACCACTTCGGAGGGAGGAAAGACTTCCCCAGGGAGAATGCCCCTGGACGTAACCACCATTCCAGAGAATCCCGCACCGCGCGAGAAATGGTGACACTGCAATCCAGCGATTGCGACTGATTCCATCGACTCAAGATGAACCTTTGAAGAGTCCTGGAGTGGAACTGGGCAAAAGGAATTGCCTCCATGGACGCCACCATCAGTCCTAGAAGACGCATACACTTCCGTAGAGACATTGCCGTTGAGGATCTCATAATCTGTACATGTCGAAGAAGACATGACTGTTTGTCTGGTGGTAGGGAAACTACCGACCGAAACGTGTCGAGATGCATTCCCAAAAAGAGGATTGTCCTCGATGGTTCCAGGGACGACTTCTCCCAATTGACCAGCCAACCGAAGTCCTTCAGAAACTGAAGAGACAAATCCCGAGCCGTCAACGCCTCCTCCTCCGAGGAAGCCATGATCAAAAGATCGTCCAGATAAGGGAGAATCGTAATCCCCTGTCTTCGAAGGATTGCCATGAGAGGCGCCAGAATTTTTGTAAAGACCCTTGGCGCTGAGGCTAAGCCGAACGGCAGAGCCACGAACTGGTAATGATTCTGACCTATGGCAAATCGAAGAAAGCGCTGATGAGCCTTTCCGATGGGAATATGCAAATAGGCGTCGCGAATGTCGATTGACATCAGAAAATCGTTCTGTGACAGAGCTGCCACAACGGAACGAAGCGACTCCATGCGAAATTTCCGGGCATGGACATGCCGGTTTAATCGCTTGAGATCCAGAATCGGGCGAAATTTGTTCTCCTTTTTGGGAACTATAAAAAGGTTGGAATAAAAACCTTTCCCTCGGTCCTCTGACGGAACCGGTATCACTACACCCTTTTGTAGCAGAGATTCGACCTCTCGCTGTAGAGCGACAACAAGCTCGGGTTCCGACGGAACGCGAGACTGACAAAAAACATTTGGGGGTCGAGAAGCAAACTCTATGAAATAGCCTGCCGACACAATCCGCGTTGCCCAGGAATCTGGAACGCGAGCCATCCAAGTCGCCTTGAAAAGAAGCAGGCGACCCCCCACTCGAGAATCCTCAAGTGGACCCCTGGCGTCAATTAGACTTTGCGGGCTTCTTGTCAAGTTCCCGCTTGTCCTGGCGGAAACTCTGCTTCCAGGAAGTACGAGTTTTCTGAGAGGATTTCTTTCCTGAGAAGGAAGGACGACCCGATCCCCACGAGGAGTGACTAGATCGTCCTCGGCCCCGAAAGGACCGCCGACCACTATAGACACCAGGCCTACTGGACACCGAGGCCATGGCCCTACGCTGTGGTAATGCTGATTCCTTCGCCTTAGCCTTGGAAATCAGCTCTGTGAGGTCAGATCCAAAAAGATGGCCACCCTTGTAAGGTAAGGCCAACAACCCTTGTTTGGAAACTGCGTCCCCGGCCCACTGTCTGAGCCATAAAGCTCTTCTGACTGTGACCGCTGAAGCTTGCGCTTTGGCCAGCAGAGATGCCGTATCCAGACCGGCATCAAAGATATAACAGGCTGCCGTTTCTAACCATTCACAAGTTTCCCGTATCTCAGATAACGGAGATTCATTGTGCAACTCCGTCTTCAGACGTGCCAACCAACTTAGAGAAGCTCTAGCAGCACACATGGATCCTAGCACTGCTCGGAATCCATGACCCGCAGCCTCATAGCTTGCTTTTGCCGCCAATTCTGCTTTTCTATCCAAAGGCTCCTGTAAGCTCGCTTTTCCCTTAATAGGGAGTAGTGAGGATTTATTAAGCTGAGATAAAGACACATCCACTTCAGGAGCAGAAGTCCAATTAGCCTTTAACTCCGCAGAGCAAGGATAAAGTGTATCCAAGAAATGCGTTCCATGAAAACGCTTATCTGGACATAGACGTTCCTCCTCTATTACACTATTAAGCTCATCCAGAGCTGGCAATGTTGTACGCGAAGCACGGGACTCCTGGAACATGCGTGCTGATTTACCAGGACGACTAGTTACCTCCTCCGGTAACTGTAATATATCTCTCATGGCTTCAATTAATGCCTCCGTACGCTTCGCCATAGAGGAACGCCCTGCGGCTCGTCCGCATCTGAATCGGATATTTCTCCATCCGAATTTAAAGGGGAACTCTGCCCAATATCAGATACGTCTGACTCGCTCCGTGTAGAGGCCGGTAACGGCCTGCGTCGCTTCCTCTGAGAAGAATTAGCAGACACATATTGACCTAAAAGGTCAGACAAGTTGTTGATCGATCGAGCGATATCGTCCAATTTTTCACCGCTGTCGACCGCAGCGCTAGACGTTGTGGAGGTCTGCGTATCTGATTGCCGCAATGGCACTGGGACGTTATCCGCGGCATCTGAACTCTGTTCAGACATGTCTCACCTGTATGAACAGGTCAAAACGGTAATACCAGCAAAAACTATGCGGTTTTTTTTTTTTTTTTTTTTTTTTTATATATGCTGAAGGGTTAACGCTCCACCAGGCAGGGTTACCCCAGCGGTATTCAGTCAAAAAAATTTTCTGGTAGAAATAACCCTCAGAAGGGTTAATATTGCAAACTCACCACAACATATATATATGAAGTGTGAGTCCCAGCCAATTTTATGTCTCTAATGAGACTGCAGCTGCAGGATAGCGATCGCTGCGCTGCAGGGTGAGGAATCAGCACTCACCCAGCTGACCGTGGTGTCTTATGAGGAGAGGAGCGGTCTGAGGAGCCCAGGAGCCTGTGTAATGGCCGCCACAGTGAGGGAGTCGCAGGAGAAACGCCAGAGCGCGCGTCTTCCTGCTCAAAAGACCGGGAATAGATAGGCCACGCCCCCTGCTAGCTCAAATGTTGAGCGCGAACTCCCCCGCTCCTGCTCCCTCTCTGTCCTGCAGCTAACTGCCTGCGGACAAAAGATCACCACATCTACAATGTAACAGCGCTGTCACAGCAGCGCTGAAGCATACTGACATAGAGTAGTAGCGCTGTCACCGCAGCGCTGAAGCATACTGACATACAGTAGTAGCGCTGTCACCGCAGCGCTGAAGCACTCGCACATTATTATAATAAAAATTGTGTGGAAAACTCATCAGCTCAGCGCCACAGGGACCCCTAAGGGTTTCTGGCGCTATGCCCATGCTTCCCCCCAGGGCGGGAAGCGCAGTGACCCAGCGTGTGGTTTGCGCCCCCGCCAGGGAAAACTCTCCTCATCCCCCAGGGCCGGCAAGGATTCTGCAGGGACCATTATGTAATTACAGATCCGCCAAGGGAGAGGCTGGTGAAATACACTGATAAACATGTAATAGCGCTGTCACCGCAGCGCTGAAGCATACTGATATACATGTAATAGCGCTGTCATCAGACGCTAAAGCACTCACACATTAATAATAAAATTTTGTGTGGAGTACTCACCAGCCAAGGCGCCACAGGGACCCTCAGGGGTTTCTGGCGCTATGCCCATGCTTCCCCCCAGGGCGAGGAACG
Organism: Oophaga sylvatica; assembly: GCA_033576555.1. Lineage (NCBI taxonomy): Eukaryota > Metazoa > Chordata > Amphibia > Anura > Dendrobatidae > Oophaga > Oophaga sylvatica. The sequence goes on from JARQOD010000008.1 coordinate 154,350,127, forward strand.
CAGTGACCGCACGTGTGGTTTGCGTCCCGCCAGGGAAGCTCTCCTCATCCCCCAGGGCCGGCAAGGATTCTGCAGGGACTTTGAGTAAGTACAGATCCGCCAAGGGAGAGGTTGGGGTACAGCAGCGCTGGTACCCCTGAGACCTCTAGACCAACTAGTGATCCAGGTCTCCTGTCCGAATATAAAATAATAAAATCTTCTGAGGAGCTGCATTAGCAGCGACCATCCTTCTGGACCTCAAATCTTAGACTGGAGTTGAGTAGGAGGAGCCCGAGCTGGAGGGGCCAGCCAGTCAGCACTCTTTTGATCTGAGGTGACATCCTGATCTGGGGCTCCGCCTACCCATCAGTAATGAATACTGTGGCTCTCTTCCTTCCATCTGCAGCTGAAATAGGGTCCGGAACGATTCCAGCGACGAGCGAGATCACAGCAGGAAGCTCGTCGCTGGAAGCTGCCGCACTGAACAACATCGCTAACGGGATCGCTAAATAGTGACGTTTTTTAGCGATCCCGTTAGCGATATTGTTTAGTGTGGCATACCCTTAAGTCAAGTCGTCACAGCAAGGAATGACCAAGGGGGGCTTAACTGCAAGACTTATACCTGTGGGCTGCTGACCTCACAAAAGGGGATGGTTTTTCTGGCCACCTCCCAGGGATAGAAGTTATGGTTTGAAGCTCTGGAAAGTCATAAGGACCATAACTCAGCGGGGAACTCTAGCAGAATAATGGCAGACCTATCAATGATCTTACTTTGAAATGACGGTTCAAATGAGCCCAAACTTGGGTGAGATAGTTCATGGGGCATCCGAGAATTCCATTTCTCGGGTTCTGTTGGAGTTACGGGTTCACCAGTACCACGGGAACGATGTCTGATGGGCGCATGTTTCAAACAGTAACTTTCGTGTTTCTAACGAAAATTCCCACCGTGTTATAACCAAAAAGAATGAATTCTCATAATGGCTGCTATGGGACCGGTCTGCAGGGTTTTGAGACAAAGACATTCCTGAGGTGGGGGTTGATGAGAAGAGTGAGAGAGGGAGGGGGAACTTTGCTCTGTGGGCTGTCAGCAGCAAACGGATGAAGACTGTAGTTCTAGAACAGCACAAGAAATGGAGCTTCCAGTATCATCACACCTGGATCTAGGGGATGCCTTTAAAAAGGAAGAAGTTATGCCTGAGACAAAAATCCAAGGCCTCAATGAGAAATTTTCTAAGTCTATCCTCCAGAGTTGTAGTTGAAAGAAAGACACTGCCTCACCACCATCCTTGTGCCTGATTGAGGTATACAAGACCTCCACAGAGACAACATGAGGGCAAGTCCTCAACAAGAGGTTTCAAATGCCAATCAAGGGACTTACACAAAGGATCGCAGAGGCTGCCATTGCCGGATACTACCGCACGTCCTGGAGGATTTCACTCGTCCTGGAGGATTTCACTTGTCCTTGCGGATCTTTGGTAATAAGTACAGACAAGTGGTTCGCGGAGATTCAACCGTCAGAAAGTCTTTTTCTTGTTTGCTGATGAAATCGTCCATGAGTGCATCTTATAGAAGTTTCTGTAATACAGCACGGAATGAATCAGTCGGATTAATTGGATATGATCCACCCTCCTGCTCAGCGGTAGCCTGTTTTTTCTGTTGTTCTGTGTGATGTTTTTCCTTTTTTAAATTACATGTTTTAGACATTGTTCAATAAAATCTACATTTTATTTAAATTTATTGGAGGATCCTTTTTCTTTGGTTCTTCCTATCCTGTGTGATACAGTCTGCTGAGCCGTGTATCTAATACTATCCTGTGTGATACAGTCTGCTGAGCCGTGTATCTAATCCTATCCTGTGTGATACAGTCTGCTGAGCCGTGTATCTAATCCTATCCTGTGTGATAGTCTGCTGAACCATGTATCTAATCCTATCCTGTGTGATACTGTGTGCCAAGCCGTGTATCTAATCCTATCCTGTGTGATACTGTGTGCTGAGCAATGTATCTAATCCTCTCCTGTGTGATACTGACTGCTGAGCCGTGTATCTAATCCTCTCCTAAGTGATACTGGCTGCTGAGCCGTGTATCTAATCCTATCCTGTGGGATACTGTCTGCTGAGCCGTGTATCTAATCCTCTCCTGTGTGATACAGTCTGCTGAGCCATGTATCTAATCCTATCCTGTGTGATACCATCTGCTGAGCAGTGTATCTAATCCTATCCTGTGTGATACTGTCTGCTGAGCCGTGTATCTAATGCTATCCTGTGATACCGTCTGCTGAGCCGTGTATCTAATCCTCTCCTGTGTGATACAGTCTGCTGAGCCGTGTATCTAATCCTATCCGGTGTGATACTGTCTGCTGAGCCATGTATCTAATCCTATCCTGTGTGATACTGTCTGCTGAGCCGTGTATCTAATCCCATCCTGTGTGATTCTGACTGCTGAGCCGTGTATCTAATCCCATCCTGTGTGATTCTGACTGCTGAGCCGTGTATCTAATCCCATCCTGTGTGATACTGTCTGCTGAGCCGTGTATCTAATCCTATCCTGTGTGATACTGTCTGCTGAGCCGTGTATCTAATCCTATCCTGTGTGATACTGTCTGCTGAGCCGTGTATCTAATCCCATCCTGTGTGATTCTGACTGCTGAGCCGTGTATCTAATCCCATCCTGTGTGATTCTGACTGCTGAGCCGTGTATCTAATCCCATCCTGTGTGATTCTGACTGCTGAGCCGTGTATCTAATCCTATCTAGTATGTGATACTGACTGCTGAGCCGTGTATCTAATCCTCCCATGTGTGATACTGACTGCTGAGCCGTGTATGTAATGCTCCCATGTGTGTCACTGTATGCTGAGCCGTGTATCTAATCTTCCATGTGTGATAGTCTGCTGAGCCGTGTATCTAATCCCATCCTGTGTGATTCTGACTGCTGAGCCGTGTATCTAATCCTATCCTGTGTGATACTGACTTCTGAGCCGTGTATCTAATCCATCCTGTGTGATTCTGACTGCTGAGCCGTGTATCTAATCCCATCCTGTGTGATTCTGACTGCTGAGCCGTGTATCTAATCCTATCCTGTGTGATTCTGACTGCTGAGCAGTGTATCTAATCCCATCCTGTGTGATTCTGACTGCTGAGCCATGTATCTAATCCCATCCTGTGTGATTCTGACTGCTGAGCCGTGTATCTAATCCATCCTGTGTGATTCTGACTGCTGAGCCGTGTATCTAATCCCATCCTGTGTGATTCTGACTGCTGAGCCGTGTATCTAATCCCATCCTGTGTGATTCTGACTGATGAGCCGTGCATCTAATCCTTCCTGTGTGATTCTGACTGCTGAGCCGTGTATCTAATCCCATCCTGTGTGATTCTGACTGCTGAGCCGTGTATCTAATCCCATCCTGTGTGATTCTGACTGCTGAGCCGTGTATCTAATCCCATCCTGTGTGATTCTGACTGCTGAGCCGTGTATCTAATCCCATCCTGTGTGATTCTGACTGCTGAGCCATGTATCTAATCCCATCCTGTGTGATTCTGACTGCTGAGACATGTATCTAATCCCATCCTGTGTGATTCTGACTGCTGAGCCGTGTATCTAATCCCATCCTGTGTGATTCTGACTGCTGAGCCGTGTATCTAATCCCATCCTGTGTGATTCTGACTGCTGAGCCATGTATCTAATCCCATCCTGTGTGATACTGACTGCTGAGCCGTGTATCTAATCTTCCCATGTGTGATACAGTCTGCTGAGCCGTGTATCTAATCTTCCCATGTGTGATACAGTCTGCTGAGCCGTGTATCTAATCTTCCCATGTGTGATACTGACTGCGGAGCCGTGTATCTAATCTTCCCATGTGTGATATTGACTGCTGAGCCGTGTATCTAATCTTCCCATGTGTGATACAGTCTGCTGAGCCGTGTATCTAATCTTCCCATGTGTGATACTGACAGCTGAGCCGTGTATCTAATCTTCCCATGTGTGATACAGTCTGCTGAGCCGTGTATCTAATCTTCCCATGTGTGATACTGACTGCTGAGCCGTGTATCTAATCTTCCCATGTGTGATACAGTCTGCTGAGCCGTGTATCTAATCTTCCCATGTGTGATACTAACTGCCGAGCCGTGTATCTAATCTTCCCATGTGTGATATTGACTGCTGAGCCATGTATCTAATCTTCCCATGTGTGATATTGACTGCTGAGCCGTGTATCTAATCTTCCCATGTGTGATACTGACTGCTGAGCCGTGTATCTAATCTTCCCATGTGTGATACAGTCTGCTGAGCCGTGTATCTAATCTTCCCATGTGTGATACTGACTGCTGAGCCGTGTATCTAATCTTCCCATGTGTGATACTGACTGCTGAGCCGTGTATCTAATCTTCCCATGTGTGATACTGACTGCTGAGCCTGTATCTAATCTTCCCATGTGTGATACTGACTGCTGAGCCGTGTATCTAATCTTCCCATGTGTGATACAGTCTGCTGAGCCGTGTATCTAATCTTCCCATGTGTGATACTGACTGCTGAGCCGTGTATCTAATCTTCCCATGTGTGATACTACTGCTGAGCCTGTATCTAATCTTCCCATGTTGATATTGACTGCTGAGCCAGTGTATCTAATCCTATCCTGTGTGATATCATGCTGACCTGTATCTAATCTTCCCATGTGTGATACGACAGCTGAGCCATATCAATTTCCCATGTGTGATACATTGACTCTGAGCCATGTATCTAATCTCCCATGTGGATACTGATCGAGCCGTGTATCTAATCTTCCATGTGTGATACTACTGCTGAGCCGGTATCTAACTTCCCATGGTGATGACAGTCTGCTAGAGCGTGTATCTAATCTCCCATGTGTGATACTGACTGCAACAGCTGTATCTAATCTTCCCATTGATACACGTCTGCTGAGCCGTGATCAATCTTCCCATGTTGATACTGACTCAGCCGTATTGTATCATACTGCGATGCCGGTATCAAGTCTTCCCATGAGTGATAATGACTGCTGAGCCATGTATCTAATCTTCCATGGTGATACTACGCTGAGCCGGTATCTACTCCCAGGGTATCATCAGCTAGCCGGTATCTAATCTATCCCATGTGCATACTCTGCAGCCGTGTACTAATCACATGGATACTACAGCAGTGAGTATCACCATGGTGATGATTAATCCTATACAGTCTCAGCGTGTATCAACTTCAGTGTGGATTAGATCGAGCCTGTCACTAACTTCACCATGGATTGATACCCGCTGCGAGCCGTTATTAATCTACCCATGATGTGATAATAAGCCGAGCCGTGCATAATCCACATGGGATGATAATTACTGCTCAGCAGTCATAATCTCACATGGATGTATTGAGAAGCACGCTGCAGTGTCACAGTACACACAGCGAGAATCATAACAGCGACATCACCATGGGCAGCTACTCACCACAGCTGCGAGGGTAATTAGGATGACACATGCTAGCAATGAAAGCAGTATACACAGCAGGGTTAGATACCAGGCCAGCATTCAAGTATGCTGACAGGATGGGATTGAACACGGCTCAGCAGTCAGTACATCAAGGATGGGACTGAACACGGCTCAGCAGTCAGTATCACACAGGAGGAGTAGATACGCTCAGCAGTCAGTATGACACAGGAGGGATTAGAAGACGCTCAGCTGCAGTATCACACGAGGAAGAAATAGTAACACGGGTCAGGGAGAGAGTATCACACAGTGGATTAGAGAACGGCTCAGAGTCAGTATCACACAGCGATAGATTACCGGTCAGCAGCGTATCACACAGGAGGATTAAACACGGTCAGGTCATACTAAGGAGGGATCTAGAACCCGCTCAGCAGTCATATCAACAGGAAGCAGATACTGCTCAGCAGTGTGTCAGGAGGAGCTCTCAGCAGTCAGTAGCAGAAGGAGGATTGATACACGGCTCACAGCTGTATCAAATGGGGTAGAACACGCCCGGAACATGCACCGGATGTTAGATACAGTAGGAGCTTCACGTCATCTACAGGAGGGATCTGATGACAGGCCAGCAGTGTAATAATGGGAGGAAGACCGCCCGGTATATCACACGTGTTAGAAAGACGGCTAGCTTACAGTCCAGCTGCTGAAGGAGGGATCTGAGGACAGGACCCACTGCTGTAATAATGGGGAGACGCGGTAACTGCAGCCGTGTGTGAGGAGAGGAGCGTTCACAGGTCAGCTGCTGAAGGAGGGGATCTGAGGACAGGACCCACTGCTGTAATAATGGGGAGACGCGGTAACTGCAGCCGTGTGTGAGGAGAGGAGAGTTCACAGGTCAGCTGCTGAAGGAGAGGATCTGAGGACAGGACCCACTGCTGTAATAATGGGAGACGCGGTAACTGCAGCCGTGTGTGAGGAGAGGAGCGTTCACAGGTCAGCTGCTGAAGGAGGGGATCTGAGGACAGGACCCACTGCTGTAATAATGGGGAGACGCGGTAACTGCAGCCGTGTGTGAGGAGAGGAGCGTTCACAGGTCAGCTGCTGAAGGAGAGGGGATCTGAGGACAGGACCCACTGCTGTAATAATGGGAGACGCGGTAACTGCAGCCGTGTGTGAGGAGAGGAGCGTTCACAGTCAGCTGCTGAAGGAGGGATCTGAGGACAGGACCCACTAGCTGTAATAATGGGGAGACGCGGTAACTGCAGCCGTGTGTGAGGAAGGAGCGTTCACAGGTCAGCTGCTGAAGGAGGGGATCTGAGGACAGGACCCACAGCTGTAATAATGGGGAGACGCGGTAACTGCAGCCGTGTGTGAGGAGAGGAGCGTTCACAGGTCAGCTGCTGAAGGAGGGGATCTGAGGACAGGACCCACAGCTGTAATAATGGGGAGACGCGGTAACTGCAGCCGTGTGTGAGGAGAGGAGCGTTCACAGGTCAGCTGCTGCCTCCCCGCCCTCCGATACTCACCTCACCGCTACGCAGCTCCTTTCTGCCCCTGCCTCCTGTTCTCCGTCTCCTCCAATAACCACGCGGCTCCTGCGATTTCAGGGGAAAGTGGAGCTCACAAATACAAAATTAGAATAATAAGCATATTTATTATTCTAAGCATATTTTTGCCATCCACTGAGTGGAGTTCGTCTCATTCATGGTCTTTGAGGATCATATAATCTTTTATCCATGTCTATTTATTGATTTATATATAAAAAATACCTGGTTTTGTAACTTTTATAGCACGTGTTTATTCAAAATAAAATTATGGTATATTTTGAGATACAATTTTGACTCCTTTTCTCCTTATCAACATTTCCCACATGTCTACTTTACATCAGCACAATTTTGGAACCAAAATTTTTTTTTTTGTTAGGAAGTTATAAGGGTTAAAAGTTGACCAGGATTTCTCATTTTTACAACAAAATTTACAAAATCATTTTTTTTTAGGGACCACCTCACATTTGAAGTCACTTTAAGGGGTCTATATGACAGAAAATACCCAAAAGTGACACCATTCTATAAACTGCACCCCTCAAGGTACTCAAAACCACATTCTAGAAGATTTTTAAACCCTTCAGGTGCTTCACAAGGAGCAGAAGCAACGTGGGAGGAAAAAAATGAACATTTAACTTTTTAGTCACAAAAATCATCTTTTACAAACAATTTTTTAATTTTCTCAAGGGTAAAAGGAGAAAATGGACAGATAAAGTTGATGTGCAATTTCTCCCGAGTACGCCGATACCCCATATGTCGGGGAAAACCACTGTCTGGGCGCACAGCAGGGCTCGGAAGGGAAGGAGCGCCGTTTCACTTTTTCAACCCAAAATTGGCTGGAATAGAGATCAGATGCCATGTTCCGTTTGCAGAGCCCCTGATGTGCCTAAACAGTGGAAACCCCCCACAAGTGACACTATTTTTGAAACTAGACCCCAATGGTTACAGAAGAAATTGGACCCCAAAAGTTGTTGTCCAATTTGTCCTGTGTACGCTGATACCCCAAATGTGGGGGTAAACCACTGTTTGGGCACAGCAGTGCTCGGAAAGGAAGGTGCGCCCGTATGACATTTTCAAACCGCAATTGGCTGGAATTGAGATTCGACGCCATGTTCAGTTTGCAGAGCCCCTGATGTGCCTGAACAGTGGAAACCCCCCACAAGTGACACCATTTTGGAAACTAGACTCCCTAAGGAACTTATCTAGATCTGTGGTGAGCACTTTGAACCCCCAAGTGCTTAACACAAGTTTATAACGTAGAGCCGAAAAATTAAAAAATCTTATTTTTTCCACAAAAATAATTTTTTCACCCCTAATTTTTTCTTTCCCAAGAAGAACAAAACCTCAAAAGTTATTGTGCAATTTGTCCTGAGTACGCTGATACTCAATATGGGGGTGGCTGTGACTGCTGGTGTTAGGTATTGGGGGTGCGGTGATTGCTGGTGTTAGGTAGTGGGGGCACTGTTCTGGGGTGCTATTACAGCTGGTTTCGGTACTGGGGGCACTGTACTGGGGGTGCTATTACTGCTGGTGTTAGCTAGTTGGGGCACTGTTCTGGGGGTGCTATGACTGCTGGTGTTCGGTAGGGGGGGCACTGTTCTGGGGATGCTATAACTGCTGGTGTTCGGCAGTGGGGCACTGTTCTGGTGGATGCTGTGACTGCTGGTTTTGGTAGTGGGGACACTTCTGGTGGATGCTGTGACTGCTGGTGTTAGGTAGTGGGTGCACTGTTCTGGGGGTGCTGTGACTGCTGGTGTTAGGTAGTGGGGGCACTGTTCTGGGTGTGCAGTGACTGCTGTTAGGTAGTGGGGGCACTGTTCTAGGGGTGCTATGACTGCTGGTTTCGGTAATGGGGGCACTGTTCTGGGGGTGCTGTGACTGCTGTTTGGTAGTGAGAGCACTGTTCTGGGGTGCTGTGACTGCTGGTATTGGTAGTGGGGGCACTGATATGGAGGCACATTGACTGCTGGTGTTTGGTAGTGGGGGCACTGTTCTGGGGGTGCTATGACTGCTGGTGTTAGGTAGTGGGGGCACTGTTCTGGGGGTGCTATGACTGCTGGTGATAGTGAGGGTACTGTTCTGGGGGTGCTGTGACTGCTGGTGTTCGGTAGGGGGGGGCACTATATAGGGCACTTTTGTCTGCTGTTAGGTAGTGGGGCACTGATATGGCGGCACAGTGACTGCTGGTGTTGGTAGTGGGGGCACTGTTCAGGGGGTGCTATGACTGCTGGTGTTAGGTGGGGGCACTGTTCTAGGGTGCTGTGACTGCTGGTGTTAGGTAGTGAGGGCACTGTTCTGGGGGTGCTGTGACTTCTGGTGTTAGGTAGGGAGGGCACTGTTCTGGGGGTGCTGTGACTGCTATTGTTCGGTAGGGAGGGCACTGTTCTGGGGGTGCTATGTCTGCTGGTGTTAGGTATTGGGCACTGTTCTGGGGTGCTGTGATGCTGGTGTTAGGTATGGGGGCACTGTTCTGGGGTGCTGTGACTTCTGTATTAGGTAGTGGGGGCACTGTTGGGGGTGCTAGGACTGCTGGTGTTAGGTAGTGGGGGCACTGTTCTGGGGGTGCTAGTCTGCTGGTGTTAGGTTTGGGGCACTGTTCTTGGGTGCTGTGACTGCTGGTGTTAGGTAGTGGGGCACTGTTTGGGGGTGCTGTGACTTCTGGTGTTAGGTAGTGGGGCACGTTCTGGGGTGCTAGGACTGCTGGTGTTCGTAGTGGGGCACTGTTCTGGGGGCTATGACTGCTGGTGTTCGGTAGTGGGCACTGTTCTGGGGGTGCTGTGACTGCTGTGTTCGGTATGGGGGCATGTCTTGGGTGCTGTGACTGCTGGGTTCGGTAGGGGCGGCACTAGTATAGGGCACTATGTCTGCTGTTAGGTATGGGGCACTGTTCTGGGGTGCTATGACTGCTGTGTCGTGTGGGCAATGTTCTGGGGTGCTGTACTGCTGGTGTTCGTAGGGCGGCACTAGTATAGGGCACTATGTCTGCTGTTAGGTATTGGGGCACTGTTCTGGGGTGCTATTACTGCTGGTGTTAGTAGTGGGGGCACTGTTCGGGGTGCTGTGACTGCTGGTGTTCGTAGTGGGGGCACTGTCCTGGGGGCTGTGACTGCTGTGTTCGGTAGGGGGCACTGTCCTGGGGTGCTGTGACTTTGGTGTTAGGTAGTGGGGCACTGTTCTGGGTGCTAGGACTGCTGGTGTTAGATAGTGGGGCACTGATCTGGGGTGCTAGGACTGCTGGTTCGTAGTGGGGCACTGTTCTGGGGAGCTATGACTGCTGGTGTTAGTGGGGCACTGTTCTGGGGGTGCTGTGACTGCTGGTGTTGGTAGTGGGGCACTGTTCTGGGGTGCGTGACTGCTGGTTAGGTAGTGGGGGCACTGTTCTAGGTGCTATGACTGCTGGTTTAGGTATGGGGCACTGTTCTGGGGGTGCTGTGACTGCTGGTGTTGGTAGTGGGGCACTGTTCTGGGGTGCTGTGACTGCTGGTATTGGTAGTGGGGGCACTGTATGGGGCACATTGACTGCTGGTGTTTGGTATTGGGGCACTGTTCTGGGGGTGCTATGACTGCTGGTGTTGGTAGTGGGGGCACTGTTCTGGGGTGCTATGACTGCTGGTGTGGTAGTGAGGGACTGTTCTGGGGGTGCTGTGACTGCTGGTGTTCGGTAGGGGGGCACTTTGGGGCACTTGCTGGTGTTAGGTAGTGGGGCACTGTTCTGGGGTGCTTGACTGCTGGTGTTCGGTAGGGGGGCACTGTTCTGGGGGTGCTATGACTGCTGGTGTTCGGTTAGGGGCACTGTTCTGGGGGTGCTGTGACTGCTGGTGTTCGGTAGGGGGCAGCACTAGTATAGGGCACTATGTCTGCTGTTAGGTATTGGGGCACTGTTCTGGGGGTGCTATGACTGCTGGTGTTGGTATGGGGCGACTGTATGGGCACTATGTTCCTGTTAGGGGTATTGGGGCATTTCTGGGGGTAGCTATTCTGCTGTGTTAGGTATTGGGGCACTGTTCTGGGGTGCTATTACTGCTTTTTGGTAGTGGGGCACTGTTCTGGGGGTGCTGTGACTGCTGGTGTTCGATGGGGGAGCACTAGTATAGGGACTATGTCTGCTGTTAGGTATTGGGGCACGATTGGGACAGTCACTGCCGGTGTTATGGGCTAGGGGGCACTGTTCTGGGGGTGCTGTGACTGCTGGTGTTAGGTATGGGGCACTGTTCTGGGGTGCTATGACTGCTGGTGTTAGGTGGGGGGCACTGTTCTGGGGTGCTGTGACTGCTGGTGTTGGAGTGGGGGCACTGTTCTGGGGTGCTGTGACTGCTGGTGTTCGTAGGGGGCAGCACTAGTATGGGCACTATGTCTGCTGTTAGGTATGGGGGCACGTATGGCGAAACAGTCACTGCCTGGTGTTATGGGCTAGGGGGCACTGTTCTGGGGGTGCTGTGACTGCTGGTGTTAGGTAATGGGGCACTGTTCTGGGGGTGCTATGACTGCTGGTGTTAGGTGGGGGGCACTGTTCTGGGGGTGCTGTGACTGCTGGTGTTCGGTAGGGGGGGCACTGTTCTGGGGGCGCTGTGACTGCTGGTGTTAGGTAGTGGGGGCACTGTTCTGGGGTGCTGTGACTGCTGGTGTTAGGTAGTGGGGCACTGTTCGGGGTGCTATGACTGCTGGTGTTAGGTGGGGGCACTGTTCTAGGGGTGCTGTGACTGCTGGTGTTAGGTAGTGAGGGCACTGTTCTGGGGTGCTGTGACTTCTGGTGTTAGGTAGGGAGGGCACTGTTCTGGGGGTGCTGTGACTGCTTTGTTCGGTAGGGGGGCACTGTTTGGGGTGCTATGGTCTGCTGGTGTTAGGTATTGGGGCACTGTTCTTGGGGTGCTGTGACTGCTGGTGTTAGGTAGTGGGGGCACTGTTCTGGGGGTGCTGTGACTTCTGGTATTAGGTAGTGGGGGCACTGTTCTGGGGGTGCTAGGACTGCTGGTGTTAGGTAGTGGGGGCACTGTTCTGGGGGTGCTATGTCTGCTGGTGTTAGGTATTGGGGCACTGTTCTTGGGGTGCTGTGACTGCTGGTGTTAGGTAGTGGGGGCACTGTTTTGGGGTGCTGTGACTTCTGGTGTTAGGTAGTGGGGGCACTGTTCTGGGGGTGCTAGGACTGCTGGTGTTCGGTAGTGGGGGCACTGTTCTGGGGGAGCTATGACTGCTGGTGTTCGGTAGTGGGAGCACTGTTCTGGGGTGCTGTGACTGCTGGTGTTCGGTAGTGGGGCACTGTTCTTGGGGTGCTGTGACTGCTGGTGTTCGGTAGGGGCGGCACTAGTTTGGGGCACTATGTCTGCTGTTAGGTATTGGGGCACTGTTCTGGGGTGCTATGACTGCTGGTGTTCGTAGTGGGGCAATGTTCTGGGGGTGCTGTGACTGCTGGTGTTCGGTAGGGGGCGGCACTAGTATAGGGCACTATGTCTGCTGTTAGGTATTGGGGCACTGTTCTGGGGGTGCTATTACTGCTGGTGTTTAGTAGTGGGGCACTGTTCTGGGGGTGCTGTGACTGCTGGTGTTCGGTAGTGGGGCACTGTCCTGGGGGTGCTGTGACTGCTGGTGTTCGGTAGTGGGGGCACTGTCTGGGGGTGCTGTGACTTCTGGTGTTAGGTAGTGGGGGCACTGTTCTGGGGGTGCTAGGACTGCTGGTGTTAGATAGTGGGGGCACTGATCTGGGGTGCTAGGACTGCTGGTGTTCGGTAGTGAGGGCACTGTTCTGGGGGAGCTATGACTGCTGGTGTTCGTAGTGAGGGCACTGTTCTGGGGGAGCTATGACTGCTGGTGTTCGGTAGTGGGAGCACTGTTCTGGGGGTGCTTGACTGCTGGTGTTCGGTAGGCGCGGCACTAGTATAGGGCACTATGTCTGCTGTTAGGTATTGGGGCACTGTTCTGGGGTGCTATGACTGCTGGTGTTCGGTAGTGGGGGCAATGTTCTGGGGTGCTGTGACTGCTGGTGTTCGGTAGGGGGGCACTAGTATAGGGCACTATGTCTGCTGTTAGGTATTGGGGCACTGTTCTGGGGTGCTATTACTGCTGGTGTTTGGTAGTGGGGCACTGTTCGGGGGCACTGTTCTGGGGGTGCTATGACTGCTGGTGTTCGGTAGTGGGGGCACTGTTCTGGGGGTGCTATGACTGCTGGTGTTCGGTAGTGGGGCACTGTTCTGGGGTGCTATGACTGCTGGTGTTCGGGAGTGGGGGGCACTGTTCTGGGGGTGCTATGACTGCTGGTGTTCGGTAGTGGGGGCACTGTTCTGGGGAGCTATGACTGCTGGTGTTCGGTAGTGGGAGTACTGTTCTGGGGTGCTGTGACTGCTGGTGTTCGGTAGGAGGAGGCACTAGTATAGGGCACTATGTCTGCTGTTAGCTATTGGGGCACTGTTCTGGGGTGCTATTACTGCTGGTGTTAGGTATTGGGGCACTGTTCTGGGGTGCTATTACTGCTGGTGTTTGGTAGTGGGGCACTGTTCTGGGGTGCTTGACTGCTGGTGTTAGGTATGGGGGCACTGTTCTGGGGGTGCTGTGACTGCTGGTGTTGGTAGGGGGCACTGTTCTGGGGGTGCTGTGACTGCTGGTGTTCGGTAGTGGGGGCACTGTTCTGGGGGTGCTGTGACTTC
>JARQOD010000008.1:154363803-154386145 GCA_033576555.1 Oophaga sylvatica
AAGATAAAAGAGCATGGAAGTTGTGTAATTACTTTTTGCCAAAATAAAAAACGTTAACATTGTCAATTTCTTCGTCAATCCCGAACATTTTAAAAAAAAAAAAAAAATTAATGTTTTCCAGGGGTTTGGGGTTTTAAACACACCCTTTTTAAGTTCCTCAACCCCCCCCCCCTAATTCTACTTACTTTTTTGTTTTTCTGTAAAATTTAAACCAAAAAAGGCAAGAATGGGTTTTTTTAATTTCGATTTTTGTTTCCCAAGACTTACATGGGCTTCCGGTTCGGTTCGGGTATCGCCGATATTTTGTGATATCGGCGATCCCATTACGATTCCGTATTTTTAGGATTCGGAAAGTATGCTAACCTAGTCACACTTGTTAGTCCGGGGTATAGGGACATCGATTTTTCCCCCCCCGGGGGAGGGAAAGTAAAACTAAAGTAAACAAGGAAATGTAAAGAACGGTAGGACCCAGAAGGGTTTCCCCGCAACAAAAAAAAATAAAAAAAATTGAGGATTTTGCCAGATTTGCACTTTATTCCCAAAGAAAAATTTGTTTTTCTATAATGGTAAATCCCGGCTGGGTATGAGTAACAAGTTGAAAAATTTAATGCTATTTTTATATAGAATCCCCTATTTGGGTTTAAAAAGTGAATTTAAAATTTTTAAAACAAGTAATATAAGATTTAAATTAAATTATTTGAAAAAGTTCCTTTACTATTTTATGGACTTTTGAGCTTGGACTCGCCCGCTAGAACTTATTTTGTATATAGTTGCACTTTGTGCCCTTTGGTTTTTCGTAAACCCCCTAATACCTCTAATACAAAAACCCGTGGGTGTGGGACTGGGTGAGGTCTGCATTGGATGTCCTGCGCCCCCCCCAGGGCCCACTTTGAAGGTTTGGTGGGGTCCTTCACAAAAATATTGTCATTATTAATGAAAATGCAAATTTTAAAATTTTTGTATTTTTCAAATTTTAATGTTTAATGCACGTTAAAGGTTTTCATACTCCCGGTGGGAAGAAGTTAATGTTTTTTGTTATTAAAAAAACAAAAATTTCTGTCTTCTTGTTTTTTTACAGCCGGGAGTGCTGTTTTTTCCCATGGGGAATTGGGCCCTGGTGTGAAGGCACACGCAGTCCCCTGGAGGATTGTGGGGGGATAGCATTTAAATGCTCTTAAACTTTTCACTCCAACACACACTTGCACACCCATTGGATATAAGTTGTAAATCGCAAGCTGGGGGGGAAGAATGGTAGTGTCCTTCTCTGGAGAAACCGCCAGAAAAGCATTCTGGCAGAAAGAGGAGGGTGAGTTGCAGTACTTCAAAAGCCTGCCCCAAAGGGACAGTGAAGGGTTCAGAAGTGCTCCTGCCTAGAGGTTTATGAGATTCTGTCAAAAGAAAAGAAAGAAGTAAAAAGGGGACTCCTGCTCCCTTTTGGAAAGTGGGGGGGTGGTTTCTAAACCCCGCGGAAAAGGGCAAGGGCACAGGGGGTAGAATTCGGAAGTCTTTGGGGGGATTGAAGGATCCTGCACATTGTCACCGGCCTGGGGCCCGAAGGTCTTTTTATGCCCAGGCTTAAACAAAAAACCCAGAGTTTTAGGGGCCAGGGCGCAGCAAGACCTTGGGTGTCGTACGAAACTGGGGTCAGGGGAAATAGGGACTTTGAGCCGATCAGCAACACAAAAACCCTAGTTCCTCACAGGGGCTCCGACCCCCAAAATGACCGGGCAGGACAGCTTTGAAAAGTGGAGTTTCAGGAGTGAACTACGCTTTATGCTGGTTTTATCATCTCTTGGGAAAATAAAGGGGGCCCCCCAAATTGTTTAGCTGCTACCCCCAAAAAAAAATCCTATTGGACCACCCCCGGGACCTGTTTTCATTGAGAAAAAAAGGTAGGAAAAAACGCGAGTGTGAGACTGTGTTATTCAATTGCTCCTGCCTCCCCCAAAATATCGACCCGAGGGAAGAGTCCCACCTGTAGGGGGCCCGACTTTTAGGGTCACCCTCCCCCCCAGAGTTCTACGCAGGCGGGGTTCGTGATCAGGAATCGGTGGGGGTCACGAACTGTTATTACCTTCCCCCCGTAAAATACCCCCAAAATACGCCCGACCGCCCGGGCCCAGCCCAGCCCCCGTACCCGTACAACCCCCATGCTTTTCGGGCTCGGCTCTGATACCCTTGCCCTGGAACCCCCAAATTTGGTGCGTGGTGAGACATTTGTAGGGGGGGCAGTTCTGGGGGTCTGTGACCTGGTTTAGGTATGAGGGCACTGTTCGGGGGGGCTGTGAATTCTGGTTTAGGTAGTGAGGCATGTTCTGGGGGTGCTTTGATGTGGTTTTGGGGGGGGCATGTTCTGGGGGTCTGTGACTGTGGATTTTGGGAGTGGGGGGATTTTCTGGGGGGTGTGATGCTGGTGTTCGGTATGGGGGCATGTTTGGGGGGTGTGTGATGCGGGTGTTGGGTGTGGGGGCCTGTTCGGGGGGGTGTATGACTGCTGGTGTTCGGTAGGGGGGGCACTTTTTGGGGGGTGCGTGAGGCTGGTGTTGTTAGGAGGGCCTGTCGGGGGGTGCTGTGATGTGGTGTTAGGTAATGGGGCACTGTTCGGGGGGCGTGACTGTGGTGTTGGTGTGGGGCACTGTTCGGGGGGTGCTATGACTGCGGGTTTTAGGTGGGGGGAAAGCCTGGGGGTGGATGCTCGGGTGTTAGGTATTGGGGCACTGTTCGGGGGGTTTGCTATAACTGCTGGTGTTAGGTTTTGGGGCCTGTTCTGGGGGTGCTGTGACTGCTGGTGTTAGGTAGTGGGGGCACTTGTTCTGGGGGTGCTGTGACTGCTGGTGTTAGGTAGTTGGGGCACTGTTCTGGGGGTGCTTGATGCTGTTTGGTGTTGGTGATTTGGGGCACTAGTTCTGGGGGTGCTATGACTGCTGGTGTTAGGTATGGGGGCACTGTTCTGGGGGTGCTATGACTGCTGGTGTTAGGTAGTGGGGGCACTGTTCTGGGGGTGCTATGACTGCTGGTGTTCGGTAGGTGGGGGCACTGTTCTGGGGTGCTATGACTGCTGGTGTTAGGTAGTGGGGGCACTGTTCTGGGGGTGCTAGTACTGCTGGTGTTAGGTAGTGGGGGCACTGTTCTGGGGGTGCTATGACTGCTGGTGTTAGGTAGTGGGGCACTGTTCTGGGGGTGCTGTGACTGCTGGTGTTAGGTAGTGGGGGCACTGTTCTGGGGTGCTATGACTGCTGGTGTTAGGTATGGGGCACTGTTCTGGGGTGCTGTGACTGCTGGTGTTAGGTAGTGGGGCACTGTTCTGGGGGTGCTGTGACTGCTGGTGTTAGGTAGTGGGGCACTGTTCTGGGGGTGCTATGACTGCTGGTGTTGGTAGTGGGGGCACTGTTCTGGGGTGCTGTGACTGCTGTGTTCGGTAGGGGGCGGATGTAGCACTTGTGTGTTGTATGGGGCACTGTTCTGGGGGTGCTTGTACTGCTGGTGTTAGGTATTGGGGCACTGTTCTGGGGGTGCTTGACTGCTGGTGTTTGGTAGTGGGGGCACTGTTCTGGGGGTGCTGTGACTGCTGGTGTTCGGTAGGGGCAGCACTAGTATAGGCACTATGTCTGCTGTTAGGTATTGGGGCACTAGTTATGGCGACATTCATGCGGTGTTAGGCTATTGGGGCACTGTTCTGGGGGTGCTTGACTGCTGGTGTTGGTGTGGGGCACTGTTCTGGGGGTGTAGTGCACTGCTGGTGTATGGTTGGGGGCACACTAGTATAGGGCCATGTCTGCTGTTAGGTATTGGGGCACGTTCTGGGAGTGACTATACTGCTGGTGTTAGGATTGGGGGCACTGTTCTGGGGGTGCTGTGACTGTGGTGTTGGTGTGGGGGCACTGTTCTGGGGGTGCTGTGACTGCTGGTGTTCGGTAGGTGAGGGCACTGTTCTGGGGGTGCTGTGACTGCTGGTGTTAGGTATGGGGCACTGTTCTGGGGGTGCTGATGACTGCTGTGTTAGGGGGGGGCACTGTTCTGGGGGTGCTGTGACTGCTGGTGTTCTGTGTGTGGGTAGGGGGGCACTGTTTGGGGGTGCTGTGACTGCTGGTGTTAGGTATGGGGGCACTGTTCTGGGGGTGCTATGACTGCTGTGTTAGGTGGGGGGGCACTGTTCTGGGGGGCATTGCTGGTGTAGTGGGGCACTGTTCTGGGGGTGCTTGACTGCTGGTGTTAGGTAGTGGGGGCACTGTTCTGGGGGTGCTATGACTGCTGGTGTTCGGTAGGGGGGCACTGTTCTGGGGGTGCTGTGACTGCTGGTGTTAGGTAGTGGGGGCACTGTTCTGGGGG
This sequence comes from Oophaga sylvatica, assembly GCA_033576555.1. Taxonomy (NCBI): domain Eukaryota; kingdom Metazoa; phylum Chordata; class Amphibia; order Anura; family Dendrobatidae; genus Oophaga; species Oophaga sylvatica. The sequence goes on from JARQOD010000008.1 coordinate 154,368,133, forward strand.
TGCTGATGACTGCTGGTGTTCGGTAGTGGGGGCACTGTTCTGGGGTGCTATGACTGCTGGTGTTAGGTATGGGGCACTGTTCTGGGGGTGCTGTGTACTGCTGGTGTTAGGTATTGGGGCACTGTTCTGGGGTGCTATGTACTGCTGGTTTTGGTATTGGGGGCACTGTTCTGGGGGTGCTATGACTGCTGGTGTTAGGTATGGGGCACTGTTCTGGGGGTGCTTGACTGCTGGTGTTCGGTAGTGGGGGCACTGTTCTGGGGGTGCTATGACTGCTGGTGTTAGGTAGTGGGGGGCACTGTTCTGGGGGTGCTATGACTGCTGGTGTTAGGTAGTGGGGGCACTGTTCTGGGGGTGCTATGACTGCTGGTGTTCGGTAGTGGAGGCACTGTTCTGGGGGTGCTGTGACTGCTGGTGTTAGGTAGTGGGGGCACTGTTCTGGGGGTGCTGTGACTGCTGGTGTTAGGTAGTGGGGCACTGTTCTGGGGGTGCTGTGACTGCTGGTGTTAGGTAGTGGGGCATGTTCTGGGGGTGCTTGACTGCTGGTGTTGGTAGTGGGGCACTTTCTGGGGGTGCTATGACTGCTGGTGTTAGGTAGTGGGGGCACTGTTCTGGGGGTGCTATGACTGCTGGTGTTGGTAGTGGGGGGCACTGTTCTGGGGGTGCTATGACTGCTGGTGTTCGGTAGTGGGGGCACTGTTCTGGGGGTGCTATGACTGCTGGTGTTAGGTAGTGGGGGGCACTGTTCTGGGGTGCTATGACTGCTGGTGTTCGGTAGTGGGGGCACTGTTCTGGGGGTGCTGTGACTGCTGGTGTTAGGTAGTGGGGCACTGTTCTGGGGGTGCTGTGACTGCTGGTGTTAGGTAGTGGGGGCACTGTTCTGGGGGTGCTGTGACTGCTGGTGTTAGGTAGTGGGGGCACTGTTCTGGGGGTGCTGTGACTGCTGGTGTTCGGTAGTGAGGGCACTGTTCTGGGGATGCTGTGACTGCTGGTGTTAGGTAGTGGGGGCACTGTTCTGGGGGTGCTGTGACTGCTGGTGTTGGTAGTGGGGGCACTGTTCTGGGGGTGCTGTGACTGCTGGTGTTCGGTAGTGGGGGGCACTGTTCTGGGGGTGCTGTGACTGCTGGTGTTAGGTAGTGGGGGCACTGTTCTGGGGGTGCTGTGACTGCTGGTGTTGGTAGTGGAGGCACTGTTCTGGGGGTGCTGTGACTGCTGGTGTTCGATAGGGGGCAGCACTAGTATAGGGCACTATGTCTGCTGTTAGGTATTGGGGCACAGATATGGCGAAACAGTCACTGCCGGTGTTATGGCGCTAGGGGGCACTGTTCTGGGGGTGCTGTGACTGCTGGTGTTAGGTTGTGGGGGTGTGTAGCCCTGGTATGTAAGGCACACATTATCCGGGAGGATGCGTGGACAGGTAATGGTTTAATGCTTGATATGCATTCACTCACTCATCACACCTAGACACACCCGTAGGGTATATAAGGAAGTGATATTCAGTCGTTGAGGGCTGTCGGCAGTCTAGTCTAGCTCGGGTGGCTCAGGAGTGAGTCATCCCATCAGGAAGTCTGTCTAGTCTGGACTTGGAGGGAGGAAGAAGTTCAGTCCAGGTGTCAGATCCTGTCAGCAGTGTAGCAGTTCAGAAAGTGGAGGCTAGTACGGATGAGATAGTATCCTAGCCTAGTCAGAGCTGTTCCTGACCCTGAAGCGAGAGACAATATTGGTGAGGAAGAGTTTTGCAGCAGTACTTCAGTCGCCTGTCCTAAGGACAGTGAAGTTCAGATGATGTGTTCCTGAACTAGAAGAAAACTGGGAATCTGTCAGCGAGCTCTAAGAAAGGTCAGAAGAAAGGACTGTGACTATTTGGATGAGAGTGCTTATGTTAAGAGCGCGGGCAGGGCGAAGGGCGCAGTGGAAAGAAATGTAGAAGTGCCTTGGACATTGGATTGTCAGCACTATTCACCGGTCACTGGGGACCGAAGTGTCGCTACAGCTTCAAGCGTAGTTATAGAACAACCAGAGGTTCCCTGGACTTCAAGTCTCAGGAACAAGCCCTTAGCGTCGGTACGTAACAGGGGTCAGGGAGAGTGGGAACTCTGAGTTCTGCAGGACAACAGTAAGCAACCAGCTCTCTCAAAGGAAGGCTCCGACCACTATACTGACCAGGCAGTACAGCTACAGAATTAGCTGGAGTTTTTGAGTGAACTTAGCTTCATGCAAGTTGGACTCGTTACATTGAAAGTTAAGGAGGCCTCTAACCTGCTCAGCCGTTACCTTGAAAAGCATCCTCCATCCACCCCAACAGCTTCCCGGGACCTGCCTTATCATCTTGGAAAGTAAAAGGTATGGAAAGAAGCTTTAATGTGTGAGACTGTGTCATTTAACTGCACACCTTCACAACATCATCATCACTATAGACCCTGAGGGAAGAGTCCCACCTGTAGGGGACCCGACATCTAGCTGCCACAACATCCCCTCAGAGATCCACAGCAGCGCTGGTCTTAGTGATCAGAAAACTACAGGAGGCGTCACGAACTGTTATATACCAATCCCCTGTAAATAATCCCCCCAACATACGCCTGACCGCCAGGGCCACAGACCGAGCCACCGCTACCTGTGACAACCCCATAGACTTCCATGGGCTCGGCTCTGGGTACCCCATTGCCCTGGTAACCCACAATTGTGGTGCGGGTCACGACAGGGGCACTGTTCTGGGGGTGCTATGACTGCTGGTGTTAGGTGGGGGGGCACTGTTCTGGGGGTGCTGTGACTGCTGGTGTTAGGTAGTGGGGGCACTGTTCTGGGGGTGCTGTGACTGCTGGTGTTCGGTAGTGGGGGCACTGTTCTGGGGGTGCTGTGACTGCTGGTGTTAGGTGGGGGGCACTGCTCTGGGGGTGCTGTGACTGCTGGTGTTCGGTAGTGGGAGCACTGTTCTGGGGGTGCTGTGACTGCTGGTGTTAGGTAGTGGAGGCACTGTTCTGGGGGTGCTGTGACTGCTGGTGTTAGGTAGTGGGGGCACTGTTCTGGGGGTGCTGTGACTGCTGGTGTTCGGTAGTGGGGGCACTGTTCTGGGGGTGCTGTGACTGCTGGTGTTAGGTGGGGGGCACTGCTCTGGGGGTGCTGTGACTGCTGGTGTTAGGTAGTGAGGGCACTGTTCTGTGGGTGCTGTGACTTCTGGTGTTACGTATTGAGGGCACTGTTCTGGGGGTGCTGTGACTGCTGGTGTTCGGTAGGGAGGGCACTGTTCTGGGGGTGCTGTGACTGCTGGTGTTAGGTAGTGGGGGCACTGCCCACCTGCGGAATCTCTGACAGTATAACTCAGCGTCATCAAGCCCCTGATTTAATGCCAACAAGGCTTTTTCAGCTTGATCAGTGACATTAGGCTCATCGTACAATAACCCAAAGCCTGAAAAAATGCATCAACATCACTCAAAACAGGATCCCCAGGTATCAGGGAAAAAGCCCAATCCTGAGGACCGCCGCGCAGGAGAGAGATGACAATTTGAACCTGCTGCGCTGCGTTCCCTGAGGACTTAGATTTTAAGGCAAAAAACAATTTACAATTATTTTTGAAATTCTGAAACTTAGCTCGATCCCCTAAAAACAAATCTGGCATGGGGATCCTAGGTTCCACAACAGGTAACCCAGCAAGATATGCAGCAATACTCTGAACCTCAGTGGCAAGCTGATCCACACGGCCAGACAACTGTGCATACTCCATTGAGAGAAAAAATCCTCCCCAGCACCCAGAGATACAGAGGGAAAAAAAAAAAAATGCAACAAACAGAAAAATATCTCTGACAACTCTGACAACCGTTTTTTCTTTCACAAATTTTTTCCCTTCTGTGAGTACCATACAATTTTAAATTTTGGGCCAGTGATACTGTTATGTTTCGGTAGCTGAGGAGTGCAGGCAAAAAAGGCAATACACCAGAGCAGTTGGAATCTATGAGATTGCAGTACCCTGACTAACCACAACAACTAGAGGCAGCCGTGGAGCGTTCCTACGTTGGTCCTAGACGCCTCGTCACAGCCTGAGAAACTAACTACACCTAAAGATAGAAATAGGAAAGCTATCTGCCCCGGAGCAGAACCCCAAAGATAATAGAAAGCCCCCAAACATGTAATGGCGGTTAGACAAGAAGAAATACAGACACAGACAGAAAATAGTATGAGCAAACGTTGGGGCCCAAACTAACTAAATAGAAAAGGATAGGAAGGGTACTTACTGCAATCCCAGAAAACCTGAAAAGCACCAACTCTACTAATTTCAAAAACACCTGAGATCACACGACCTCTACCACCTAAATTAGTTCTCTGGTGTAACAAAATCAAAACAGCAGCCACTGAAAAAACTGGAAAAAGCAAAGGTACAAACATCAGTGGCTGAACTAAACTGAGAGGGCAAAAGCCCCCGGAGGGGAACCCTGAAGGCCCCCACAGAAGTGCAGGACAAAATGCAAAAATCAAGCACAAAAACAAAAAGAAGAAAATGTCTTATCTGTTAACAGGAGATGCAGACACGACACAGCAGGCTACAAAGGAAACAGGAATCAAGGATTCAGACCAGAACAATTGATCACCAGCAACCCTGATGGGAAGGTGACTCCCTTATATAAGACCAGTCAGTAACACCTGATTCCCAATCCTCACAATCTTCACAATCTTCACTGGACAGACCAGCACCGCCTGTAACCACCAGAGGGAGCCTCTGCTCAGAAATGATCCCAAGCCCACTCACAACAGGTTCCCTCCCATCAGGGTTGCCGGTGATCAATTGTTCTTGTCTAACTGCTGTTGTTCCTGGTTCACTTGGAAGCCTGCTGAATCTTGCCTCTTCTCCTGCTCTCAGATAAGACTTTTTCTGTTTTTATTTCTGTGCTTGCTTTTTGCATTTTTTCCTGCACTCTTGTGGAGGTCAGCCAGGTCCCCTCCAGGGGACTTGTGCTCCTCTCAGTTTATCTGAGCCTCTGTTATTTGTTCATTTGCCTTTTCCAGTTTTTTCAGTGGCTGCGGCTTAGTTTTGTTACACCAGAGAACTAATTTAGGTGGTAGAGGTCGTGTGATCTCAGGTGTTTTTGTAATTAGTAGAGTTGGTACTTTTTAGGGTTTTTTGGGATTGCAGTAAGTTTTCCTTCCTATCCTTTTCTGTTTAGGAAGATTGGGCCCCAACGTTTGCTCATACTATTTTCTGTCTGTGTTTGTGTTTCCTCTTGTCTAACCGCCATTACATGTTTGGGGGCTTCCTATGTTCTTTGGGGATCTGCTCCGGGGCAGATAGTTTTCCTCTTTCTATCTTTAGGTGTAGTTAGCTTCTCAGGCTGTGACGAGGCGTCTAGGACCAACGTAGGTACGCTCCACGGCTGCCTTTAGTTGTGGTGGTTAGTCAGGGTACTGCAATCCAGTAGATTCCAACCTCTCTGGTGTATTGCTGTTTTTGCCTGCTCTCCTCAGCTACCAAAACATAACAGGGTGGTATTCACCCTGAAACGCATAGATTAAACCACTTCTTAACTGCTACTACGTCTTGGAAATCTATTATTTGGGCAGCACGGACTGGAATCCACATCTTTTCTGCAGTGCATAGGCTAACAGTATGGCAGTACCAAATGGAAAAAATGGGAACTTTGGTTTCATGTGGCCATCCAGGACGTCTGTTGCAAGTGTTATTGGGGTGCGTGTTACTTTGGTGCAGGGCAGGCCTTGCATTCAATGCATAGGCTAACAGTATGGGAGACCCATTTTCTTATAATTGGATCACTTTTTCATGAGGCCCTCCTGTACGTCTTATCAAGGGGGTATGGGGGTGCGTCATAATTTTTGGCAGCCCGGCCACTCACTGCATAGGCAATAACAGTATAGGAGACCCACTGTTTAATAATGGGAAAAATAAAGCATAGCCAGCTGATGGACCTTTAAGAAGATTAGTGCTGCCTGATGCCCCTATAAAAATAGGCTCTGTGACTTTCAGAGTTCTTCCTTCATAAATGAAACAGGATGTGTCTGATGATGTGTCACACACCACATGGCCAGCTAAGGTTGTTAAATGTTAAAATGACATTTCCCAGTGAATGCATTTGTCTTGGTTGAAAGCAATGCTACAGTTGAAAAACGCATCAAAAACGCTACGTGTGAACATACCCAAGTAGTAGAGGAACATTTTTGTTTTGGGTTAATTATTTTGCCTTATATACAAGTCATTACCCTGGAAAGGATGTTCCTTAACATATTTCCCAGCAAAATCCGTTTTGGTTTAGTTTTGGTATGTTTTTTGGTGCCCCGGTAAAAATGGCATTTGAGCAGTGTTTCCATCATTTTCAGACATTTTTAGACTTTAAAAGGACCCCCGGGGGATCGCTGCAAAAATGCTCGCATTTCCCATAGACTTACATTGGGCTCGTTGCTCAGGTCGAGCACCCGAGTATTCCAATTTGCTCGACCCGAACAACGAGCACCCGAGCATTATAGTGCTCGCCCATCACTAGTGAGGACGCAATTAAAAGTCAAGCTGTAAAATGAAGTAAATGTACTAGTATATATCAGAAATACAAGTATTCCCGTAATCATGTAGGAAGTATTCCCAAGTAGGAAGGTAAATAAATTATAATCTATGAGCAAACATACACATAGATAATAGTATAATAAACCATAAATCTATATTGCTAAATATCTAGACTCTACAACCATAAAAATGAAGTGTTCAGTGCATAATAAAGCAGATACCGCAATTATCACAAGATAACAAAGCATGAGGAGAACAAAGAACTCAAAAGTAGAAATATGTTTTTTTTTATTATTATTATTATTAATTATTACACATTTATATAGCGCCATTTATTCCATGGCGCTTTACATATGAAAAGGGAAAAATATAGACAGGTACAATAAACATGTGCTAGACAAGGGACACGCAAGTACAGAAGGAGAGAGGACACTGCCCGCGAGGGCTCACAGTCTTTATCTAGATGAATACTCCCTAGTAGTGATGAGCGAGTATACTTGTTGCTCAGGTTTCCCGAGCATGCTCGGATGTCCTCCGAGTAATTGGAAGTGCTCAGAGATTTAGTTTGTGTCACCGCAGCTGCATGATTTGCGGCTGCTTAACAGCCTGAATACATGTGGGGATTCCCTAACAAACAGGCATTCCTCACATGTATTCAGGCTGTCTAGTACCGCAAATCATGCAGCTGCGGCGACAGAAACTAAATCTCCGAGCACTTCCAAATACTCGGAGGACACCCGAGCATGCTCGGGGAAAACCCAAGCAACAAGCACACTCGCTCATCACTACTCCCTAATAATATGTGCCCGACACATTTCGCCATTACTTCTTCATGGGGGTGGATCAAAAATGGGAATAATTAATATTTACCACATGTCTTCTTTGTGTTGATATAATTTTCTCACAAGACAGTTTATTCCTTCAGGACGTTCCAAGAGTTTTCAGCAGAATTTTTTTTTCTTTTTTTTAAATCTTTATTAAGGGAAGATTCGGTTCTCACTTGACTTTTTGGGGCCTATATAATAGTACACCTACACTCCCATAAATTACCTTTTTTTTTAAAGTGGTATTCAAAAGGGGTTTCAGAATGTTTTTCTTAGGCCATGTTCACATGTTCAGTATTTGGTCAGTATTTTACATCAGTATTTGAAAGTCAAAACCAGGAGTGAGTGATAAATACAGAAGTGGTGACGTGTTTCTATTGTACTTTTCCTCTGATTGTTCCTCTCCTGGTTTTGGCTTACAGATATTGATGTAAAATACTGAGCAAATACTGAACATGTGAAGGTGGCCTTAAACCCTTTATGTGTTTCACAAAACAGCAGGCCAAAATGGCTAGGTACAACTTACCATGTTTTTCGGACTATAAGACGCACTTTTTTACTCCAAAATTTTGGAGGAAAGTGAAGGGTGCATCTTTTGGTCTGAATGTACCTTATAGTGTCGCTGTGTATGGAAGGGCGCAGCAACGGCGGAGGAGCGGGTCACAGGAGGCAGAAGCCGCTGTTGCAGCTAGCACACATGCCTGCTGTTAAAGAAAATTAATATTCACTGCTCCCAACGCCAATAGTCCCTCCCACATCTAAGCACAGAAGTCAGTGCCGAAAGGTGGAAGGGACCATATGTGTGGGGAGCAGTGAAAATTATATTATATATTATATATTCTGTTTAACAGCGGGCAGTGTTACCTACAGCCGCCGACGTCATACATCCGCTGGGTGATCACGTGTGCCCGCTATTAAAGAGAATTAATTTTTGTTGCTCTGCATGCCCATAGTCCCCTATGTGGAGAGCAGTGAATATTCTGATAGTTGACCTTGGCGTGTGAGGGTGCAGGACAGTGACGTCATGCACTGTTTACATGCTGAAATCAGCTGCTGGCATCAGAACAGGACGTCGCTGCGGGGGAGCGGAAGAATGGTAAGTAGAATTGTTTATTTTTTATGTGTGCACCATGATGGGGGCCATGCATACCAGGATGGGGATATACACTGCTCAAAAAAATAAGGGGAACACTCAAATAACACATCCTGGATCTAAATTAATGAAATATTCTCATTGAATACTTTGTTGTGTACAAAGTTGAATGTGCTGTCAACATAATCACACAAAATTCACCCAGGGCCAACCGCACCAGCATATGGTCTCACAAGGGGTCTGAGGATCTCATCTCGGTACCTAATGGCAGTCAGGCTACCTCTGGCGAGCACATGAAGGGCTGTGTGGCCCTCCAAATAAATGCCACCCCACACCATTACTGACCCACTGTCAAACCGGTCATGCTGAAGGATGTTGCAGGCAGCAGATCGCTCTCCACGGCGTCTCCAGACTCTGTCACATGTGCTGAGTGTGAACCTGCTGCCTTCAACATCCTTCAGCTTGACCGGTTTGGCAGTGGGTCAGTAATGGTGTGCTGTGGCATTTCTTTGGAGGGCCACATAGCCCTCCATGTGCTTGCCAGAGGTAGCATGACTGCCATTAGGTACCGAGATGAGATCCTCAGACCCCTTGTGAGATCATATGCTGGTGCAGTTCGCCCTGAGTTCCTCCTAATGCAGGACAATGCCAGACCTCTTGTGGCTAGAGTGTGTCAGCAGTTCCTGCAAGATGAAGGCATTGAAGCTATGGACTGGTCTGCCCGTTCCCCAGACATGAATCCGATTGAGCACATCAGGGACATCATGTCTCGCACCATCCACCAACATCACTGTTATGATTTGGTAGCTGAGGAGAGCAGGCAAAAAAGGAAATACACCAGAGAGGTTGGAATCTATGGGATTGCAGTACCCTGACTAACCACCACAACTAAAGGCAGCCGTGGAGTGTACCTACGTTGGTCCTAGATGCCTCGTCACAGCCTGAGAAGCTAACTACACCTAAAGACAGAAAGAGGAAAACTATCTGCCCTGGAGCAGATCCCCAAAGAACACAGAAAGCCCCCAAACATGTAATGGCGGTTAGACAAGAGGAAAATACAGACACAGACAGAAAATAGTATGAGCAAACGTTGGGGCCCAAACTTCCTAAATAGCAAAGGATAGGAAGGACACTTACTGCAATCCCAAAAAACCCTGAAAAGTACCAACTCTACTAATTACAAAAACACCTGAGATCACACGACCTCTACCACCTAAATTAGTTCTCTGGTGTAACAAAACTAAACAGCAGCCACTGAAAAAACTGGGAAAGGCAAAAGAACAAACAACAGTGGCTGAACTAAACTGAGAGGAGCACAAGCCCCCGGAGGGGACCCGGCAGACCCCCACAGAAGTGCAGGACAAAAAGCAAAAAGCAAGCACAAAAAACTAAAAGAAGAAAATGACTTATCTGTTAGCAGAAGATGCAGGCACGAAACAGCAAGCTACAAAGTGAACAGGAATCAAAGATGAGACCAGAACAAATGATCACCGGCAACCCTGATGGGAGGGAACCTCCCTTATATAAGACCAGTCAGTAACACCTGATCACCAATCTTCACAATCTTCATTGGATAGTTCAGTACTGTTTGTAACCACCAGAGGGAGCTTCTGCTCAGAATTCATTTCTAGCACATTCACAACAGTACCCCCCCTTGAGGAGGGGTCACCGAACCCTCATTTGAGCAACCAGGTCGGTCAGGATGAGCTCTGTGATACGCACGGATGAGTCTCCTAGCATGGATGTCCGAAACAAACCCCCAAGAATTGTCCTCCTGACCATAACCTTTCCACTTAACCAAATACTAGAGTTTCCGTCTAGAAAAACGAGAATTCAATATTTTCTCAACCACATACTCCAGATTGCCCTCAACCAAAACAGGGTCAGGAGGCACAGCCATAGGAACCACTGGCTCGACAAACCTCTTCAATAAGGACTTGTGGAACACGTTATGGATCTTAAATGTCCCTGGAAGAAGTAAACGAAAGGAAACAGGATTAAGAATCTCCATGATCTTATAAGGTCCAATGAACCTAGGCTTAAACTTAGGAGATGCAACTCTCATAGGGATATTTCTTGAGGACAACCAGACCAAGTCGCCCACTTCAAACCGAGGACCATCAGTCCTATGCCGGTTGCCAAACCGCTGGGCCCTCTCCTGAGAGAGGGACAACCTCTCCACTACCTGGTCCCAAATCTGCTGCATACGCTCCACAACAGAGTCAGCACCTGGACAGACAGAAGCCTCCGTCTGTCCTGAAGAAAATCAAGGGTGAAACCCAAAATTGCAGAAAAATGGAGACATCAAAGTGGCAGAGCTAGCCCTATTATTAAGAGCAAACTCAGCCAAAGCCAAAAAAGAGACCCAGTCATCCTGATCAGCAGACACAAAGCATCTCAGATAAGTCTTCAATGTCTGGTTTGTTCTCTCAGTTTGTCCATTGGTCTGAGGATGAAAAGCCGAGGAGAAAGACAATTGAACACCAAGTTTAGAACAAAAAGTCCTCCAAAATCTGGAAACAAACTGGACTCCTCTGTCAGACACAATGTTCTCAGGGATGCTGTCAGGATCCCGTCTGGGTTGGAGCCGATGTTACTGCAAACACTAGGGGAAGCAGAGGCAGGTAACGTAGTCAGGTGGCAGCCGGAGGTCGGTACACAGGAAAGGCAGTGTTTGTAGCAGAGGAGCAGGCAGATAACGTAGTCAGGTGGCAGCCGAAGGTCGGTACACAGGAAAGGCAGTGTTTGTAGCAGAGGAGCAGGCAGATAACGTAGTCAGGTGGTAGCCGGAGGTCGGTACACAGGAAAGGCAGTTCGGTAGCAGAGGAGCAGGCAGATAACGTAGTCAGGTGGCAGGCCGAGGTCAGTTCACAGGAGAGCAGTGTTTGTAGCAGCAGGAACAGCAGGAGAAAGAGCTTGACTAAAGGCTGGAAGCACAATAATCTCGCAATGACACACCCACAGGGCCAGGTTTATATAGGGCGTGTAATTGGCAATCAGAGGTCAAACGAGAGAGCACTGGGTGAAGCCGATCAGGAACAACAGTCAATGGTATCCGGGTTCAGCAAGGAACTTTGTAGCCAGCAGAATAGCTCAGATGGTAGAGCTGCTGGCCGGTGGACAAGAGACACTGGGTTCGATCCCTGACAGTACTCCCCTCCTTCCAGGATGGCCTCTGGACATCTCAGGAGCTGGCCTATCTGGGTACCTCTGATGGAAGGCTCTTGTAAGTCCAGGAGCATGGACGTTGTCCTTTGGTTCCCATGAATTTTCCTCTGGTCCATAACCTTCCCACTGCACCAGATACTGCAGTTTACCTCTGAATTTTCGGGAGTCCAGAATCTTATCCACAATGTATTCTTCTTCACCACGGATCCTTTCTGGTGGAGGAGGTGGCTGAATTCTTCCTGGAAACGGGTTTTCACAGAAGGGTTTGAGCAAGGATATGTGAAACACTGGATGAATCCTCAGATTGTTGGGAAGTTTTAAACGAAAAGCAACCTGGTTTATTTTTGCAGAAATTTGAAAAGGTCCAATGAATTTCTGACCCAATTTGGAGGATGGCACATGTGTCTTAAGGTTTTTAGTGGACAGCCAAACTTTGTCTCCAACCTGAAGAGCAGGGGGCACTCTCCGATGTTTATCTGCTGCTTCCTTATATTCTTCCTGGGTCTTGAGCAATATCTCTGATAATTCCTTCTGGGATTCCTGTAATTTTGTAAGCCTGTCATTAACAGCAGGAATGGGAGTGTTCACTGGCAGATTAGGGATAAATACTGGATGTAATCCATAATTAGCAAAAAATGGGGTTTGAGATGTAGCGCTATGTATGGAGTTGTTGTAGGCAAACTCTGCTGTTGATAAATAGCCCACCCAGTCATCCTGAAGATAGGAAATGAAGCAACGGAGGTATTGCTCCAAAGTCTGGTTCGTTCTCTCCGTCTGGCCATTGGACTGAGGATGGAAAGCGGTAGAAAGATTCACCGTGACTCCCAAGGCTGTACAGAAACTCTTCCAAAATTTTGACGTAAACTGAACGCCTCTGTCAGACACCACGCTGTCAGGAATTCCATGTAACCTGAATACCTCTTTGATCATCAGTTCTGCAGTTTTTTCAGCAGTAGGAATTCCTTCAGTTGGAATAAAGTGGGCCATTTTTGTGAGTCGGTCCACTATGACAAGGATGACGGTCATCTGTTTGGAAGGGATAGTTCCACAATAAAATCCATGGAAATAGATCCCCAAGGCCTGGATGGAACTGGGAGTGGTTGCAAGAGTCCTAGAGGAGACGATCGTGGGGTCTTGTTTCGTGCGCATGTTAAACAGGTTGAAACATATTTCCTCACGTCCTTCCTACAATTAGGCCACCAAAAGAAACGAAGTAGTAAGTCTTGTGTTTTTGCAACTCCAGGATGTCCTGCCAGTTTAGAATCATGGACACTTTTGAGGACTTCAAGGCGAGAAGATTCAGGTACATATATTTGGTGTTTCTGCATCCAAAACCCCTCTTTGAATGAAAGATCGACGTCTTCCGAAGGATGGTTAAGGAAAGAGTCCTCTTGATATCCATCTTTAATTCTATTACATAGTCCTCTAGAGTGCAATATTCCCAAAAAATTTTTAGGGCCTAGAATTGTATCATCATTACTAGACCTCTCCTGAGGTTCCGAACACATCCTGGACAGGGCGTCAGCCTTGCCATTTCTTGAACCAGGCCGGTAAGAGATTATAAAATTGAATCTTGAGAAAAATAAGGCCCATCGTGCTTGTCTTGCAGACAATCTTTTTGCTGTACGGAGGAATTCAAGATTCTTGTGGTCCGTGAGGACAGTCACAGGGTGATTGGCACCTTCCAGAAGATGTCTCCACTCGGAGAAGGCAACTTTAATGGCTAACAGTTCTTTATTACCAATGTCGTAGTTCTTTTCTGCAGATGACATGGTGTGGGAAAGAAACGCACATGGGTGAAGTTGCATCTTGTCCCCAACTCGCTGAGACAGAATGGCTCCCACTGCAGAGTCCGAGGCGTCCACTTCGACAGTAAATGGCAATTCAGGATTTGGGTGTACTAACAATGGATCAGACGTAAAAAGAGTTTTCAACTTGTCAAAAGCCTCCTGTGCCTCCGGAGACCAGAAAAATGCTTTGGTCTTTTTTGTTAGTGTAGTAATTGGTAGTATGATCCGTGAAAAGTTCTTTATAAATTTTCGGTAAAAATTTGCAAATCCTATGAAATGCTGGACGTCTTTTAAATTTCTTGGAATAGGCCAGTCCACTACAGCATTGATTTTGCCGGGATCCATGCTCAGACCTTCTGGGGAGATGATATATCCCAGAAATTGGATACTGGTTTGTTCAAACTCACATTTTTCAAGTTTAATGTAGAGATGGTTCTCCTGTAGTCGTTCCAAGACTAACTGGACGTGCCTGCGATGCTCTTCCAAGGTGTCTGAAAATATAAGAATGTCATCGAGATAAGCCACAACGAATTGGTCCAAGAAATCTCGAAATACATCATTAATAAAATGTTGAAAGGTGGCTGGGGTATTGCTAAGGCCAAAGGTCATAACAAGAGATTCAAAATGTCCATATCTCGTTCTGAAGGCGGTCTTCCACTCATCTCCTGGGCGAATCCGTATGAGGTTGTAAGCCCCTCTAAGATCCAGCTTCGTAAAGATTTTCGCAGAACGGAGTCTCTCAAATAGTTCAGGAATCAAGGGTAGCGGGTAGCGATTCTTGACAGTGATATTATTCATCTCTCTGTAGTCAATACATGGCCGCAGAGTGGAGTCTTTCTTTTCAACAAAGAACAGGGGTGCCCCAGCTGGAGATGTGGAAGGTCGAATAAAGCCTTTCTCTAAATTTTCATCCAGGAACTTTCTTAATACCTTCAATTCAGGTTCGGAAAGATTGTAAATCCGTCCAAATGGAATGGTTGCTCCTGGCAGCAATTCAATGGGACAGTCGTAAGGACGGTGAGGAGGTAATTGATCTGCTTTCTTCTTACTGCAGACATCAGAGAACTGCTGATATTGAGGTGGTAGTTTCTCTTCATTCTCATGCGAAATCTCAGAGATTTGGACTTGTTGGAGAACAGGGGGTTCCTTATGACAATTATTCTTACAGTAGTCAGATGGAAAGGTGATGGTCCTTGATGCCCAGTTGATAGAAGGGTTATGGACTGAAAACCAGGGGATCCCTAGAATAACCGGAAATTTCGGAGATGAAATAAGGTGGAAACTGACAGCTTCATGATGATCCGGGTCGATACAAATCTCCAGTTCGATTGTCTCATGCGTGACAGGTCCAGAAGACAAAGGTGATCCATCCACAGTTTCCATTTCAATTGGTGTGGATTTGGTCCTACTGGAAATATTATTATCACGTGTAAATTTTAAGTCCATAAAATTTCCTCCTGCTCCCGAATCTAACAGGGCAGAGCATTGTATTTTTTGGGTGCCCATTACAACCTGAATGAGGATTACAAAATGAGATGATGTGGTATGGATTTTGTCTATTTCTGGCGTTACTGATGAGATAGTCTGCAAGATGGAATCCGACTGCTGAGAAAGGTCCGTATTGCTGGCAGACCTGTTGTTGGTAAAGGCTATAGTCCTTTTGTTAGGACAGTTGATGGCATAGTGTCCAGGGTCCCCACAATAGAGGCAGAGATGTTCTGCACGTCGCCTCTCCTTCTCCTGTGCAGAGAGTGGTCTTCGGATGACGTCGATCTGCATCGGTTCAGACACGCCTTGCGTCTTTTCTTGGTGGTCTGATGCTGAAAATGAGAAGCCAGGGCTTTTCCCAAGTGCTCGCAGTCTCTCCTTTCTCCTTTCAGTAAGTCTCTGGTCAATCCGGATACATAGTTGAATAAAGTCCTCCAACTGGTCAGGGTCTCAACCCTGGCAAGCTCGTCTTTCACTGGTTCTGATAACCCTCGTCGAAATTGACTTCTCTGGGCCGCTGGATTCCAGGTGGTGTCGGCCACCCAGCGACGGAACTCCGATGTATATTCCGCAACAGAGCGACGTCCTTGGCGCAAATCATGTAATTTGGTTTCTGCTGTCGCACAGCGGTTTGGGTCATCAAAAACTTGATTCATAGCTGCGATGAAAGCGTCCAGGTCATTAAGGAGACCATAGTCCTTTTCTACATAAGGTGAAGCCCAAGCAAGAGCTTCATCCATCAGGAGATTTATCATGAAAAAAACTTTCTTCCTCTCACTGGTAAAGGGAGCAGGTTGCATCTGGAAGTATATGCGGCATTGATTGAGGAATCCTCGGTACTGCTGGCGATCCCCACTGAACTTTGCAGGCAGCGGCAGCCGCGCGTTTGATTCGGACCCTGAATTGCGCACGTCCAGAAGTTGTTTTTGTAGCTCAATTACTTCCTGTTGTAGACCCGTGAAATCAGTTTGTAACTTGGAATATTTTCCTTGAGAATCAGTACAAAAACTTTGAAGCTCCGTAACTTGCCGCCTCAGGGTGTTCACAGCGGACTCCATTTTGGCGCGAGATTATTCTGTCAGGATCCCGTCTGGGTTGGAGCCGATGTTACTGCAAACACTAGGGGAAGCAGAGGCAGGTAACGTAGTCAGGTGGCAGCCGGAGGTCGGTACACAGGAAAGGCAGTGTTTGTAGCAGAGGAGCAGGCAGATAACGTAGTCAGGTGGCAGCCGAAGGTCGGTACACAGGAAAGGCAGTGTTTGTAGCAGAGGAGCAGGCAGATAACGTAGTCAGGTGGCAGCCGAGGTCGGTACACAGGAAAGGCAGTTCGGTAGCAGAGGAGCAGGCAGATAACATAGTCAGGTGGCAGGCCGAGGTCAGTTCACAGGAGAGCAGTGTTTGTAGCAGCAGGAACAGCAGGAGAAAGAGCTTGACTAAAGGCTGGAAGCACAATAATCTCGCAATGACACACCCACAGGGCCAAGTTTATATAGGGCGTGTAATTGGCAATCAGAGGTCAAACGAGAGAGCACTGGGTGAAGCCGATCAGGAACAACAGTCAATGGTATCCGGGTTCAGCAAGGAACTTTGTAGCCAGCAGAATAGCTCAGATGGTAGAGCTGCTGGCCGGTGGACAAGAGACACTGGGTTCGATCCCTGACAGATGATGTGTAACCGAACCACGTGCTGAAGGACCAAAGGCACCAATTCAGAGGAGGAAGGAAACTTAGGTAATGGCACAAGATGTATCATTTTGGAAAACCTATCACAAATCACCCAGATAACGGTCATTCTCTGAGAAACAGGGAGGTCGGAAATTAAATCCATAGAGATATGGGTCCATGGTCTCTTGGGCACAGGCAATGGCATCAACAAACCACTAGAGCGAGAGCAAGGCTTGGAGCGAGAGCAAGTCCCGCAGGACTGCACAAATTCCCTGACGTCACGAGACAAAGTAGGCCACCAAAAGGACCGACTCACCAAGTCTCTGGTACCAAAAATTCCGGGATGACCGGCCAACGCGGAACAATGAATCTCAGACATCACACTCTTTTTCCACCGGTCTGGGACAAACAATTTCCCAATAGGGCAGTGCTCGGGTTTATCCTCCTGACACCCTTCCAGAGCCAGTCTCAAATTGGGCGAGATGGCGGAAAGAACTACACCCTCTTTCAAAATAACAGCAGGATCAGATAACTCAGGAGAGTCCGCAAGGAAACTCCTCGAGAGGGCATCCGCCTTAACATTCTTAGTGCCAGGAAGAAAGGAAACCACAAAATTAAAACGTGTGAAAAACAAGGCCCATCTGGCCTGTCTAGGATTAAGTCGCTTGGCTGATTCCAGATAAACAAGATTCTTATGGTCCGTGAGGACCACCACCTGATGTTTGGCTCCCTCCAGCCAATGTCTCCACTCTTCAAAAGCCCACTTCATGGCCAATAACTCCCGATTACCCACGTCATAATTACGTTCAGTTGGAGAAAATTTTCGAGAGAAAAAGGCACAAGGGTTACTTTTAGAGGTCTCTGGATCTCTTTGGGACAAAACGGCACCTGCCCCAATTTCAGAGGCATCAACCTCCACCTGAAATGGCAGAGAAACATCAGGCTGCCGTATAACAGGAGCAGAAGTGAATCTCTGCTTAAGTTCCTGAAATGCAGAGACTGCCTCAGGAGGCCAATTCACCACATCAGAACCCTTTTTGGTCAAATCAGTCAATGGTTTAACAATAACAGAGAAATTACCAATAAATTTACAATAAAAATCGGCAAAACCCAAGAATCTTTGAAGAGCCTTTAATGAAGTAGGTTGGACCCAATCACAGATGGCCTGAACCTTGACCGGGTCCATTTCAATAACAGATGGGGACAAAATGAATCCCAGAAATGAGATCCTCTGTACGCCAAAAAGACACTTTGATCCCTTCACATACAGAGCATTCTCTCTCAAAATCTGGAACACAGTCCGAACATGTTTCACATGAGAGTCCCAGTCATTGGAAAAAATCAAGATATCATCCAAATAAACAATCAGAAATTTATCCACAAAATCCCTGAAAATGTCATTCATGAAGGACTGGAAGACAGAAGGAGCATTAGTGAGCCCAAAGGGCATCACTAGGTACTCAAAATGCCCTCTGGGGTATTAA
>JARQOD010000008.1:154386245-154546644 GCA_033576555.1 Oophaga sylvatica
AATAAAAAATAATCTGTGTGTAAGGGACTATAGAAAGATCCTCTGTGTTAATGACTCTATGAATAGCACTCTGTGTGTAATACTATAAAATAGATACTCTGGTGTAATGATCTATAGAAAGTCCTCTGTGTGTAATGACTTATAGAATAGTTCAACTCTGTGTGTAATGACTATAGAATAGATCACTCTGTGTGTAATGTCTCTATAGAATAGATCACTCTGTGTGTAATGATCAATAGAATAGATCACTCGTGTGTATGACTATAGAATAGATCACTCTGTGTCTAATGACTCTATAGAATAGATCACTCTGTGTGTAATGACTATAGAATAGATCACTCTGTGTGTAATGACTCTATAGAATAGATCACTCTGTGTGTAATGACTCTATAGAATAGATCACTCTGTGTGTAATGACTCTATAGAATAGATGTCATGTGTGCATTGCCACGAAGATCGTCGCGGTTGCACATTCTGACTTCTCATAGCTGAGTTGGCTGTTTCTTTGTGTTTGGCAGTTAGGGAGTTAATTCTGTCTGTGCTCAGTTCTGGGACTGGGGTGCAGTTTTCTCCCGGCTGCAATTAATTATTTGTTGATTGGTTTCCTTTAAATATCTGGTTGTCTGTGTTGGGAGTTGCCAGTGAAATTCTTCATGCAGACCACAGATAGGATTGTATCTGTATAGACTTAAGTTAAAGAGCTCCTTAGTTGTTTTAAGCTCACCTTGCTTAGAGTTTAATATCCCAGATCATTTATGTTCCTTCTGTGTTTAAGTGTGTATGCAAGTCTGTGTTTTCTAGTCTGTCTAATATGTCTAATCTGTGTATTTAGGAGATCAGCCATATTCCTTTGGTGGTAATCAGATCCTTCTTAGGACTGATTACAGGGTTCAGGGACTGATAGGAGACAGGGTTAGGTGGAGACTTGGACCTCTGAACCATTATCAGTACCCCCAAAGGTGAGGGATTAGTTAGGACCCAGTTTAGGGTCAGGTTAGACCCCGGTCCTCCTCTTTCCTGTGACAGTGTATCAAGTCCTCAAGATTAACCCTGAGTTCTACGGATATCGTGTCAGGTAAATTATTCTATATTTACATGTGATGTTGCTAATCTATATGTTGTATAGAGTGTTGTTCTTTTAAGAATAGTTTACTGACATCGTACACATATCTTTAAGACCGGGACATTTTCATGGCCATAAAATTATTCCAGTTGCCATGGATCCAGTAGCCCAGCGGCTCTGCAGTTGCAGGGGATTATCCATGGAGCTGAGGGGACATTAAGTCCAAAGTTTTGTCTCCCTCGGAGCAAACCAGATTTGAACCTAAAGTAGCTCTCCCGGACAGGTTCACTGGTGGGCGAGACAAATTTTTCCCTTCGGGAAAGCATGTAAATTGTATTTTCGGCTTCGGCCTCGATCATCAGGGAGTGAAGAGCAGAGAGGGGGAAATTGTTTCTCGCTCCTACAAGGGGACCCTCAATCCTGGGCTTCTCCTTCCCCCGGGGATCCCCGGCTTACGTCAGTAGATCGATTTTTTATGCCCTGGGTTTGGTATATGATTGACCCAGATCGGGTCTCTCTTGCTGAGACAAAATTACGTAAGATACAGCAGGGAGATGTCCGGCAGAGGAATTTGCTTCTGAGTTCCGTAGATGGGCCACAGATACTCAGTGGAATGACCCAGCTCTTAGATCCCAGTTTTGTAATGGGCTTTTGATAAATTAAGGACGTTTTGGTCAGTATGATTCTCCTCCTTCACTGGAGGCTGCTATGGCCCTAGCTATCCGTACTGATAGACGGCTCGGGAGAGGTGCGAGGTAACTCGCCCCTGTTGTTACTCACCTACTACTAAAGTCCCTTATGTTGAGGTTCCCTTGTCTGTTCGGAGGAGCTATGCAGTTGGGAGGGACATCATTTCGTAGGAGGGGATTGGCGGTACGCCGCAGGACTAGAAGGTGTTTCTTCTGCGGGAAAGAGGGACATTTTGTTGGGGGATGTCCATCCCGTGCCTTGTTGAGCAAAAAGTCGCCGGAAAACTGTTAATCCCAGGTTGTGTGGTGGACGACAACCTGGGAGTATGTATTTCGTCGCTAGTTCTTCTCAGTTCCTTGTACCAGTGGAGGTGGTGGTTGGTACGAGAGTGGAGAGATTTTCTGTTCTCTTTGATAGTTGGGTCCGGGCTAATTGGTTGACGCTCAGTTTGCTCAGGCTCAAGGTATGCATCTGAGTGTATTGGTCAAACCGATCCTATATTCTCCATTGACGCCAGGCCTCTCGGCCAAGGTAGCTTTGTTCATGAGGTTCATAACATTGACCTTCGGGTAGGGGCAATACATAGGGAACTATTATCTTGTTATGTGTTGGAGGGTCTACCTACTCCTATTGTGTTGGGACTTCCTTGGTTGGTTAAACATAACCTGTGATTAATTGGCAGTCCAGAGAATAAGCCAATGGGGGGAGTTTTGCAAAGTAACTGCATGAACACAGTCATCAGTGCGGTCGTGCCTAGTACTTTGCCTCCTTTTTTGGAGAGACTTTGGGGATGTGTTCTTGAGGAGGGGTGTCAGGAGTTGCCTCCTCATCGCGTGTATGACTGCTCTATTTATTTACTTCCTGATGCTAAGTTACCTAAAGCTAGGTTATATAACTTTCTGGTCTGAGAGGCAGGCTATGAAGATTATATTTCGGAGAGTTGGCCAAAGGGCATATTAGACCTTCATCTTCCCAGTGGCGCGGGGTTCTTCTTTGTGAAGAAAAAGATGGAGGCCTACGCCTTGCTTGGATTTCCGCGAATTAATCGGATTACTGTTCGAGATCCGTATCCACTCCTCTATTCCTGATCTCTTCAATCAAATTGTTGGCGCCAAATGGTTCTCTAAATTGGATCTCAGGGGGGCGTATTATCTGATTAGGATAAAAGAGGGGGATGAGTGGAAAACGGCGTTTAACACGCCGGAGGGACATTATGAGAACCTTGTCATGCTTTTGGTTGACTACTGCACAGCAGTGTTCAACATTTTGTTAATGACATTTTTGTCATCTGGTGGGCTGTTTGTGGTCGTATATTTGGATGACATTTTAATTTATCTCACCGATCTTGGTCTCACAGGAGCATGTGAGACAGGTGTTGCAGATCTTGCGAGACAATAAACTATACGCCAAACTGGAAAGTGTGTATTCGGTACAGGAACTTCAGTTTTTGGGTTTTGGTGTCGCCTCCGGTTTCCGTATGGACCCTAAAAAGGGGAGAGCAGTGCTTGAATGGGTCACCAGGGGATCTTAAGGCTCTGCAGCGTTTTTGGGGTTTGCTAACTACTCCCGGGAAAATTTATTTGTAATTTCTCATCTTTTGTAAAAAACCTTCACGGGACATGAAAAAGGAAAAGGGACGGATTTTTCTAAATGGTCGGACAAAGTTCCCAATTTTTTTCCCTCTTTGAAAAAATTTTTTTGCTTCGGAAACCTTTTCCAAACCAAACCCAGATGAATCCACCCTTTTCTTGTGGAGGTTTGGAGCTTTCTGACGTAGGGGGGGGGTGCAATATTGTCCAGGGTCGTCCCTGGAAAAATGGCATCCGTGCGTTTCTTTTCTAAAAAATTGTCGTCCGCCAAAAGGAAAATTATGATATCGGCAATAGGGAATTTTTGGGCCCTTAAAGTTGGTTTTTTGAAGAATGGCGTCACTTTTTGGGGGGGGGCATTTTCCCCCCGGTTTAGTTTTTTACTGATCACAAAAAACCTTTTTTGTTTTTGGGGAACCCGCAAAGGTCTGAATTCCAGAAAAGCTCGTGGTCGTTGTTTTTTACCAGGTTTAATTTTTTTGTCACTTATCCCCCGGGGTTAAGAATTTTAAAGGGGGTTTGCCTTGTCTCGCATTTTCCCCAGGGGCCGGGGAAAAGGAGGACCCGGGAATTCCTATCCTTAAGGAGGGGGGTGGTAGTGTCGGCTGTATTTTCTGAGCTTGAGGAGGAGGTGTTAGGGTCAGGGGGAGCCCTGCAGGACTCCAGGGAGTTGTTTGTCCCAAATCGTTGAGACAAAAGGTTATTGAGGCCATCAAAATTTCTGCTTTAGCAGGAACCCAGGGAGTAAGGTTTCTTTAGATCTCCTTTCTCCCCGGTTTTTGGTGGCCAAATTAATAAAGTTTGTTTTAACTTTTGTCGGTTGGGGGGGTTTGTGCTCGTCAAAACCCCTCATCCCCTTTCCTTTCTGGGACCCTTTTACCTTGAATTTCCCGGGGGCGTCCAGGGGACTAATTTTCTATGGCTTTTTGGACTTCCCCCGTCGTCGGGGAAACGGGTCATTGGGGGTTTGTTGACAGGTTCGAAAGATGGCACATTTCTTTGTTTTTCCTGCCCTCCCTAATGCTAAAACTCTGGGGGCAGGTGTTAAAGGGGGGAGATTTTTAGACTTCATGGGGTTGGGGCCTTCTGTTTTGGTTTGTCAGATGGGGGGGTCTCATTTTTGTGCCCAAAATTTTTGGAGGGCATTTTTTTTAAGTGGGGGAGCAATTGTCATTTTCCTGGGCTTTTCACCCGAGACCAATGGTCAGACAGAGCGTCTGAATCAAACCCCTTGAGAAATTTCGGGTTTTGTTCAGAGAAAAAAGGGGGAAATTGGTCTTTTTTCCCTTCCCTCTGGCAGAGTTTCGCTCTTAACAACGGCGGAGCGATTTCCATGGAAAGTCCCCGTTTTTTGGGGCATAGGGTTTTCCCACCCCCAGTTTTGTACTTTCAAGGGGGGGGGCCCTTCGGGGGTTTTGGAGGAGGAGCGTTTCTCTTTCCTTTCACTTGCTTCGTGTGGAGAGGTGTATTAAATTAATTGAGTGCTATGGGGAACGTTATAAACGTATGGCTGATAGGAGGAGAGTTTCTGGCCCAGTTTTAATTTTTGAACGATCGGGTATGGTTGTCTACGGGAAATATTTAAAAATTAAAAACCCCCCGGGGAAACTGGGCCCCCGATTCATCGGGCCTTTCAGGGTCGTTCCATTTAAATTTTCCTGTGGCATTTGTTTGGGCTCCCTCCCGTTTTAAAATTTAAATGTGTTCCAAAAAGTCATTATTAAAAGGTAGTGGCCCAGTTACCCTCACTTACCCCCTCCCCCGTGGTTTGGGCCAAAGGTAAAATTGGGGGTTTAAGTTTCAAAGATCATTGACTCACGTTGAATCGCCGGGGGCCCTTCAGTACTTGGTGATTGGAAGGGGTTTTGGTCCCGAGGAGAGGACGTGGGTTCCCCGCGTCTGAAATTTAAGCAGATCGTTTGGTTCGGACCTTCCCAGAACTCACCCCGGGCCCCCTGGCCCCCAGGGTCGGAGGCCCCCCGGGAGAAGGGGGGGGACTGTATGTGTGCATTGCCCCGAAGATCGTCGCGGGGTTTCACATTTTGACTTCTCAAGTGATTGCTGTTTCTTTTTGTTTGGCAGTTGGGGGGTTAATTCTGTCTGTGCTCGGGGCTGGGACTGGGTGCAGTTTCTCCCCGGTGAATTAAATTTTTTGTTGATTGGTTTCCCTTTTAAAATTTTTGGTTGTCTGTTTGGGGGGTTGCCCGTGAAACCCTTATTTAGACCCCAGATAGGAATTTTATCTGTTTGACTTTAAATTTTGGGGCTCCTTAGTTGTTTTAAGGCAACCCTTTTTAGAGTTTAAAATTTTTTAGACCCTTTATGTTCCCTTTGTGTTTTTGGGGTGTATGCAAGGGTTTTTTCCGTCTGTCTTTTTGTCTAATCTGGGGTATTTAGCGAGATCAGCCCCTATTCCCCTTTTGGGGGTAATCGGGTTTTTGGACTGTTTTTTGGGGTTTGGGCTGATAGGAGAAGGGTTAGGTTTGGGGACTTGGACCCCGAAAACCCCAAATGAAGGGTTGTAAGGCCCCCTTTTGGGGGAAATTTTGATTCCCCCTATTTTCTTTTTGAAATTGGAACCCTGGTTGGGTTGTTCATAAAATGTTTTTTCCTCTTGTGAATTGGGGTCTTTAGTTTAAATTTTTGGTTTGCTTTTTTTATGAAATTTTTTTCCCCCAAAATTGGAAGGGGCCAAAGAAAAAATCCCCCTGTGGGGGAAGGGGAAATTTTAATAAAATCACTTTTGGGGGGTTTTTAATTTTCTCTATAGGAATAGATTTCCCCTGTTGAATGTCTTTAAAAATAAGGGGCCCCCCCCTGGGTGTAATTTCTATGAATTTTTTCAAAAGTGGGTTGCCCTTTGAAAAATCATTGTTTTTTTTGTTCTTTGGGGATTTAAAAACCCTTTTGTTTTTTTTGGGAAATTTTTAAAGGCTCAAAAAATTTTTGTTAATTTTCTCTTTAAAATCCTGTGGGGAAGTCCATAATTTTGGGGCCACTTGGTTTTTTTAAAACTTAGAAATTTGATCACTCTGTGGGTTATATAAAATAGTTTACCTGTTTTTTTAATGTCTCTTAAATTTGTAACTGTTGTTTTTTTTGAATTTGACCCCTCTGTTTGTAAAATTTTCTTTGAATGATACTCGTGTGTTTTCTTAGTGAACTTGTGTTTTAAAGACTTTAAAAATAACCTTTTTGTTTAATGCTCTTTAAAAAGTTACTTGTTTTAAAGGCTTTGAAAAGCCCTTGTGTGTAATCTTATGAATAATATCTGGGGGTTAAAGGTTTAGTTTTGTTTATTGGTAAACTAAAATTGAACCCTGTGTGTAATGTTTATAGAATAGATCACTCTGTGTGTAATGACTCTATAGAATAGATCACTCTGTGTGTAATGTCTCTATAGAATAGATCACTCTGTGTGTAATGACTCTATAGAATAGATCACTCTGTGTGTAATGACTTATAGAATAGATACTCTGTGTGTAATGTCTATAGATAGATCACTCTGTGTGTAATGCTCTATAGAATAGATCACTCTGTGTGTAATGCTCTATAGAATAGATCACTCTGTGTGTAATGACTTATAGAATAGATCACTCTGTGTGTAATGTCTCTATGAATAGATCACTCTGTGTGTAATGACTCTATAGAATAGATCACTCTGTGTGTAATGACTATAGAATAGATCACTCTGTGTGTAATGTCTCTATAGAATAGATCACTCTGTGTGTAATGTCTCTATAGAATAGATCACTCTGTGTGTAGATATCCTTTTAGTAATATACTTGTTATCTATGATAATGTTGTATGTTATAAATCCGTGTAATCTTAGAATATCATCTGGTGATCTCTATAGATAGTCCTCTGTGATGTTAGATATCACGTGTGTAATATTATAGATCACTCTGTGTGAACATGAATCACTGTGGTAATAGAAATCCTGTGTAGACATAGAATAGATCCTCTGGTGATGCTTAAATGATCACGTTAGCTATAAAGATACGTTGTAATCCTTATAGATCACTGTGTAATGACTGAATATCACTCTGTGTGTATGTCTTAGAATAGATCATCGTGTGTATGCTCTAAGAATAATCACTCGTGTGTAATCTAAGAATAGATACTCTGTGTAATCTTATAAATAGATATTGTTGTAATGTCTATAGAATAGATCACTCTGTGTGTAATGCTCTATAGAATAATCATTGTGTAATGACTATAGAATAGATCCTTGTGTGATGCTCTAAGAATAGACACGTGTGTAATGCTATGAATAGACACTCTGTGTGTAATGTCTCTATAGAATAGATCATCTGTGTGTAATGCTTATAGAATAGATCACTTGTGTGTATCATATAGAATAGATCACTCTGTGTGTAATGACTATAGAATAGATCACTCTTGTGTGTAATGTCTCTATAGAGTAATTAAATCACTCTGTGTGTAATGACTCTATAGAATAGATCACTCTGTGTGTAATGACTTATAGATCACTCTGTGTGTAATGTCTATAGATAGATCATCTTGTGTAATGACTCTTATAGAATAGATCATCTGTTAATGAACTTATAGAATAGATCACTCTGTGTGTAATGACTATAAATAGATCACTGTGGTAATGATCTATAGAATAGATCATCTGTAAGTTGAATGACTCTTGAATGTTAAATAGATCACTCTGTGTGTAATGATAGATAGAACTCTGTGTAATGTTATAGAATAGATCACTCTGTGTGTAATGTCTCTATAGAATAGATCACTTGTGTGTAATGTCTCTATAGAATAATCACTTGTGTGTATGACTCTATAAATAGATCCTCTGTGTGTAATGACTATAGAATAGATCACTCTGTGTGTAATGTCTATAGAATAGATACTCTGTGTGTAATGTCTCTATAGAATAGATCACTCTGTGTAATGCTCTATAGAATAGATCACTCTGTGTGTAATGCTATAGAAATAGATCACCTGTGTGTAATGTCTCTATAGATGTCACTCTGTGTTAATGTTAGAATAGATCACTCTGTGTGTAATGACTCTATAGAATAGATCACTCTGTGTTAATGTTCTATAGAATAGATCACTCTGTGTGATAATGTCTCTATGTAGATCACTTGTGTAATGTGTAACTATATAATAGCACTCTGTGTGTAATGTATAGAATAGATCACTTGTGTGTAATGATTAGAATAGATCACTGTGTGTGTAATGTCTATAGAATATCTGTGTGTAATGACTCTATAGAATAGATCACTCTGTGTTAATGCTCTATAGAATAGATCACTCTGTGTGTAATGCTCTATAGAATAGATCACTCTGTGTGTAATAGTACTCTATGAATAGATACTCTGTGTGTAATGTTCTATAGATAGATCACTCTGTGTGTAATGTTCTATAGAATAGATCACTCTGTGTGTAATGTATAGAATAGATCACTCTGTGTGTTAATGTCTCTATAGAATACTCTGTGTGTAATGTACTCTATAGAATAGATTTGTAATGCTATAGAATATCACTCTGTGTGTAATGACTATAGAATAGATCACTCTGTGTGTAATGTCTCTATAGAATAGATACTCTGTGTGTAATGACTCTATAGAATAGATCACTCTGTGTGTAATGACTCTATGATAGATCACTCTGTGTAATCTCTTATGAATGATCACTCTGTGTTAATGTCTCTTAAGAATAATCACTCTGTGTGTAATGTCTATAGAATAGATCACTCTGTGTGTAATGACTATAGAATAGTCACTCTGGTGTAATGTCTCTATAGAATAATCACTTGTGTACTTAGAATAGATACTCTGGTGTAAGCTAAGATATTCTGTGTGTAATGATTAAGATAGTCACTCTGTGTGTAATTATAGAATTCATGTGTGTAATGTCTATAGAATAGATCACTCTGTGTGTAATGACTCTATAGAATAGATCACTCTGTGTGTAATGTCTCTATAGAATAGATCACTCTGTGTGTAATGACTCTATAGAATAGATCACTCTGTGTGTAATGACTCTATAGAATAGATCACTCTGTGTGTAATGACTCTATAGAATAGATCACTGTGTGTAATGACTCTATAGAATAGATCACTCTGTGTGTAATGACTCTATAGAATAGATCACTCTGTGTGTAATGACTATAGAATAGATCACTCTGTGTGTAATGACTCTATAGAATAGATCACTCTGTGTGTAATGTCTCTATAGAATAGATCACTCTGTGTGTAATGACTCTATAGAATAGATCACTCTGTGTGTAATGACTATAGAATAGATCACTCTGTGTAATGACTCTATAGAATAGATCACTCTGTGGGTAATGACTATAGAATAGATTACTCCGTGTGTAATGTCTCTATAGAATAGATCACTCTGTGTGTAATGACTATAGAATAGATCACTCTGTGTAATGACTCTATAGAATAGATCACTGTGTGTAATGTCTCTATAGAATATAGGAGATTCACTTTCTGATGATATTCTTATTTTGTGAGAAGCTCCTATATACATATTTTTGCCAGTAAATGTGTCATCTGTAACTTTAGGCTTTTTAAGGATCATTTCATCTTCCACTTGCTGTTCACAATAAGGCTGTGCGCACACTTTGAGGATTTGATGCGTTTTTTCTTTGCAGATTTTTTAGATAAATCTGAAGCAATGTTGATCTCAACAAAGTGAATGAGAAACCTACAGTCTCATGCACACGCTGCAGATTTGGTGCACAATATAACCTGCTGTGTGAAATCTCTGTGCGTTTTTCACCATCAGTCAGTAATACAGGGCATAAACGCTGTGTTTTCAGCTGCGTTTTTCCTGCCAAGAGCTGCAGAAATGATGTGGAAATTTTACTCACCCTGTGCACATACCCTAACAGTCATTTTTACCAGGGGTGCCCAGACTTTTACATGCCACTGTTTATGGTATTCCTGCATTCAGAAAAGTCCGTTCTATCTAAATATAAATTGTCTCGCAAAAAAAAAAAGTTATGTTTCTTGGAAAAAGAAGAAGGAAAAAACGAAAACAGAAAAATAGAAATTTGCCATGGAGTGTAAGGGGTTAACAGGGATTCCGCCCCCAGGCAGCTTTATTACAGGCTTCCTCTGCTGCGTTGCCATGTACACTAATGGCGTTGCTAGGGGCAGGTCACATGACCAGGAAGTGTGCTGCTGCTGCCAGTGACGCTGCTGTGGTGATGCTGGCAGCGCAGTCAGGAAGTGATCGGTGTCACCGGCGGTGATTGTGCCTCAGGTACCGGCGGAGCGGATGGCAGACGCCGGGCCAGCGCCGGAGTGGAGCCGGTTTGAAGCTGCTGTCATAAATGGCTTCAGACAGTTAAGAGACCGCTATCTGCACAGTGTGAGGGGTCGCGGGAAGCTGGAGGATGGGAGTGATAGTCTGCAGCTGGCGGACGCGGACAGTCCCCTGGACACGTTACCGGTGAGTATTGTACCGTGCACGAGAATGACGATTTATTGACTGCAGGGATCTGCACTGGGAGCAGCGGTGACTGCAGGGATCTGTACTGGGAGCAGTGGGGACCACAGAGATCTGTACTGGGAGCAATGGGGACCGCCGGGATCTGTACTGGGAGCAGTGGGGACCGCAGGGATCTGTACTGGGAGCAGTGGGGACTGCAGGGATCTGTACTGGGAGCTGCGGGGACCGCAGGGATCTGTACTGGGAGCAGTGGGGACCGCAGGGATCTGTACTGGGAGCAGTGGGGATCACAGAGATCTGTACTGGGAGCAGTGATGAACGCAGGGATCTGTACTGGGAGCAGTGGGGACCGCAGGTTTCTGTACTGGGAGCAGTGATGGACCGCAGGGATCTGTACTGGGAGCAGTGATGACCGCAGAGATCTGTACTGGGAGCAGTGGGACCGCAGGGATCTGTACTGGGAGCAGCGGGGACCGCAGGGATCTGTACTGGGAGCAGTGGGGACCGCAGGGATCTGTATTGGGAGCAGTGGGGACCACAGGGATCTGTACTGGGAGTAGTGGGGATAGCAGGGATCTGTACGGGGAAGCAGTGGGGACTGCAGGGATCTGTACGGGGACTGCAGGGATCTGTACTGGGAGCTGCGGGGACTGCAGGGATCTGTACTGGGAGCTGCGGGGACTGCAGGATCTGTACTGGAGCGGGGACCAGGATCTGTACTGGGAGCTGGGGACCGCCGGGATCTGTACTGGGAGCAGGGGACCGCGGGATCTGTACTGGGAGCAGTGGGACCGAGGGATCTGTACTGGGAGCAGTGGGGACCGCAGGATCTGTACTGGGAGCAGCGAGGAGTAGATGGGGACACAGGACTGTACTGGGAGCAGCGGGACTGCGGATCTGTACTGGGAGCAGGGGACCGCAGGGATCTGTACCTGGAGAGTGGACAGCAGGGATCTGTACTGGGAGCAGGGGGACAGCAGGGATCTTACGGGAGCGGGGACCGCAGGTTCTGTACTGGGAGCAGGGGACCGTGGGATCTGTATGGGAGCAGGGACGCAGGGATCTGTACTGGAGCAGTGGGACTGCAGGGATCTGTACTGGGAGCAGTGGGACGCAGGGATCTGTACGGGAGCAGTGGGACCGCAGGATCTGTACTGGGACAGTGGGACCGCAGGTCTGTACTGGAGCAGTGGGACGCAGGGATCTGTACTGGAGCAGGGGGACCGCAGGTTTCTGTACTGGGAGCAGCGGGACTGCAGGATCTGTATGGGAGCAGTGGGGACTGCAGGTTCTGTACTGGGAGCAGTGGGACCGCAGGATCTGTACTGGGAGCAGGGGGACTGCAGGGATCTGTACTGGGAGCAGTGGGGACGCAGGGATCTGTACTGGGAGCAGTGGGACTGCAGGGATCTGTACTGGGAGCAGTTGGGACTGCAGGGATCTGTACTGGAGCATGTGATGACTGCAGGGATCGTCTGTGGAGCGGGACGCAGGGATCTGTACTGGAGTGGGGGACCAGGATCTGTACTGGGAGCAGTGGGGACCCAGGATCTGTACTGGAGCAGTGGGGATCCAGGATCTGTACTGGGAGCAGTGATGCCAGGGATCTGTACTGGGAGCAGTGGGGACCATTTCTGTACTGGAGCAGTGAGACCCAGGGATCTGTACTGGGAGCAGTGAGACCCAGGATCTGTACTGGGAGCAGTGGGGACCGCAGGATCTGTACTGGGAGCAGCGGGACCGCAGGGATCTGTACTGGGAGCAGTGGGCCGCAGGGATCTGTATGGGAGCAGTGGGGACCCAGGGATCTGTACTGGGAGTAGTGGATGCAGGGATCTGTACTGGAAGCAGTGGGACTGCAGGATCTGTACGGGACTGCGGGATCTGTACTGGGAGCTGGGGACTGCAGGATCGTACTGGGAGCGGGGACTGCAGGGATCTGTACTGGATGCGGGGACGCAGGGATCTGTACTGGGAGCTGCGGGACGCAGGGATCTGTACTGGGAGCAGTGGGACCGCAGGGATCTGTACTGGGAGCAGTGGGGACCGTAGGGATCTGTACTGGGAGCAGTGGGACCGCAGGATCTGTACTGGAGCAGCAGGAGTGTGGGGACCACAGGAACTACTGGGAGCAGCGGGGACTGCAGTGATCTGTACTGGGAGCAGCGGGCCGCAGGGATCTGTACCGTGAGTAGTAGAGACAGCAGGGATCTGTACTGGGAGCAGTGGGGACCGAGGGATCTGTACGGGAGCAGGGGGACCGCAGGTTTCTGTACTGGGAGCAGTGGAGACCGTTGGGATCTGTAGTGGGAGCAGTAGAGACAGCAGGGATCTGTACTGGAAGCAGTGGGGACTGCAGGGATCTGTACTGGGAGCAGTGGGGACCGCAGGGATCTGTACGGGAGCAGTGGGACCGCAGGTTTCTGTACTGGGATCAGTGGGGACGCAGGTTTCTGTACTGGGAGCAGTGGGGACTGCAGGGATCTGTACTGGGAGCAGTGGGGACGCAGGTTTCTGTACTGGGAGCAGTCGGGACTGCAGGGATCTGTACTGGGAGCAGTGGGGACGCAGGGATCTGTACTGGGAGCAGTGGGGACCGCAGGGATCTGTACTGGGAGCAGTGGGGACTGCAGGGATCTGTACTGGGAGCAGTGGGGACAGCAGGGATCTGTACTGGGAGCAGTGGGGACTGCAGGGATCTGTACTGGGAGCAGTGGGGACTGCAGGGATCTGTACTGGGAGCAGCGGGGACTGCAGGGATCTGTACTGGGAGCAGCGGGGACCGCAGGGATCTGTACTGGGAGCAGCGGGGACTGCAGGGATCTGTAGTGGGAGCAGTGGAGACTGCAGGGATCTGTACTGGGAGCAGTGGGAACTGCAGGGATCTGTACTGGGAGCAGTGGGGACTGCAGGGATCTGTACTGGGAGCAGCGGGGACCGCAGGGGGATCTGTACTGGGAGCAGTGGAGACTGCAGGGATCTGTACTGGGAGCAGCGGGGACTGCAGGGATCTGTACTGGGAGCAGTGGAGACTGCAGGGATCTGTACTGGGAGCAGTGGGAACTGCAGGGATCTGTACTGGGAGCAGTGGGGACTGCAGGGATCTGTACTGGGAGCAGTGGGGACTGCAGGGATCTGTACTGGGAGCAGTGGGGACTGCAGGGATCTGTACTGGGAGCAGTGGGGACTGCAGGGATCTGTACTGGGAGCAGTGGGGACTGCAGGGATCTGTACTGGGAGCAGCGGGGACTGCAGGGATCTGTACTGGGAGCAGTGGGGACTGCAGGGATCTATACTGGGAGCAGTGGGGACCGCAGGGATCTGTACTGGGAGCAGTGGAGACCGCAGGGATCTGTACTGGGAGCAGTGGAGACCGCAGGGATCTGTACTGGGAGCATTGGGAACTGCAGGGATCTGTACTGGGAGCAGTGGGGACCGCAGGGATCTGTACTGGGAGCAGCGGGGACCGCAGGGATCTGTACTGGGAGCAGAGGGGACTGCAGGGATCTGTACTGAGAGCAGTGTGGACCTCAGGGATCTGTACTGGGAGCAGCGGGGACCGCAGGGATCTGTACTGGGAGCAGCTGGGACTGCAGGGATCTGTACTGGGAGCAGTGGGGACCGCAGGGATCTGTACTGGGAGCAGTGGGGACCGCAGGGATCTGTACTGGGAGCAGTGGGGACCGCAGGGATCTGTACTGGGAGCAGTGGGGACAGCAGGGATCTGTACTGGGAGCAGTGGGGACCGCAGGGATCTGTACTGGGAGCAGTGGGGACCGCAGGGATCTGTACTGGGAGCAGTGGGGACAGCAGGGATCTGTACTGGGAGCAGTGGGGACCACAGGGATCTGTACTGGGAGCAGTGGGGACCGCAGGGATCTGTACTGGGAGCAGTGGGGACCGCAGGAATCTGTACTGGGAGCAGTGGGGACCGCAGGGATCTGTACTGAGAGCAGTGGGGACCGCAGGGATCTGTACTGGGAGCAGTGGGGACTGCAGGGATCTGTACTGGGAGTAGTGGGGACAGCAGGGATCTGTACTGGGAGCAGTGATGACCGCAGGGATCTGTACTGGGAGCAGTGGGGACCGCAGGGATCTGTTCTGGGAGCAGTGATGACCGCAGGGATCTGTACTGGGAGCAGTGATGACCGCAGAGATCTGTACTGGGAGCAGCGGGGACCGTAGGGATCTGTACTGGGAGCAGCGGGGACCGCAGGGATCTGTACTGGGAGCAGTGGGGACCGCAGGGATCTGTACTGGGAGCAGTGGGGACCGCAGGGATCTGTACTGGGAGTAGTGGGGACAGCAGGGATGTGTACTGGGAGCAGTGGGGACTGCAGGGATCTCTACGGGGACTGCAGGGATCTGTACTGGGAGCTGCGGGGACTGCAGGGATCTGTACTGGGAGCTGCGGG
This sequence comes from Oophaga sylvatica, assembly GCA_033576555.1. Lineage (NCBI taxonomy): Eukaryota > Metazoa > Chordata > Amphibia > Anura > Dendrobatidae > Oophaga > Oophaga sylvatica. The sequence goes on from JARQOD010000008.1 coordinate 154,401,443, forward strand.
GACCGCAGGGATCTGTACTGGGAGCTGCGGGGACCGCAGGGATCTGTACTGGGAGCAGTGGGGACCGCAGGGATCTGTACTGGGAGCAGTGGGGACCGTAGGGATCTGTACTGGGAGCAGTGATGACCGCAGAAATCTGTACTGGGAGCAGTGGGGACCGCAGGGATCTGTTCTGGGAGCAGTGATGACCGCAGGGATCTGTACTGGGAGCAGTGGGGACCGCAGGGATCTGTACTGGGAGCAGTGGGGACCGCAGGGATCTGTATTGGGAGCAGTGGGGACCACAGGGATCTGTACTGGGAGTAGTGGGGATAGCAGGGATCTGTACTGGGAGCAGTGGGGACTGCAGGGATCTGTACGGGGACTGCAGGGATCTGTACTGGGAGCTGCGGGGACTGCAGGGATCTGTACTGGGAGCTGCGGGGACTGCAGGGATCTGTACTGGGAGCTGCGGGGACTGCAGGGATCTGTACTGGGAGCTGCGGGGACCGCAGGGATCTGTACTGGGAGCAGTGGGGACCGCAGGGATCTGTACTGGGAGCAGTGGGTCCGTAGGGATCTGTACTGGGAGCAGTGGGGACCGCAGGGATCTGTACTGGGAGCAGCGAGGAGTAGTGGGGACCACAGGGAACTGTACTGGGAGCAGCGGGGACTGCAGTGATCTGTACTGGGAGCAGCGGGGACCGCAGGGATCTGTACCGTGAGCAGTAGAGACAGCAGGGATCTGTACTGGGAGCAGTGGGGACCGCAGGGATCTGTACCGGGAGCAGGGGGACCGCAGGTTTCTGTACTGGGAGCAGTCGAGACCGTTGGGATCTGTACTGGGAGCAGTAGAGACAGCAGGGATCTGTACTGGGAGCAGTGGGGACTGCAGGGATCTGTACTGGGAGCAGTGGGGACCGCAGGGATCTGTACCGGGAGCAGTGGGGACCGCAGGTTTCTGTACTGGGATCAGTGGGGACTGCAGGTTTCTGTACTGGGAGCAGTGGGGACTGCAGGGATCTGTACTGGGAGCAGTGGGGACTGCAGGGATCTGTACTGGGAGCAGTGGGGACTGCAGGGATCTGTACTGGGAGCAGCGGGGACTGCAGGGATCTGTACTGGGAGCAGTGGGGACTGCAGGGATCTGTACTGGGAGCAGTTGGGACTGCAGGGATCTGTACTGTGAGCAGTGATGACTGCAGGGATCTGTACTGTGAGCAGTGAAGACCGCAGGGATCTGTACTGAGATTAGTGGGGACCACTTGGATCTGTACTGGGAGCAGTGGGGACCACAAGGATCCGTACTGGGAGCAGTGGGAACTGCAGGGATCTGTACTGGGAGCAGTGTAGGCCGCTGGGATCTGTACTGGGAGCAGTGGGGACCATAGGGATCTGTACTGGGAGCAGTCAAGACCACAAGGATCTGTACTGGGAGCAGTCGAGACCACTTGGATCTGTACTGGGAGCAGTGGGGACCACAAGGATCCGTACTGGGAGCAGTGGGAACTGCAGGGATCTGTACTGGGAGCAGTGTAGGCTGCTGGGATCTGTACTGGGAGCAGTAGGGACTCCAGGGATCTGTACTGGGAGCAGTGATGACTGCAGGGATCTGTACTGTGAGCAGTGATGACTTCAGGGATCTGTACTGAGATTAGTGGGGACCACTTGGATCTGTACTGGGAGCAGTGGGAACTGCAGGGATCTGTACTGGGAGCAGTGTAGGCCGCTGGGATCTGTACTGGGAGCAGTGGGGACCATAGGGATCTGTACTGGGAGCAGTCGAGACCACAAGGATCTGTACTGGGAGCAGTCGAGACCACATGGATCTGTACTGGGAGCAGTCGAGACCACTTGGATCTGTACTGGGAGCAGTGGGGACCTCAAGGATCCGTACTGGGAGCAGTGGGACCTGCAGGGATCTGTACTGGGAGCAGTGTAGGCTGCTGGGATCTGTACTGGGAGCAGTAGGGACTCCAGGGATCTGTACTGGGAGCAGTGGGGACCATAGGGATCTGTACTGGGAGCAGTGGGGACCACAAGGATCTGTACTGGGAGCAGTCGAGACCACAAGGATCTGTACTGGGAGCAGTGGGGACAGCAGGGATCTGTACTGGGAGCAGTGGGGACCACAGAGATCTGTACTGGGAGCAGTGGGGACCGCAGGGATCTGTACTGGGAGCAGTGGGGACCGCAGGGATCTGTACTGGGAGCAGTGGGGACCGCAGGGATCTGTACTGGGAGCAGTAGGGACTCCAGGGATCTGTACTGGGAGCAGTGGGGACCATAGGGATCTGTACTGGGAGCAGTGGGGACCACAAGGATCTGTACTGGGAGCAGTCGAGACCACAGGGATCTGTACTGGGAGCAGTGGGGACCGCAGGGATCTGTAGTGGGAGCAGCGGGGACCGCAGGGATATGTACTGGGAGCAGCGGGGACCGCAGGGATCTGTACTGGGAGCAGCGGGGACCGCAGGGATCTGTATTGAGAGCAGTAGAGACAGCAGGGATCTATACTGGGAGCAGCGGGGACCGCAGGGATCTGTACTGGGGGCAGTGGGGACTTCAGGGATCTGTACTGGGAGCAGTAGGGACCGCTGGGAGCAGTGGGGACCACAAGGATCCATACTGGGAGCAGTGGGAACCGCAGGGATCTGTACTGGGAGCAGTGGGGACCGCAGGGATCTGTACTGGGAGCAGTGGGGACCGCAGGGATCTGTACTGGGAGCAGTGGGGACCGCAGGGATCTGTACTGGGAGCAGCGGGGACCGCAGAGATCTGTACTGGGAGCAGCGGGGACCGCAGGGATCTGTATTGAGAGCAGTAGAGACAGCAGGGATCTATACTGGGAGCAGCGGGGACCGCAGTGATCTGTACTGGGAGCAGTGGGGACTGCAGGGATCTGTACTGGGAGCAGTAGGGACCGCAGGGATCTGTACTGGGAGCTGTGAGGACTGCAGGGAACTGTACTGGGAGCAGCGGGGATCGCAGGGATCTGTACTGGGAGCTGTGGGACCGCAGGGAACTGTACTGGGAGCAGCGGGGACCGCAGAGATCTGTACTGGGAGCAGCGGGGACCGCAGGGATCTGTACTGGGAGCTGTGGGACCGCAGGGAACTGTACTGGGAGCAGCGGGGACCGCAGGGATCTGTAGTGGGAGCAGTGGAGACTGCAGGGATCTGTACTGGGAGCAGTAGAGACAGCAGGGATCTGTACTGGGAGCAACAGGGACCGCAGGGATCTGTACTGGGAGTAGTAGAGACAGCAGGGATCTATACTGGGAGCAGTAGAGACAGCAGGGATCTATACTGGGAGCAGTAGAGACAGCAGGGATCTGTACTGGGAGCAGTAGAGACAGCAGGGATCTATACTGGGAGCAGTGGGGACCGCAGGGATCTGTACTGGGAGCAGTGTGGACCGCAGGTTTCTGTACTGGGAGCAGTGGGGACCGCAGGTTTCTGTACTGGGAGCAGTGGGGACTGCAGGGATCTGTACTGGGAGCAGTGGTGACCGCAGGGATCTGTACCGGGAGCAGTGGGGACCGCAGGTTTCTGTACTGGGAGCAGTGGGGACCGCAGGTTTCTGTACTGGGAGCAGTGGGGACCGCAGGTTTCTGTACTGGGAGCAGTGGGGACCGCAGGTTTCTGTACTGGGAAGCAGTGGAGACTGCAGGGATCTGTACTGGGAGCAGTGGGGACTGCAGGGATCTGTACTGGGAGCAGTGGGGACTGCAGGGATCTGTACTGGAAGCAGTGATGACTGCAGGGATCTGTACTGTGAGCAGTGATGACCGCAGGGATCTGTACTGGGAGCAGTGGGGACCACTTGGATCTGTACTGGGAGCAGTGGGGACCACAAGGATCCGTACTGGGAGCAGTGGGAACTGCAGGGATGTCCACCATATGTGAAGTGTATCTCCTACATCAGTACATCCCCTAAAACAATTATTAGGAATTGTATGATTAATATTGTGCAGGAAAACTATTTAGTTTTTTAGAAGCTGTCACTATGACAGCTTTCAAAAAAGTGCTGGATGATTTCCTTACTACACATAATATTGTGTGTGTCACACACTTGGATCGTGGACCCATTATGCCACAAACTTACCCAGGAGTGGCGTGTGGCGTGGCTAAGCGGCCGCCTGGTGTTCGCTAGAGCTCCTGATGGTGAAGTTAGGCTTTAGCTGCAGGTAGCCGCCAGGTACCTCTCCCTGGCAGTCCCCGGTCCTGCAGCTGCTGACCCCAAGGCACAGGATCGCAGGTACGGACTGTTGAGTCACTTGGCAGTACAGGATTCGGATGCTGGTTCTCAAGAGTAGGACGGACACTGGCACTGGTTATTGTACCGCTGGAGCTGGTTCAGGTACCGGCGGAGCGGGTTCAGGTACCGGTGGAGCGGCTTCAGGCTCAGGTACTGGCGGAGCAGCTTCAGGTTCTGATAATGGCAGACCGGCTTCAGGCTCAGATACCGCTTTAGATGTTTTGGGGCTCAGGTACCGCTTTAGATGTTTTGGGGCTCAGGTACCGCTTTAGATGTTTTGGGGCTCAGGTACCGCCAAAGTGGTTTCAGGCTCAGATACTGCTGAAGCAGTTTTGGGCTCTGGTACAGACTGTGCTGCTTCAGGTTCAGACAGACAGGTCTCAGGAACAGGTACTGGTGGGGCAGCTTCAGGTTCTGATAACGGCAGACCGGCTTCAGGCTCAGATACCGCTTTAGATGTTTTGGGGCTCAGGTACCGCCAAAGTGGTTTCAGGCTCAGATACTGCTGAAGCAGTTTTGGGCTCTGGTACAGACTGTGCTGCTTCAGGTTCAGACAGACAGGTCTCAGGAACAGGTACTGGTGGGGCAGCTTCAGGTTCTGATAACGGCAGACCGGCTTCAGGCTCAGATACCGCTTTAGATGTTTTGGGGCTCAGGTACCGCTTTAGATGTTTTGGGGCTCAGGTACCGCTTTAGATGTTTTGGGGCTCAGGTACCGCCAAAGTGGTTTCAGGCTCAGATACCGCTGAAGCAGTTTTGGGCTCCGGTACAGACTGTGCTGCTTCAGGTTCAGACAGACAGGTCTCAGGAACAGGCACTGGTTAGATTACAAGGGTTTCAGGAACAGGTTCTGGTTCAGACAACACGGAGTACCTGGCAACTGACTAGATCAAGATGGAAGCATTGCTCAAGCACCTCCTTACTGGGGAGCATGATTTATATATTTGATGCCCATCAGCCATTGGCTGAAGACATTTCCAAAGTAGGCTTGCTGCTCCTTTAAGAATCGGGGAGTGCACGGCGCCAGGAGACCTGCGCATCATGTGTAGGCCCAGAGTACTACAGCAGGGAACGGATGAACAGACGTGCTGTCGGGGCAGTGAGCATGTCGGCGTCCCTGTCGGGAGGAGGGGAGGGATCATGCAGGGACGCCGGCATTGGCGTTACAGTGGGTTATAGATAAAAAGGTTAAACTTGAAGGACTGTGGTCTGTTTTCAACCTACGTAAATATGTAAGTTACCCCAATCGTTAGCAGCCAGACAAGCTTTAAAGGGGCTGTCCGGTAAAAACAACTTACCTATCTACAGGATAAGCGATCACTGATGATCGCTGGGGGTCTGACCTCTAGGACCTGCATTAATCAACATCCTGTGGATTCTCTGGACCACCCCTTTAATCTTCTTATCAACACCGACTCTGCCTGATCTCGTGATGTCACTTTCAGGCACATGTGTCGCATAACATCAATTCTCAGAAAAGTCCAAAAATATTTGTTCAACTTGTCTGCAATTATTTTACAGTTGGGATTTTGCTGTAAAAAAAAAAAAAAAAAAAAAGGTCAAGTCGCACTTGTCACATACGCATGGTGATTTGCATTGATGTTTGTAGCAAGTGTGGTGGAAAATCGGCACTAAATTTATTTGGAAACTGCTGTGTGCAAAATAACAAAAAGAAATCACCCTACTGAGTTCCCCTGGCACTTTGGAGACACTTCTATAACCGGCCTCTTGTGATGATGTCATATCGTTTGTGGCTGCTGAATCTTCTCATTGGCTGCTGCAGTCACATGGGACATGATGTCATCCCCAAAGGCTGGGTTATACCAAGAACTGCAGGGGGGGCAGGAAAGGTAGCCTCAAAAGAGCAAAAAGTTTAGTGATTTTAGTGATATATTTTTTACTAGTTTTTTTAGTTTAGATTTCTTTCCCATGCAGATCGGATGGTAATCGACAAGTTTGTGTGCAGTTAAGAGTTCTAAAAATTTCATACAATTTGCTGCTACTGTAATAAGCTGAGGCTTAATCACCAGTGAGCAAGTACTGAAAATCTGCAACGTATCTGCCACATGTGAACATGACCAAATACCCAACCTAAGCGTGTGCTGGTGGAGGACTCTTTATAGGAGTGTCCTGGGGGCTCTTGCCACGTGCAGGAGATCCACACTCTTTTTCCTAAAGAATCTCTGTTTTTCTGCGCTCTCTTTAGGTTGACATGCAGTTGTACATCCTGATGTTTCTCTCACCACAAGACTTGTGCAAGCTTGGAATGACGAACCGATACTGGCAGTCAATGGTACAAGACCGGTTACTGTGGAAGTACTTTCTGCTGCGCGATCATCCAACCTGGTCCTCCATTGATTGTCACAGCTTGCCCAACTTGGACGTCCTGAACTCCTGCTTATGTGAATCTCCGGATGGGAAGGAGTGTAATTATATGTCCATGTGAGTGCAGGGATGACCAACCTACTGTGGGCAAAGTGGCAAAATACTGCACTTGTGGGTGGTAAGATGCCAACCTCTGCATGAAATTGGCGGCACAAGAAGCTAAAGAGGAGGAAGAGGCTCCTTATACTTCTGGGTGCTGAATTACAGCTCCATAATACCCACAGTTGTGACGCTGCCACTCTCGGGCACTCACCCCGTCCTTGCTGTTGTCTGCTTCTTGTTCCTGCTCTTAAATCCAAGGAAAGACCTAGAGATGCCCTCTCATTAGAAATGGTGCAGATCGATTTGAAGGACCCAGTCCATCGGCCATGACTGTGATCTGTAGCCACATGGCACGAGCTATGAGACAGGACTCCTACCTCCCGACATCTGTTGCTCTTCTTTTGATTAGCCGACCTGGCACAATGTCATCATTGGAGCTTTACGCACATGTGATGTCTCGTCAGGCCAGCTAATCAAAAGAAGAGCCAAGTCAAGTAAGAGCCGGTCCTCAGGGCTCCCGTCCAATGACCACGGATTAAGGATGGGGTCATTGGCCCATGTTGTGCGAATATATTCACACCATTCTACTGCTCATCAAATTGTGACCCCTTTCTTCAGCCACTGATTGGCTGAGTGACCATTTCTGGACCAAGAAGCAGAAAATCAGGAAGTCCAGGTGTCCTCTGGGGTTTTGGTGAGAGTATTGATTCTTTAATTTTATTTTGGGTAGCCTTTGGCAGTTCAGCATTAACTAATATTTTTATGCAATCCCTTTAAGCTAGTTTGTAACCCCTTTAAAACTATTGATAACTGTATCACCAGGAATACCACCAAACCAGTTCTTGTATACATAAGCCATAAAGAGCGTTCATATGGTTCAATTTAAAATAATACTTTTTGTATGTTTTTTTTTTTTTAATTTTGCACATTTCACACTTATGTGACTGAAGTTTTATATGGTTTTAGTTACTTGCAGAGCAGCCCAAAAACTAGGCGATCCATGCGAACCAGGAATCCCATTTACGGAGCGGTGACCTCATTCCTGCAGTCTCTTGTCATGCATGGAGAGCCCCGCTTCGCCATGTTTGGTCCCGGTCTCGAACAGCTGGATGATTCTTTGGTCACACGGATGATGATCTCTCCGGATCTTCTACCAGTTGTCAGCATACTGCAGAGACAAATCAATGGTAAGGCAGAGGGGTCCGGGTCTACATCGACGGGTGACGCTTCCCATACACATTAGAGTAATGACTAGACCCATGGTTTGGCAGACGGTCTAATAGGTATGGAGGCCTCAGACAATTTATTGTTGTGGGAGTTAAGTCCAATTTCGGACTTAACGCTTTGTTCTCCAGAAGATAATGTCTGGTGGTGGCTCTCTCATAGAAAAGCAAGAGCTCTTGGTCGAGCGAGTGCTCCTGTGTATGGGAGGAATGGTTTCCGGCCAGACAATCGGCCATAGCATCGTTCGTCCGACAGCCATTCAATGTGTATGGGATAAAGGGCCAGGATGGCAGCCGGTCAGACAATCGGCCAAAGCATCGTTCGTCCGACAGCCATTCAATGTGTATGGGATAAAGGGCCAAGATGGCAGCCGGTCAGACAATCGGCCAAAGCATTGTTCGTCCGACAGCCGTTCAATGTGTATGGTATAAAGGGCCAGGATGGCCTCCTACAGGACAATCGGCCAAAGCATCGTTCGTCCGACAGCCGTTCAATGTGTATGGTATGAAGGGCCAGGATGGCCTCCTACAGGACAATTGGCCAAAGCATTGTTTGTCCGACAGCCATTCAATGTTTATGGGATAAAGGGCCAAGATGGCAGCCGGTCAGACAATCGGCCAAAGCATCGTTCGTCCGACAGCCGTTCAATGTGTATGGTATAAAGGGCCAGGATGGCCTCCTACAGGACAATCGGCCAAAGCATTGTTCGTCCGACAGCTATTCAGTGTGTACAGGGGGCTTTGCTCTCACAGATTGTGGTGGCATCTCAGAAGCTTCACTGATGATCCAATAATACTTCATGTCTTCTGCTCTTTCCGCGCAGGTGTTGGTTCTGGTGTCACGTTCCAGCTGAATGGGGAGAACAAATTTAATATTTTAACCCTGTATTCTACGACGCGGTAAGTGCACAACACTTCTTTTATTAAGAAATGCTTTCATGTTAAGACAGACAATCAAGTACATATACTATTTTAGCTCACACAGAAAGCTGCCAATCAGTGGTGAGGGCGGGTTCTACAGAGCTCATCATTCAGAGAACCGCTAGATCTGCAGAAAAAAACAGTGATTTTATCAAATCTGCAGCAAGCAGCCCAGTAAATAATACAGAGCTGGAATCAGGGTCTCTGCCTCTACATCATGCTACTCCCAAATGGGATAGCCAACACCTGGTGACAGATTGCTTTAAGCATCTTGTGTCCTGCTCTCAGTTGACAGAAGACAGGTTGTATTTCTACGTTGCTCAAGTTTCGTGAGGAGACTATAAGTGAAGTAAAAAATAAAATATAGGGTTTTTAAAAAAAAAAAAAAAAAAGTATATAAAAATTTGGATCGCCCTTTTTTTCCGATTTTAAAAATAAAGAAACAAAAAATTGACTTATTTTCTAATGTCACGTCCATAAAAGTCCAATTTATCAAAATACTAAATTAGCGATGATAAACTCTGCAAAGAGGGAAAAAACACACACAAGAACACATCTCCCTCACAGGATGCAGAAAAAAAAAAAACAACGAAATTCCCTATGTAAACCACGAGCCCTCACACAGCCTCATCAAGGGAAAATAAAACATTTGGGGGCCAAATAAAATTGTGACACACAACTATGATTTCTATAACTTTTTTCTTTTTTTTTTATTCTTTTGACCACTAAAATAAAAAAAACCCACAAAACGACAAGTTTGGCATCACAAGTGGTGTCATTCTAAACTAGAACTCATAACAGAAAACTAAAATCAGGTATAGAAAAGCATTACAGGTGCGGTAGGAAAAAACTAAAGCGTAAAAATGAAAATTGGCCGTGATGGAAGGGATTAAAGATGGCCATTCTCAGTATAGTCATCATCGAGCTTAATACTCTGATGAATAATCATTTTTTACATTTTGTTCTCAGTTCAGAACGGGACAGGGCTCGCACCGAACAGGGTGCAGTCGTCAATAAGATGTTTGTCCCCGAGGGCTCGGTAAACGGAGAACCGGCAGCTGCCTTCAGCCTGATCCCGCAAGTAAAGGAAGTGTGCAAGGTTGTGGATGGATTCATCTACGTGGCCAATGCTGAATCGCAAAAGAGTAAGTAACGGTTAACCCTGTCGCTTCAAACGTCCCAGATTATCCTCCGTTATAATGGGAGGGGAGGGAACCTGTCATGTCCCCAAACAGTTCACCTGCACGTATCTGCAGGATAATAGTATTAGGAAGCCGTGCCACACCCGGGAGAAAATTAAGGTTATTACTCCTTGGAACCTCCGGCTTTCAGTTATAGAGGCGTGCCTGATGTGGCTGCAGTCGCCGCTCAGTACACAGTGGGTGGTGGCTGTTTTGATTGACAGCTCGCTCTGCAGCGCCTCTATGACTGAAAGCCAGCGGCTCCCAGGAAGAATAAAGTTGATTTTCTCGCAGTAGTTGCACTTTCAGTGCGGCATCCCTCGGTGGCGTAGTTGGAGTCCGATGGGCTCCGGTGCAAAATGTGAACCTGGACATCCCCCTTCCGGTTGGTAAGATGTATTGGCCCTTGTAGCATGCAAAATCCTATAAGAACATACATGTCCCACCTTATACTAATGTCCCCATCCTACACTAATGTTCCCCATGTTGGGCCCCTTCCAGGTACAGTACAGACCAAAAGTTTGGACACACCTTCTCATTCAAAGAATTTTCTGTATTTTCATGACTATGAAAGTTGTAAATTCACACTGAAGGCATCAAAACTATGAATTATCACATGTGGAATTATACATTACACTTTACAAAAAAGTGTGAAACTACTGAAAATATGTCTTATATTCTAGGTTCTTCAAAGTAGCCACCTTTTGCTTTGATTACTGCTTTGCACACTCTTGGCATTCTCTTGATGACCTTCAAGAGGTAGTCACCGGAAATGGTCTTCCAACAGTCCTGAAGGAGTTCCCAGAGATGCTTAGCACTTGTTGGCCCTTTTGCCTTCACTCTGCGGTCCAGCTCACCCCAAACCATCTCGATTGGGTTCAGGTCTGGTGACTGTGGAGGCCAGGTCATCTGTCGTAGCACCCCATCACTCTACTTCTTGGTCAAATAGCCCTTACACAGCCTGGAGGTGTGTTTGGGGTCATTGTCCTGTTGAAAAAAAAATGATGGTCCAACTAAACGCAAACCGGATGGAATAGCATGCTGCTGCAAGATGCTGTGGTAGCCATGCTGGTTCAGTATGCCTTCAATTTTGAATAAATCCCCAACAGTGTCACCAGCAAAGCACCCCCACACCATCACACCACCTCCTCCATGCTTCACGGTGGGAACCAGGCATGTAGAGTCCATCCGTTCACCTTTTCTGCGTCGCACAAAGACACAGTGGTTGGAACCAAAGATCTCAAATTTGGACTTGTCAGACCAAAGCACAGATTTCCACTGGTCTAATGTCCATTCCTTGTGTTCTTTAGCCCAAACAAGTCTCTTCTGCTTGTTGCCTGTCCTTAGCAGTGGTTTCCTAGCAGCTATTTTACCATGAGGGCCTGCTGCACAAAGTCTCCTCTTAAAGGGAATCTGTCACCCTAAATTGGCGGGATATTTAAATGATGGCAGTCAGGTCAGATGGGTGGTGTTTTGGGTACTTAACATGTTGTTCGCCGCTGTTTCCATTATTTCTGGGAATTGTAGTCGTTCCCCTCCACATAACGCGCCTGCGCATTTCAATCTGCGGGCACAGCATACTGCGCGTGCGCAATTCAAGATTGCAATGCGCAGGCGCGTTATATGGAGGGCAACGACTACAATTCCCAGAAATAATGGAGACAGCGGCGAACAACATGTTAAGGCAAGTACCCAAAACACCGCCCATCTGACCTGACTGCCATCATTTAAATATCCCGCCAATTTAGGGTGACAGATTCCCTTTAACAGTTGTTGTAGAGATGTGTCTACTGCTAGAACTCTGTGTGGCATTGACCTGGTCTCTAATCTGAGCTGCTGTTAACCTGCGATTTCTGAGGCTGGTGACTCGGATAAACTTATCCTCAGAAGCAGAGGTGACTCTTGGTCTTCCTTTCCTGGGTCGGTCCTCATGTGAGACAGTTTCTTTGTAGCGCTTGATGGTTTTTACAACTGCACTTGGGGACACTTTCAAAGTTTTCCCAATTTTTCGGACTGACTGACCTTCATTTCTTAAAGTAATGATGGCCACTCGTTTTTCTTTACTTAGCTGCTTTTTTCTTGCCATAATACAAATTCTAACAGTCTGTTCAGTAGGACTATCAGCTGTGTATCCACCAGACTTCTGCACAACACAACTGATGGTCCCAAACCCCATTTATAAGGCCGGGGTCACACACAACGTCTAAAAAAAATCAGACCGTTTTAGTCAGACGATTATCGCACAAAAGTTTCATGAACATTGATCCGTATGTCATCCAATTGTACTGCGATGATGCGATTTAGTCGCATCTGATCGTACGTTTCACATCCGATTGACATCCGACTTGCGAGATTTTGTCGGTGGCTAGCAAAACCGACATATAATGGATTCAAATGAATAGTTTTTAAATCACAAAAGAAAGAATAGATATATACACATATAATAATAATAATATATATATATATATATATACACACACACACGTCATTGAGACATATATATATATATTTATAGTTCATACACTTCTACATAGTATAAAAGCCGCTAATTCATTTGCCGGCTTTTGTGAAATTACAGACCCGACATGAAATGACACATGGTTTACATACACTTAACCATGTCATTTCATGTAGTTTGATATATGGTTTTCACTAACAATTACATGAGTGTATGTGTGCAAAATTTCATACATGTAGGGGTTAATTAAAGGTGTAAATTTGTTGAAAAAATGTGTGGGCTCCCGCTGTATTTTCTCCACCAGACAGGGAAAGCCGGCGAGTGGGGGCAGACAATAATAGCCTAGGGAGGGTGCATTTATTTTGTGCTCCCCTGGCTACTTGTTATGTTTCGGTAGCTGAGGAGGACAGGAGCAAAAAAACTGCCAAAGCAGCAAGACATCAGAGAGGCTGGGACCTAATGGGTTGCAAATCCCTAAACTAACCGCACAACTAGAAGTAGCCGTGGAGCTTACCTGCGGTGATCCTAGATGCCTCGGCACAGCCGGAGAGTTAGCTACACCTGAAGATAGAAAGAGGAAAGCTAACTGCCCCGGAGTAGAGACCCCAAAGAAATAGGAAGCCCCCAAACATGTAATGGCGGTTAGACAAGAGGAAAACACGAACACAGACAGAAAATAGAATGAGCAAATGTTGTGGCTCAAATCTGTCTAGAAAGCAAAGTACAGGAGAGAAATTCTGTCTGCATCCCAGAAAAACCCTGACAAAAATACCAGCACTTCTGATTACAAAAAACCTGAGACCACACGATCTCGACCACCTATATCAGATCTCTGGTGTGACACACAGCTACCCAGCAGTAAAAAATATCACAGGAACAGAGAACAAGTGCAAATACAAAATGAGAACGGGGCAGCGCAAGCCCCCAAAGGGGACCCGGCTGAAGTCCAAGGCAAGACTGCAAAAAGCAAGGAAAATCCAACCACAGAAAAAAAACAGAAAGTCACTTATCTGAGTGATAGCAGGAAAGCAAGCTGAAATTCCAACAAAGACCTGGAAGCAACAATTGATTACCGGCGAGGATCATGGAGTTCCGCTCACTTATATCAGGCCTGTCAGCCCCACTTGACACCCATTCCTTAATTGGTTCAGTACCCTCAGCAACCACCGGAGGGAGCCTCAGCTCCGAAGTCGTCTCCAACACATTCACAACAGCTACTAACATCTGCCCCCTGCCTTCCCAGAAAAGGCAAATCTATATTTAGATGCGCCCTTTCTGGCACTTATCCCGTCTATTCCCATTGCCCTGTAGCGGTGGCTAATGAGTTAATTATGGGTTAAAGCCACCTTGCTATTGGAAGGTGACTTTAAGCCAGGTTAATAATTGAGGGTTGTCAATTAGACAACTATCAATTATTAATCCTATTGTATGAAATAAAAAAAAAAAAAAACACGCACACATTAATTAAAAATTATTTTAATGAAATAAACACAGTTTTTGACCATCTTTTATTGTACAGGTAATCCTTCGATTCTCTTGTTCTCCTGTAATAAAAAAAAATAATAAACCAACATTATTCTTACCTATCTGACGATCTGTCAGGTCCAACGCTGTAATCCTTCACAAAGGGTTAACTGGTTTACAGCAAGCAGCGCAGCTAATGCTGGCAGCTCAGCTGTATGCCCCCAAACGAATGAGCTCCTCTCCCGGCTGGCAGGAGAGAAAGTGATTAGCTGGGAAGCTTAATTGATTGCTTCCCAGGCTAATCAGTTCAGGTCAGCCGGGGACACCACACAGCATCAGTGACATCAGAGGGAGTCCCCGGCTGACCTGAAGTGAACTGATTAGCCTGGGAAGCAATCAATTAAGCTTTGTAAGTTATGTTGTTCATAAGTTCCTTGGGGGGTCTATTTTCCAAAATGAGGTCACTTGTGTAGGGTTTCCACTGTTTAGGCACATCAGGGGCTCTCCAAATGCAACATGGCGTCCAATCTCAATTCCAGCCAATTTTGGTTGGAAAAAGTCAAATGGTGCTCCTTCCATTCCGAGCTCTGCCATGCGCCCAAACAGTGATTCCCCCCCACATATGGGGTATCAGCATACTCCACTTTTGTGGTCCAATTTCTCCTGTTACCTTTGGGAAAATAAAAAATTGGTGACTAAAAGATAATTTTTGTGGGAAAAAATAGGATTTTTTATTTTCATGCCCGGGCATTATAAACTTGTGTGAAGCACTTGGGGGTTCAAAGTGCTCACCACAGCTCTAGATAAGTTCCTTAGGGGGTCTAGTTTCCAAAATGGGGTCACTTGTGGGGGGTTTCCACTGTTTAGGCACATCTGGGGCACTGCAAACAGAACATGACCCCCATCAACATCTGCATTCCAAAACGTTACTTCCTTTCCAAGCCCTGCCGTGCGCCCAAACAGTTTCCCCCCCCCCACATATGGGGTATCGGCGTACTCAGGACAAATTGGACAACAACTTTTGGGGTCCAATTTCCTTGGGAAAAATCAAAAATTTGGGACTAAAAAATCATTTTTGTGGAAAATTGTTTTGTTTTTTTTTCTCACCCAGGCATTATAAACTTTTGTGAAACACTTGGGGGTTCAAAGTGCTCACAAGAGATCTAGATAAGTTCCATAGGGGGTCTATTTTGCAAAATGATGTTACTTGTGGGGGGTTTCCACTGTTTAGGCGCATCAGAGGCTCTCCAAACGCGACATGGCGTCCAATCTCAATTCCAGCCAATTTTGGCTTGAAAAAGTCAAACGGCGCTCCTTCCCTTACGAGCTCTGCCGTGCGCCCAAACAGTGGTTTTCCCCGACATATAGGGTATTGGCGTACTCAGGAGAAATTGCACAACAACTTTATCTGTCCATTTTCTCCTTTTACCCTTGTGAAAATGAAAAAAAGTTTGTAAAAGATCATTTTTGTGACTAAAAAGTTAAATATTAATTTTTTCCTTCCACGTTGCTTCAGCTCCTGTGAAGCACCTGAAGGGTTAATAAACTTCTTGAATGTGGTTTTGAGTACCTTGAGGGGTGCAGTTTTTAGAATGGTGTCACTTTTGGGTATTTTCTGCCATATAGACCCCTCAACAAAGTGACTTCAAATGTGAGGTGGTCCCTAAAAAAAATGGCTTTGTAAATTTTGTTGTAAAAATGAGAAATCGCTGGTCAACTTTTAACCCTTATAATTTCCTAACAAAAAAAAATTTTGGTTCCAAAATTGTGCTGATGTAAAGTAGACATGTGGTAAATGTTATTTATTAACTATTTTATGTGACATATTTCTCTGTTTTAAGGGAATAAAAATTCAAAGTTTGAAAATTGCAAAATTTTCAAAATTTTCGCCATATTTGCGGTTTTTTTTTTTTTAAATTATCGCAAGTTATATCGAATAAATTTTACCACTAACATGAAGTACAATATGACACGAGAAAACAATCTCAGAATCGCGAAGATCCGTTGAAGCGTTCCAGAGTTATAACCTCATAAAGAGACAGTGGTCAGAATTATAAAAATTGGCCCGGTCATTAACGTGCAAACCACCTTGGGGATGAAGGGGTTAATATATATATGTATTCTATGTGTATATCTATTCTTTATTAAAGCTGTCAGTGTGATTTTACAGTATAGCCGGGGATAAATTGCCGGCTTTTCTAAAGGACACCGATGCGATTTAATCGCAAGTCACACGTGCGGTCCGTTTGTAATCAGATTTTTCATCGCTCCCATAGACTTGCATTGGCGATTCTCGACCCACAATCGGTGACAATCGCAGCATGCTGCGATTGCACTCGCACGTATAAAACGGACGACAAAAATTCGGATGGTGGGAGCTGCTCCATAGATTAACATTGATCTGACTGCAATGCGATATTTCATCGCTTTGCAGTCGTACGATTTTGTCGCTAGTGTGACCCCGGCCTAAGGCTGGAAATCCCACTTATTAAACCTGACATGGCACACCTGTGAAGTGAACACCATTTCCGGTGACTACCTCCTGAAGCTCGTCAAGAGAATGCCAAGAGTGTGCAAAGCAGTAATCAAAGCAAAAGGTGGCTACTTTGAAGAACCTAGAATATAAGACATATTTTCAGTTGTTTCACACTTTTTTGTAAAGTGTAATGTATAATTCCACATGTGTTAATTCATAGTTTTGATGCCTTCAGTGTGATTCTACAATTTTCATAGTCATGAAAATACAGAAAAATCTTTAAATAAGAAGATGTGTCCAAACTTTTGGTCTGTACTGTATATATGTCCCCATTCCTGAGCCCATCCTGGTATATACAGTAGGCCTCCCATCCTGGGCCCATCTTGGTATATATGTATCTCATCCTGGTATATAGGCCTTACATCCTGAGCCCATCCTGGTATACATGTCCCCCATCCTGGAGAACATGTCCCCCATCCTGGTGTACATGCCTCTCATTCTGGTATATATGTCCCCCATCCTTGTATATATATCCCCCATCCTGGTATATATGCCCCCATCCGAGTATATATATGTCCCCCATCCTAAGCCCATCCTGGTATATATATCCCCCATCCTGGCATATATACAGTATATCTCCCATCCTTGTATATATATCCCCCATCCTGGTATATATGTTCCCCATCCTGGTATATATGTCTCCCATCCTGGTATATATGTCCCCCATCCTAGTATATATGTCCCCCATCCTAAACCCATCCTGGTATATATGCCCCCCATCCGAGTATATATATGTCCCCCATCCTAAGCCCATCCTGGTATATATATCCCCCATCCTGGCATATATATATCCCCCATCCTTGTATATATGTCTATCATCCTGTTATATATGCCCTCTATCTTAGTATATATGTCCCCCATCCTGATATATATGTCTCCCTTCCTGGTATATAGACCTCCCATCCTGTGCCCATCCTTGTATATGTCTGCCGTTCTGCTGCTGTTCTTTAACGCATAAACAAATTAAACAATCACCTTCCTCTGCTCCCATGACAGGCCTTGTCCTCTCCTGTAGCCGGTGCAGAAGATAGCAGGTGATTTCAGCGTGCAAGCGATGGGCAGCACATGATGTCACTACTGTGTGCCATGAGTTTCTTGCACGCTGATGTCAGCTCCCGACCTCTGATTGACCAGCAGTGTGTATTCTCGCATGCATTTCACCTGACTGTGTATCCTCGGATGCTGCTGGCATTGGTTGGGTCGCCCTCCAGCTCCGGGCCTGGACGCGGTCACACTCTCTGCGACCATGATCGTTACACCCCTTGCGGCCGGACAGCTTCCTAATGCTATTATCTTGTAAATTAACCATGTAGCTGCTAAGGTTAATAGCGTTTGGTGACATGGCAAATTCGATTTAACTAAGGCTAGGTTCACATTTATACAGTGCGTTCCTCTGAGCACTACATCAGGGTTTCTGTCGGAATCTCCGAAAAACTGTCGGAACAGTGTCCCGATGGAACCATTCATGTGAATGACGTTGAGGGAGCCTCGGTCCTGATCTATTAGCCAGAGGGAGAGCAGCGGCAGGGAACATCCTCACTCCCTCTGGAGGACCTGACACAGACAACTACTGATTGCACCCATGTAATGCCTCATTTGTCCTGTAGTGGCACTGTGGGACAGTTAAACACTTGCCGCCATATTTCTCTGCCGCTGACCGCTCGGGATCCCATAAGTGGAAACTGCTATGATTGGCTTATTATCCTGGTACCTTTTTCCATAAGGAAATCGAAAATAAATTAAGAATAAAGAAAAAGTTTTTAAAGATATTTTTTAAAAAAATATATAAAAGTTTGGATCACCCTATTTTTCCATTTTGAAAATAAAGCAGACATATTTACTATTGTCACGTCCGTAAAAGTTCAATCAAAATACAAAATTAACTACCCGACATGGTCAATGCCTTAACCCCTTCCCGACATGCGCCGTACATATACTGCTCTGCGGGAGCTGCGTCTCCACAAACAGCAGTATATGTACGGCGCCGCCATTTCTGGTCAGCGCACAGCATTGGCGATTGCTGTGATTGGCTTCTCAATTCTGACCAGCCGATCACAGCAATATGTCAATAAAGTTAAGAAAAAAAAACAAAAGCCATGTGACATGCTGTGATCGACACCTATTACAGCGGTCACAGTGGGTGAGGTGATCGCGACCTGATTAACCTCTTCCTGTGTCGGCAGCGCTCCGATCAGTATCGCTGCTCATCAGAGACTGCGCCACGGGACTTTTTTTCTTTTTAGTTGGCGTAGTGGATGTCGACGTGTAAGCGACGTCTGATTATTTGTTAGAAAAAAATAATAATAGTAGTTAGCACAGCGTAGGTTTAGAGGTAGCGTAGCCGGTGTCACAGCGTTAGTGACGACTGATCTTGTGTTAGAGAAAAAAAAAATCAGAAAGGTATAGAGTAGTTTTATAGTTTTATAGGTAGGGAGGTAGCGGCTTTTTTTGCATAAAAAAAACCTGCTATCGCCGGGTAATTTCTAGTGCATGAGGAGAGCGTACGTCACATTGTTGATGGCGTCTGTTTCTCCTTCGTAAAAAATAATTCTTTGCGTCTGGTAAATTTGTAGGGAGGGCGTTAGTGTAGAGAACGTCTGTAATTTTTTTTTTCTACAAACTTTTTTTTTTTTTTTTACATCTTTTTTTTTTTTTTGTTTATTTTTTTCTTCTACTTTTTTTTCTCTCTGTTTTGTTATAATAAATAGCACCCTATACACAGCCCCACACATTACATGTGTAAAAGCGCCACCAACACACACAGCGCCGGGTTTAGAAGAAAAAAAAAAATGCCCAATTCATTAAGACGACGCTATTTACCAGAGGAGGCTGACGCCATCCTCGCCTCCAACACGGATTCATTCAGTGAGGAAGATCCCACATTCCTCCTCCTCGTCTTGTGAGGAAGACGCCCTGGGACCCAGACAACTCCTGCAGCAATCGATCCCGTATGGATTGCACTCCCTGAAAATTGTCAGCCCGTCACTCCGGATTTCATCGGCAGCTCAGGAATCCGCTTTGACACCACTGGCCTCACTGAGAGAGTACCTCAGGGTACACCCACAGATTTAGGGTCTATGAGGGGAAGGACACCTATATTAACCCCCTGAATGCCCCCCGTCCTGGTGTGGAGATTGCTGCACCCACTGCTGGGTCAGGGTTATTTCCTCTACATTGATAACTTTTACACCAGTATCCCGCACTTCAAGTCCTTTTCTGCCAGAGGTACAGCTACATATGGCACCGCGCAAAAAAAATCAGCGAGGCCTCCCTAAGCCGCTAATTGGGCAATTATTGACAGGGTAACAGCAGAGCCCAATATAGCGACATTATGCTGGTGGTCAAGTATAAGGACAAAAGAGATGTTCTTATCTTCACCACCATACATCTTGATAACAGCTCCCTTATCACTGTCCGTACGACCATAACACAAGCCCCAAAGCCAGATTGAGTCTTGGATTATAATAAGTACATAGTGGGTGTAGATCTTTCAGATCAGGTCCTCCAACCTTACAGTGCCATGCGAAAAGCCAAAGTATGGTACAAACAATTGGCCGTGCACGTTGTACCCATGGCACTGTACAATGCTATTGTGCTGTTCAGATCTGCAGGCAATATGGGGACTTTCCTTCAGTTTCAGGAGAAAGTCATCAAGGCCCTAATGTTTAGCACTCAGGCAGGTGAGGGTCCCAGTACTCCTGAATCTGATAGTGTCTGTATTGTCCCAGGTCAACATTTCCCAAGACAGGTTCCCCAAACAGCGAGGACAGGCCGATCACAATAACGGTGCAGAGTATGCTCCAAGAGGGGAATCCGAAAGGACTCAACTTACCATTGTGAAACCTGCCCTAAGAAACCTGGCCTCTACATTAAGGATTACTTCATAGCGTATCACACGTCCACTAATTACTAAAACTAGATTATACCCTGTTGACACAACACACTTCTATAATCTGTTGTACCCTGCACATCTTACACATAACACCACATTTTAAATTCATACACCAGTAAAACCAAAAGCATTATAATTATTACTATAAAACTATGCCTCTAGATAAATTCCTTCAGAGGTGTAGTTTCCAAAATGGAGTCACTTGTGGGAGATTTCCACTATTTAGGCACATCAGGGGCTCTGCAAGACCACTCCCATCAAAGTCTGCAATCCAAAAGTCTCTTGTTCCCTTCCGACCACTGCCGTGCGCCCAAACGGTAGTTTTCCCCCACATTTGAGGTATCGACGTACTCAGGAGAAATTGCACAACAACTTTAGTGGTCCATTTTCTCCTGTTACCCTTGTTAAAAATTTGTTGCAAAAAGAAAAAGAAAAAAAGCAAAATGCCGTATATAAACTGCAAGCCTTCACACAGCTCTAGTGCCTGGTAATTGATCGCTCAGTTGCTGCTGTTTTTGTCGGCAGCACATCATATTGACTACTTGTTTGTGACCACATTATCTTTCAGCTGGGGCTAAGAACCTCTAATGTTCTGGTGGACTTTGTGCAACTGCGTATTACATGGCTGCCTTTGTATTGAAAGCGGCGCGTTGCAATACTACTTTCTCCCTGTAGTGGCCACTGTAGGGAAAATGACCAGCTGGACCCTGTAGGCATAAGTGATCTTGTGGCGATCATTTGATTGACAATCTAAAATGTTTGTTCCAGTAAATAAAAGTAATTGTATTTGAGAACTTACACAATATCGGAGTGACTTTTATTTTCTCTTTTTATTTTTAATGTAGAGCACAATCGTGACCATGAAGTTGCTCAGATCCAGGCGATGATGGATCCTCTTCACGGAGCACAGAGGAGACCTTTGTTGGTGTTAGCTTGTGTGTCGAACCCTGGAGACAAGAGAATCCCTTGCGTCTACCTCGCCCATGAGCTGTGTCTCCACAAGCTACATCGGACGTGGATGGTGAGCGCTGCCTTCTGAACAGATACAGATATTGCTTTATATCAGGGCATCTAAATAATACAACAGCAGAGCTGGCGGGATTGGAGATCCTATCAGATTGCTGGTTGTCTAGATGGCAGCGTGCCGCTTTCGGCCTTTTCTCATATGAGTTCTAGCCATGGTTTTTCATGGCTAACACTCATACCTATGATATTCTATGGGGCTGTGCACATCAGATTTTTTTTTTTCCTTGAACCAA
This sequence comes from Oophaga sylvatica, assembly GCA_033576555.1. Taxonomy (NCBI): domain Eukaryota; kingdom Metazoa; phylum Chordata; class Amphibia; order Anura; family Dendrobatidae; genus Oophaga; species Oophaga sylvatica. Next base: position 154,423,043 of record JARQOD010000008.1, read on the forward strand.
GTGGTCAGCAGAAAAAAAATCGGACACATATCAGATTTTGATCTAATGAGTTGGATCAAAATCAGCGATGCAAGTCTATGATTCCGTGAAAAAAATCGTACCGCACTCAGACGACATCCAGGTGCGGTCCAATTTTCACGGACAGACATAAAGGAGTAGGTGGAGACATTTTTTTTTTTCTGTTCACGTACTATATCAGACTCATCGGTCCGGTTTTCACGTATGTGGTGACATCGGTCTCGTGTACCATCCCTGAGACTACATTCCCACGGTGAGATTTTCTGCAGCATTTCGGCGCCAGTTAGTTTACTTAGGTTACTTGCTTTTTTACTGGATTTCCGTTACGGAACTGCACTAAAAACGCATATGTCCGTTTTTTATCTGCGGATTTTCCTCATCTCATTGAAGTCCATGGGGAAAATCTGCAAGTAAATCACATTTACCGCAAGAGAAGAAGGCTTGCTCTAAATGTCAGAAACGGACCGCAAATCGGTTTCCTCAACTAAAATAAACGCGCTGTGAGCATGAGATTTCTATAAATCACATACATTTTGCTGGAACTGTAAGACGCTGATCTATTTAATGTGCAGCCTCCAAAATGCACCAAATACTCATTGGAGGAACTTAAAAGGGTTGTCCCTTTCTGTTTCCCCCTATAAAATAATAAGACCTCCTCTGCCTGCACTGTTCCAGCAGTGTCGACACTAACTCTCCCAGGGATTGCCTGACATAACAATGTCACACTATCACGGGGAGAACCAGTGCTGACACCGCTGGAACAGCGCCGGCACCGGAGGTGTTATTTTACTTGGGGAAAACATTGTGATTGAGAAAGTGTTGTCCGAATAGCGGACAACCCCTTCAACCTAGTTAGACACGTAATCCAGGCAGTCAGTACATGGGCCAAAATTTCCCACTCTTACTTAAGAGTTGGCTCGCTTTAGACCATTAATTTGCACAAAAAAGCCGGTACGTACCAGTGATATATTTGGCGCAAATTAAGAATACACTTAGGAACTTCCACATTCGAGGCCCCAAAACAAAATGTCGATCATGGAGCAATCTTGGCCATTCTTGGTCACATCTAAATGTAACTCATTTCTCATTTACAGGTGCAAAACACAGAAGCTTCCACGCTGTCCGGGTTATTAGATGGCATCGCGTGGATTTTTGCTGAACTTGGGAAAAAGATCTGAGCATTGTCAAATTTTTCAGCTGCAATTTTTCTTAAAATCTAAAGCATGATTTTTCTAAATCCGGATGTGAAGCTAGGGTTACGTGACGGCTTTAGTTTGCCTGCGACCCACATTAAAATCTTGCCACTACTACACTGTCTAAAGGTTAATCTAAGGGAATCAGGGTGGCGGGCGACCTCGCGACCGTCACAAAGTCCGAACCATTAGGGATACACAAATACCCGTAGGTGACAAAATGTCAGTGTACTCATATTTTTTTTTACATTTTTCAGACATTATTTTTGCATTTTTTAAATTGTGTTTGTTTTATATATGTGTGTGTGTGAATAAATGTCTAATTTCTTATCAATCCCTTTTGAATTGTAGTTTATATATTAAGAAAACTTATCCCAAATTGATATTAATTGGCTTTTGTGACACTGCGTGTGATGAAACGGTGCACACACACGACGGCTGCTGCCGTCCGACCCGGTAAACTGCAGGGATTTATAATTATCCCACTTCCTTTTAGGAACTTGCAGCTCTCTGGCGCCCCCCTTACCCTCAGGTCAGTCAGGGAACTGCACCTAGGATAATCAGTCGCCAGACGGGTCACTTGGATGTGTGCTGGCTATTGGGCACGCTGCAGTGAGGGAATTATAATTACTCCGAGCCGCAGCCGGGTAATACACTTGTAAACCCCGCTCCGTCACTGCCAGCGTCACCCAATAGATTAACACTTTACACCGCTTCCTTTTAGCTGCCACCAGCTACGGCTTTTGAAGAACAATTTATCAAGAGGGTCCGTAGCAACCCCAAAACAGTAGCGTAGTGCTTCAGGCACGTGCAAATTCGTTTATAGAGCAGGAGAAACAAACTAATAAATTTATAGGTTTATTCCTAAAAAGACAGGCAGTGCTTATACAATATAAAAAGATGTAACAAGCTGAGGCAATATAGTTATGTACAAGACAATTAGAAAATAAAAGGGGTTAACATAAGGAAGATCAACTTACAGTTCTTAGATCATAGTAGGCAAGCCATGCGGTCGGGGGAGGGGAGACATCACAATGCATCACAGAGCTGCTATAAGTCTGGTGTCCAGGGCAGATCTGAGCCAGAATACCTGGCCCCTACCTTAGAGACCTGTGGCCGTGACATCATAAACGGGGTGGAGTTACCAGGGTCCTCCTCTTGCTGAAAGGTATGGTTGGAGTTCTGAAAGATTATCAGGAGCATAACTCATCCTGAGAACCTCGCAGAAGAATGGCAGACCTATCAATGATCTTACTTTGAAATGACGGTTCAAATGAGCCCACACGCGGGTGGGCTAGTTTATAGGGCATCCGAGAATTCCATTTCTCGGGTTCTGTTGGAGTTACGGGTTTACCAGTACCACGGGACCGTTGCCTGTCCGGCGCATGTTTCACAACAGTACTTTCGTGTTTCTGACGCAACTTCCCACCGTGTTATAAGCCAAAAGGATGAATTCTCCAAAATGGCTGCTATAGGACTTTTGCAGGGTTTGGGAAGACAAAGAAAAATTCCTGAGGTGGGAGGGATGAGAGATAGAGTGCGCTGCAGAGAGAAGGAGGGAGGGGTAACTTTGCCCTGTGCTTGCAAACGGTGGGGGTTGTAGTTCTAGCAACAGCACAAGACATGGAGCTACAGTATCACACCTCCCCCCTTTAGAGGGCGCTACGGAGGCATGACCTGTCGGTAATCCGACATGCGCACCTCAGCGGGTTCGCCACGTCGTGATAACCCATTGGCCATGGCTTGGGCCAGCATGTCCAAGAGGGGATCCTCTTCCCCGTCCTCGGGCAGATTGCAGACCGGTAGGACGCAGGCTTCACGTTCGTGATGGGCCTTCATCATGTTGACGTGAAAGGCCTTGCGCCTACCCCGAGTGTGGTCAAGCGTGACCACGTAGGTGGCTGGGTTGAGCTGTTGGTGCACGACGTACGGGCCTTCCAAGGCTGCCTGAAGCTTATCCTTTGGTACGGGGACCAGCACCCACACCTTTTGACCCACCTGGTAGGTCCGCTCCCGGGCGTTCTGGTCGTACCAGTGCTTCTGGTCAGCCTGAGCCTGCGTCATGTTGTCATGCACCAACTGCGTCAAGGTCTGCATCTTGTCGCGGAAGCGCATGACATAATCCACGATGGACACTTCCGTGGGATTTGGCTCATCTTCCCAGGATTCTCTTATCAACCCAAGGGGTCCCCGGACTCGCCTACCATACAGGAGCTCAAAGGGGGAGAACCCCGTCGAGGCCTGCGGACTTCTCTGTAGGCAAATAGCAGGTGTGGGAGGTACCGCTCCCAATCGCGTCCCTGGGTCTCAACCAGCATGCGGAGCATCTGTTTGAGGGTACTGTTAAAGCGCTCACACAAACCATTGGTCTGTGGGTGATACGCACTCGATACCATACGCGTCACCTGCATTTTGCTGCAGAGAGCCTTCATTAGGCGAGACATAAATTGGGTCCCTTGATCGGTAAGCATCTCCCTGGGAAATCCTACCCGTGAAAAGATGGTCACCAGTGCATCTGCCACCTTATCTGCCCTAGTTGAGGACAGAGCTACCGCCTCCGGGTACCGGGTAGCGTAGTCTACCACAGTCAGGATGTATTGCTTTCCAGAGCTGCTGGGGACGGCCAGCGGGCCCACAATGTCCACCGCGATCCTCTGGAAAGGCTCCTCTATCACTGGCAATGGGATCAGGGGAGCCTTAAGAGCAGGCCCCGCCTTCCCCACTCTTTGACAGGTGATACAGGAGCGGCAGTAGTTAGTCACATCTGTCCCCATCTTGGGCCAATAGAAGTGTTGAGACAGCCGTGCCTTAGTTTTGCTGATCCCCAAGTGTCCAGCGAGTGGAATCTCATGGGCAATCCTCAACAACTCACCTCGGAACTGGTGCGGGACGACCAGCTGTTTTTCCCTCAACCACTCCTTTTGGGAATCTCCGGGTACTGTCTCCCGGTACAACCTTCCTCGTTCCCAGAACACCCTCTCCTTATCAGTCACGGAGGTGGAGTCTCGGCGAGGTGCCTCAAGTTCTCCAGGCTCGCATCTGAGTGCAGAGCGGCCTGGAACTCCTGGCTGGAGGCAGCCAGAAGTGACGTCAGGGTTCCTTCCTCACTGGGACCCTCTGGGACCGGCTCTGGGTCCACCTCTGGTTCAGTCTCTCCTGTAGCGGAGGAGGGTCCAGATGGCAGGGCGCTACCTGCGATCCGGGCACTCTGACTGCGGGTGACAGCAGCTACATATGCCGTCTCCCCGGGGGTTTCTATAGACCCATCAGCCTGCGCTGCTATGGGCTCTACCTCCCCATCCACCCCCAACACTTCAGGAGCAGTGCTACTTATGGGCCAGTTACCTTCCTCGGTGGCACTGGTCAGTGTCATGGCGTCACCTTCCTCCCGGTTCCCATGCACCTCTCCATTTCCTTGAGCACTGTCGCTTGCTCCTGCTAGGGGTTCCTCAGCCGTCTCACTCCGCAGAGCGACGGGACTGAACGCTCCTGTACCTGTGGACACATCTACCACTTCAGAGAAAGGGTTAACAGATTCAGATGGCACAGATACATCACTATCAACCTCAGTCCTAGGGAAAGAAAGGTTATCAGTTGCATCATCACTTCGCAAAGCATTAGCAGGTAACACAATCAGTTTCCCATCATCATCAACATCAACATCATGGTTAACGTTAACCTTATCATCAGATTGGGAAGGGGTGTCAGGGACATAGTACGCCACCATCCTCCCCAGATCAGTCCCCAATAAAACATCAGTGGGCAGGTTTTCGGACACCCCCACTTCCTTCACCCGGCTCCCGGCACCCCAGTCAATGAAAACTCGGGCTATCGGCAAGGGGTAGTGGACACCCCCAATCCCTGTGACAGTTAAGGTTTTCCCCGGAATCAACTCTTCAGGGGCCGCCAGTTCGGGTCGGATGAGGGTTCGTTCAGCCCCGGTGTCCTTGAGGCCTGTAGCAAGACGGGCCCCCACGCGGACGGGCTGCACGTTGTCATCAACCCTCCCCACCACACCACCCACCAAAAGAACAGAGGCGTTGGGCCCGGAGGCCTTGGCTGGGGGGGTTCTTCTGCCTCTCCGGACAGGTGGCGCTGATGTGTTCTGTCCGTTTACAAGAGAAACACTGGCGGGGGTCTGATGTAGGCCTGGCGCTGGCAAAGGGGATAGTGCCTCCAGAGGGACGGCTGGCAGGGGCACTGGGGTTGGTTGCAGGCTTACCCCCTCCCCAGCGGGTGGTGACGGGCTTCCGCACCTCGGGTTTCCGGTTGGCCTCATAGCTGTCGGCGATCCGGGCTGTTGTGACCGCGTCCTCTGGTTCTCGGTCCAGGATGAACTGTCGGACCTCAGCTGGGCACAGATGCAGGAACTGGTCTTTGATCATCAGGTCTTTCAGCTCCTCATAGGTGTCAACTGACAGTCCCTGGATCCACTGGTCAAAGTGGGTCCTGAGTCCTTGCACCACATCGCTATAGCTGTCATGTGGGCCACGTTGGAGGTTCCGGAACTTCTTTCGGTATACCTCAGGGGTTAGCTGGTACTTGGCAATCAGGGCCTGCTTGATGGCCTCATAGTCACTGTCTTGATCTGGCGCGAGGGAAGCAAACGCCTCCAAAGCTTTGCCCTTTAGCCCGGGGGTCAAGTACCTGGCCCATTGGTCGGCAGGCAGCCGGTACTGTCTGCAGACTTTCTCAAAGGCCCGCAGAAAAGTGTCCAAGTCTCCGTCCCTTTCCAGCACGGGAAAGTGCTCCGGCCGGGGCTTGGGACTCTGAGTGCTGCTGGGCACACTGCTCTGGGCTGTGGAGGGCATTGCCCCTCGTCTGAGCAGCTCCAGTTCATGGGCTCTCTGAGCTTCCCGCTCGGCTCTCTGAGCCTCCCGCTCGGCCTCTCGCTGGGCTTGGCGCTCGGCTCGGGCCTCCTGCTGGTATTGCTGAATCAGCTTCAGGCGCTCCCCCCGGTCGTCGGTGGGGAGTTCCTCCAGGGCCGCCTGCAGGTAAGGGTCCAACCCGCCCTGGGTGTAAGCCTGCAGGGTTTGTGCCTCTGCTGCTGCCCCACCTTGGCTTGGGCCGGCTTCTGTGCCCTCCTCGCTCTCAGCGTGGTCCTGTGACATCAGGACCTTGATCAGTTGAGCTTTGGTTTGGCCCATGGGGTCAAGGCCTCGGGAAATGCATATTCCAGCAAGAGTGTCCCTTTTCTGCAGTTTGTACCAACTTGCTCCTATGGTAGCCATGTTTGCCAAATAAAAGATAGGATAGAAAAACAAAGAGAAGGGAGGGGTAACCGCAAGTACACACAATTGTCTCAGGACTAATAAACACTGAGTCTGTTCTCCAAAACTTTAGTTGCAGGGTCGCTGAAGAACCGTGCAAGTTTTTTAGTGAATGGAATGATTGCTCAAACCAGATCACTAATGCTCTATAATCCCACCGCTGCCACCAATATGTGATGAAACGGTGCACACACACGACGGCTGCTGCCGTCCGACCCGGTAAACTGCAGGGATCTATAATTATCCCACTTCCTTTTAGGAACTTGCAGCTCTCTGGCGCCCCCCTTACCCTCAGGTCAGTCAGGGAACTGCACCTAGGATAATCAGTTGCCAGACGGGTCACTTGGATGTGTGCTGGCTATTGGGCACGCTGCAGTGAGGGAATTATAATTACTCCGAGCCGCAGCCGGGTAATACACTTGTAAACCCCGCTCCGTCACTGCCAGCGTCACCCAATAGATTAACACTTTACACCCCTTCCTTTTAGCTGCCACCAGCTACGGCTTTTGATGAACAATTTATCAAGAGGGTTCGTAGCAACCCCAAAACAGTAGCGTAGTGCTTCAGGCACGTGCAAATTCGTTTATAGAGCAGGAGAAACAAACTAATAAATTTATAGGTTTATTCCTAAAAAGACAGGCAGTGCTTATACAATATAAAAAGATGTAACAAGCTGAGGCAATATAGTTATGTACAAGACAATTAGAAAATAAAAGGGGTTAACATAAGGAAGATCAACTTACAGTTCTTAGATCATAGTAGGCAAGCCATGCGGTCGGGGGAGGGGAGACATCACAATGCATCACAGAGCTGCTATAAGTCTGGTGTCCAGGGCAGATCTGAGCCAGAATACCTGGCCCCTACCTTAGAGACCTGTGGCCGTGACATCATAAACGGGGTGGAGTTACCAGGGTCCTCCTCTTGCTGAAAGGTATGGTTGGAGTTCTGAAAGATTATCAGGAGCATAACTCATCCTGAGAACCTCGCAGAAGAATGGCAGACCTATCAATGATCTTACTTTGAAATGACGGTTCAAATGAGCCCACACGCGGGTGGGCTAGTTTATAGGGCATCCGAGAATTCCATTTCTCGGGTTCTGTTGGAGTTACGGGTTTACCAGTACCACGGGACCGTTGCCTGTCCGGCGCATGTTTCACAACAGTACTTTCGTGTTTCTGACACAACTTCCCACCGTGTTATAAGCCAAAAGGATGAATTCTCCAAAATGGCTGCTATAGGACTTTTGCAGGGTTTGGGAAGACAAAGAAAAATTCCTGAGGTGGGAGGGATGAGAGATAGAGTGCGCTGCAGAGAGAAGGAGGGAGGGGTAACTTTGCCCTGTGCTTGCAAACGGTGGGGGTTGTAGTTCTAGCAACAGCACAAGACATGGAGCTACAGTATCATCACACTGCGTACGACCATTGTGTACGACCATGAAAACCCATCTAAGGGTTTGTGTTCACGAGACTGCCGCAAAACGACATTGCTGTGCACATGTTCCGTCCTTTACTTCCTTTAACTGCTTTAGGGTTGAGAAACCTTGAAGCAATTAAATAAGCCATATTTTCTTTATTTAGGGGTCTTCCGCTAGGAAGCCACTCGACACTATAGTGGAAAATGGGAAAAGCCACCAGCAGCGGACCCGCCACAAAAAACTATGACAAGTTCACTTTAGGAAAAAGCCCCCCGGAGTTGTCCCGAAGTGGCTTAGCCTAGGAAAACTCGACCGCTCTGCCTCTGTAAAGCAGACGTCAGGTGCACATACCCTTATAGATACCCTGATGCGCTGCTCTTTTGCCGATGTTGCTTCCATAACCAGGGTGGAGCTCTTTCTTTGGATTTTCTGTTGCTGTTCGGAAGTTGCCAGAAACTCGCTTGCTGTGAACTTTAATGTTGGTCGCATGCGACATTTTTATTTACAGTAACATCAATTCATGCAGCTGCAGCCTCAAAGTTGCATCGATTCTGCAAAAATGAATGAAGAATTGCTTGAACATTGTAAATGCTTCACGGTTATAGAGAAATCGCCCGGCTGTGAAGTGCTGACTACAGCCACTATGGAGGTGATCGTGCTCCTGGTTCCACTGGGTGTGACTGCAACACTGAAACGCAACAGTGAAAAGGTATGTTGTCATAAACTGTACCTGAGGGATTCATTTCTGGGCCTCTAATATCAGCTGTGCATGGGGAAGCGGTAGATCATCAGTGCCTGTAACTATCCAGCTCCTCTGCAGTCCTGACATTAATAGCAGGAACACAAGATAACGTCACATTCTACCTCACTGGTGACACGGGAACAACAATGGATGAGATATAAGAGGCTAAGAAAGAAGCAGTGGCCCAGACCGACATGACAACTTCTCCTGCCAGGACTCGTCTGCAGAGATAACAACAAAGGCACATCTGACTTCTCACATTGTAGCACCATCCTCATCTATCCCCAAACCCCTCATCCTGCTGATACCCCAATGCTGAGCCGCTGCTGCCGTATGTGACCCTATTACTGCACCTGATACCCCAGTGCTGAGCCGCTGCTGCCGTATGTGACCCTATTACTGCACCTGATACCCCAATACTGAGCCTCTGCTGCCATATGTGACCCTACTACTGCACCTGATACCCCAATACTGAGCCACTGCTGCCATATGTGACCCTACTACTGCACCTGATACCCCAATACTGAGCTTCTGCTGCCATATGTGACCCTACTACTGCTCCTGATACCCCAATACTGAGCCACTGCTGCCGTATGTGCCCCTATTACTGCACCTGATACCCCAATACTGAGCCACTGCTGCCGTATGTGTCCCTATTACTGCACCTGATACCCCAATACTGAGCCACTGCTGCCGTATGTGCGCCTATTACTGCACCTGATACCCCAATACTGAGCCACTGCTGCCGTATGTGACCCTAGTACTGCACCTGATACCCCAGTGATGAGCCGCTGCTGCCGTATGTGTCCCTATTACTGCACCTGATACCCCAATACTGAGCCGCTGCTGCCGTATGTGTCCCTATTACTGCACCTGATACCCCAATACTGAGCCGCTGCTGCCATATGTGTCCCTATTACTGCACCTGATACCCCAATACTGAGCCACTGCTGCCGTATGTGACCCTAGTACTGCACCTGATACTCCAGTGCTGAGCCGCTGCTGCCGTATGTGTCCCTGTTACTGATCCTCTTAGTGCCCCACATAATAATCCCCACCACAGTGCTCTTTACAAAGTAAAATGCCTCCTTTGTGCCCTGTAAAAATATTAATCCCCTGTGCAAATGCCCTAGAAAACAGTGCCCACATTTTGTCTTCGGAAGTTCTAACGCCCTCTGTGTGCCAGTTCTTGACAGTCACAATAACCTGAGTGCCCCTATAGTGATTACTCTTCTTAAATGCCCACGTAACATTTAATACTGTCCCAAGTCCCCCCTTATATAGTTCACCTCTATACAGCATGTTGGGCCTCACAGTAGCCCCTCCTTTATTTTTTTCTTTATTTTTTTTTTATATAGCGCTAACATATTCCGCAGCGCTTTACAGTTTGCACACATTATCGTCGCTTTCCCCGAAGGGGCTCACAATCTAGATTCCCTATCAGTATGTTTTTGGAATGTGGGAGGAAACCGGAGTACCCGGAGGAAACCCACGCAAACACGGGGAGAACATACAAACTCCATGCAGATGTTGTCCTTGGTGGGATTCGAACCCAGGACTCCAGCGCTGCAAGGCTGTAGTGCTATCCACTGAGCCACCGTGCTGCCCTCCCACTGTATGACAGCCCCAGTAGGCCCCCACTGTATTATGGACCTCAGAAACCTCCCACACTGTATGAAGGCCCCCACTTTTTGATATCCCTCACTAGCCCCCCCACACAGCAAGATGGCCCCCAGAAGTCCCCCATGCTGTATTGGTGGCTTTCAGTAGTTCCTCCACACTGCATGGATGGCCCCCAGTAGTTCCCCCACACTGTATGGATGCCCCCCCCAGTAATCACCCCACTGTATGATGGTCCTCAGTGGTTCCTCCGCACTCTGATAGCTCTCTAGTCCTCTTACACTGTATGTATGGCCCTCAGTAGTCCCCTCACACTGTATGCCTGGCCCCCATTAGTCCTACACTCTATGATGGGCCCTCAGTAGCCCCCCGACACTGCATGGATGACCCTCTAATTCCCTCACACTGTATGTATGGCCCTCAGTAGTCCCCTCACACTGTATGTATGGCCCTCATTAGTCCCCTCACACTGTATGCCTGGCTCCCATTAGTCCCTCACTTTATGATGGCCCTCAGTAGCTCCCCGACACTGCATGGATGGCCCTCTGTAATTCCCTCACACTGTATGTATGGCCCTCAGTAGTCCTCTCACCCTGTATGTATGGCCCTCAGTAGTCCCCTCACACTGTATGTCTGGCTCCCATTAGTCCCCCACTTTATGATGGCCCTCAGTAGCCCCCCCCGCACACTGCATGGATGGCCCTCTGTAATTCCATTACACTGCAAGATGGCCCCTAGTAGTCCCCTCACACTGTATGCATGGCCCCCTGGGAAAACCAGACACAAAAAACAAATACCTTAAAATAAAAAATAAAAATTTTGCCAAAAAAAGCATGAAGGTAGTAATAATAATAATAAGGGTATTTAGTAAACATAATTTTGATCAAAAGAATGTACAAGCCATCCCGCCACGTCAAGGCAACCCTTGTGGGACAGTCCTACTCTAATATTAAAAACCTTTCCACTTGTCAAGTGACGTAAATGTGAACAAGGACAGAGGGACTGAACCCACCAGTTAAAGCATAGGCCAGACAGGATGGATTTCTCAACTCAGAAACAGGGCGGTCACACCCTTATATGCACAAGATGCACTTGGAACAAAATAAGAAACTAGATCTGAACTGAAAAAGTACCGTATATACTCATGTATAAGCTGACCCGTGTATAAGCCGACCCCCCCTAATTTTGCCACAAAAAACTGGGAAAACTTATTGACTCGCGTATAAGCCTAGGGTGAAAAATTATTATGCCCCCATATAATGCTCCACAGATTATGCCCCCATATGCTGCAAAGATTATGCCCAATATGCTCCAGATTATGCCCCATATGTTCCACAGATTATGCCCCCATATGCTCCAGATTATGCCCCCATATGTTCCACAGATTATGCCCCCATATGCTCCAGATTATTCCCCATATGTTCCACAGATTATGCCCCCATATGCTCCAGATTATGCCCCATATGTTCCACAGATTATGCCCCATATGCTCCATATTATGCCCCCATATGTTCCACAGCTTATGCCCCCATATGCTCCAGATTATGCCCCCATATGTTCCAGATTATGCCCCATATGCTCCAGATTATGCACCCATATGTTCCAGATTATGCCCCCATATGTTCCACAGTTTATGCCCCCATATGCTCCAGATTATGCCCCCATATGTTCCACAGCTTATGCCCCCATATGCTCCAGATTATGCCCCCATATGTTCCACAGCTTATGCCCCCATATGCTCCAGATTATGCCCCCATATGCTCCATATTATGCCCCCATATGCTCCATATTATGCCCCCATATGCTCCATATTATGTCCCCATATGCTCCATATTATGCCCCCATATGCTCCAGATTATGCCCCCATATGCTGCACAATTATGCCCCATAGTATAGGCCTCATATGCTGCTGCTGCAAAAAAAAAAAAAAATGACATACTCTCCTCTCGTCGCTGGGGGCCAGGTGCCGGTGTCCTGAGCAGGCGGTGACACTGGCGCACTATGGGGACAGGTGCCGGTGTCACCGCTCGCTCAGGACCCCGGCACCTGAGATATTTACCTGTCCTCTCTGCACCGCTGTGCTCCCTCGGTCTGACTCCTCTGGCTGTGAATGATCTGGCAGGGGGCGGGGCGCGCACTAACGACGTCATCGCGCCCTCTGCCTGAACATTCACAGCCAGGACCGAGGGAGCAGCGTGCAACGGTGGCACGGGGACAGGTAAATATTGCTATACTCACCCCTCCGCTGCGCGTCCCTGCATCCTCTCCTCTTCTCCCGGCGCTCTCCGCAGCGCTTCAGTCCTGCAGCGGTCACGTGGTACCGCTTACTAAAGTCATGAATATGTGCATATTCATGACTTTAATGAGCGGTGCCATGTGACCTCTGCAGGAAGGAGCCGGAGATCGTGGGAGAAGCAGGGGGGCTGCAGAGACCGGGCCGGCGGAGGGGTGAGTATAATCCGACACCCCGCTCCCCCTCCCCCGCCGACCCCGTATATGACCCGCGTATAAGCCAAGAGGGGGACTTTCAGCCCTAAAAAATGGGCTGAAAATCTCGGCTTATACACGAGTATATACAGTAAGTTAATGTGTATGCAAAATGTAAATGCATATTAACACATGACCATTACACAGAGAAAACCAAAAAACAAATATACAAAAAAGTTTAGTGTCTGCTCACCTCCTCTGCAGCGCACGGATCCTGCTGTGCGGCACGTTTTCAGAACTTAGGAAGAATAAGTCCAGCGCTGTAAGTCCATAAAATCCATTTTCTTTTATTCCATAACTTCCAATGACATAAAAACAGTTTCGTCATAGTCCAGACATTAAAAACATACGCGATTCAACGCAAAAACCTGCGTCTTAATCACTGGCAAGGATCTGATGGCAGACTCAACATTTTGAGCTAGTTCACACTTCAATCCCACCAGACCAGGGACAGCTGTGCAGAGAAACCTGATAGACCATTAACCCCTTACAGGCTGGGATCATATATTACATCAGATAGGTATTGCTCTATTCATAGTGATAAATCAGATCCTGTCTAATATTGATGCCATGCGGGACCCTGGTGTTTAGTTGATAGATCCACCATGTTTCCCAGCTTATCAGTTTTCTTTTAATATCGCCACCTCTGGCTGGAATTTTGACCTTTTCTATACCCGACACCTCAAAAGCGGACACATCCTCCCCATGACTATTAATAAAATGTTTTGAAATTGCTGAACTTTTATTGATGATTTTGCTGGTGGCATCTGAGAGGTGACGTCTTCTCCTGATTTTTAATGGCCCTCCTGTGCATCCGACATACTGGAGGTCACACAAGGCGCATCGCACGGTGTACACCACATTACTTGTGCTGCAGTTTATATATGAATTAATCATATATTCTTTTTTATTTGCACAAGAGGCAACAGTTTTAGTATTTTTCATAAACCTGCAACAGGTGCAGACATTGTGGCCGCATTTGTATGACCCTTTAGTACTGAGCCAGTTGTCTTTTTTATTATTATCACTCAGATAGAGGCTGGGGGCAGAATATCTCCCAGAGTGGAGGCTTTTTTAGCAATAAATTTCACAGGATTTATCAGGATTTTCTCCAGTTTTTGTCCTGATATAGGTAATCGTTTTTTAATGATGGTAATATTTTTGAAGTATGGGCTGTACATAGTTGTAAAAACCACACCATCATTTTTATTGCCCACATAATTAGATCTGTATTTATGACATTTTTTTTCTCTCTCCTGTTTCCTTTAGCATCTCTGCTCTGTCTTTGTTACTGAATATATCCTCAGCCCTATCCAGCATCCACTTAGAGTAACCCCTTCCTGCCAGTTTGACACCTGCCTCGCCTTTTACGTTTTCAAAAGTTTCATGTAAAAATTAATTCCTTTTGAACCCAGGGCCGCCATCAGGGCATTCCGGTCCTTACTGCTGTATGGGGCCCGGTCACCAGCAGTACACAGAGGGGCCCGCAGGTCCGAGGCCCCGCTCTTGTGCTTCTCCTGATCGGGCCCCATCGTTCACTAAAATACTGCGGACTGCAGCGCACACGTCGGCGCTGGGGCCCAGGAGCCTTTTTGGAGCTGTCCATGGCCGTCTTACCTAGTCGGCAGCGCAGCTCCTGCTAGAATGTATGGGCTCCCTGCAGGTCCTGACTTCAGCCCATACATTCTAGCCGTCTCAGTAGTGAATGAGCTAGAATTTATGGGCTCCTCTCAGGTCCTGTCAGCAGCCCATACATTCTAGCTGCTTCACTGCAGAAAACACACTAGATGCCCTGGGAATGACTGAGGTAAGTATAAAAAAGTTTTTGTTTTTTTAAATGGGTTGTGGTGAGAGGAGTGAGACTGCAGATGATGAAGTGTGTTTGAGGGGGGACAGCACATGATGAAATGATAGGGGGTTGCAAATGATAAAGTAAGGGGGACTGCAGATGATGAAGTGGAGGTGATGGGGCTGCAAATGATGTGGGGGTGATGGGGACTCTAAATGGTGATGTGGGGTGATGGGGACTGTAAATGATGATGCAGGGTGATGGGGTTGCAAATGATGATATGGGGGTGGTGGGGCTGCAAGTGATGAAGTGGGGGTGATGGGGCTGCAAATGATGATGTGGGGTGATGGGGACTGCAAATGATGAAGTGGGGGTGATGGGTACTGTAAGTGATGATGTGGGGGTGATGGGGACTGCAAGTGATGAAGTGGAGGTGATGAGGGCTGCAAATTTTGATGTGGAGGTGATGGGGACTGTAAGTGGTAATGTGGGGGTGATGGGGCTGCAAATGATGAAGTGGAGGTGATGGGGCTGCAAATGATGATGTGGGGGTGATGGGGACTGTAAGTGATGATGTGGGGTGATGGGGACTGTAAGTGATGATGTGGGGTGATGGGGACTGTAAATGATGATGCGGGGGTGATGGGGGCTGCAAATGATGATGTGGGGGTGATGGGGGCTGCAAATGATGATGTGGGGGTGATGGGGACTGCAAATGATGATGTGGGGGTGATGGGGGCTCCAATTGATGATGTGGGGGTGATAGGGACTAAGTGATGAAGTGGGGGTGATGGGGACTGCAAATGAAGTGACTGTGATGGGGACTGCAGATGAAGTGGGGGTGACAGGGACTGCAAATGATGAAGTGGGGGTGACAGGGACTGCAAATGATGAAGTGGGAGTGACGGGGACTGCAGATGATGAAGTGGGGGTGATGGGGATTTCAAATGATGTAGGGGTGATGGGGACTGCAAATGATGAAGTGGGGGTGATGGGGACTGCAAATGATGATGCTGGGGTGATAGAAACTGCAAATGATGTTGGGGTGATGGGGACTGAAAATGATGAAGTGTGTTTGAGGGGGTACTGCACATGATGAAATGATAGGGAGCTGCAAATCATGAAGTAAGGGGGACTGCAGATGCAGTGAAGGGGGGGTTGGGGACTGTAAATGAAGTAAGGTGGACTGCAAATAATGATGTGAGGGTGATGGGGACTGCAAATGATGCGGGGGTGATGGGGACTGCAAACGATGATGCAGGGGTGATGGGGACTGCAGATGATGAAGTGTGTTTGAGGGGTTCTGCACTTGATGAAATGATAGGGGACTGCAAATCATGAAGTAAGGGGGACTGCAAATGCAGTGAAGGGGGATAAGGGACTGTAAATGGTGAAGTAAGGTGGACTGCAAATGATGAAGTGGGGGTGATGGGCACTGCAAATTAAGTGAGTGTGAGGGACGGGGACACCAATTGAATTGAAGGTGGGGAGAGCAAATGATGAATTTTGAGGGTGAGGAGTAAATGATGTATTGAATGTGGGGAAGAGCAGTTGATAATGATTAGAGGGTGGGAGAGGGAAGACATGACTATGAATTTGGGCAGAAGAGCATGTAACTCTAATGAATTGGGGTAAGGGTTAGAGCGGTAGGTACATAGTGGGGGGCATTGAGGATAAAGTGACTGGTAATGAATTAGGGGAAGAGTACGGGTGCTAATTAATTTATATATTAAATAGGGAAAGTGGCTTTGTACAGATAGTGGGGGCACAGTGGCGGATTATAATTTACATTTGGAATGGTGGGTTGCATAATAACCAATTATATATTAATGGTGGGTGCATATCTGTATTCAGATGTGTAGTGTAAAAGAAAGGGAAAAAGTGGGGAATGTGCTCTGGAAGCAGTGCTCTAGATAACTGTGTTAATTTATGCAGACACGAGTCCTGGCTGAAAGAAGTGATGGCGGTCTGTGCTGGATGAAAAAGAAAAGTAAAGATGAAGGACTTCAGCTAGAGACGTCACTGGTGAGTCAGTGTGTTACATGTACACTGACACTATACACTGTACACTATATGCAGAGCTCCTGTGTATAATGTCACTGGTTATCACTCTATTACCTGTCCACTGACACTATATACAGAGCTGCTGTATATAATGGCACTGGTGATCACTGTATTACCTGTACACAGACACTTCATACTAAGTACAAATCTCCTGTGTATAATGGCACTTATGGTGATAGTATTTTTTTAATTAATGAACAGTATTGTACTATTCAGTCACAATTTGGTGGTAATATGTTGTCCGGCCATGGTGTGGCGGTATTTGTTCCTTGTATGTGCTATTATTGGGTTACTGTGTGGTGGTAATATGTGGTCTCGTCATGGTGTGGTGGTATTTGTTCCTTGTATGTGCTATTATTCTGTCACTGTGGTGGTAATATGTGGTCTGGACATGGTGTGGCGGCATTTGTTCCTTGTAGATGGTATTATGGGTCACTATGTGGTGATAATATGTGGTCTGGACATGGTGTGGTGGTATTTGTTCCTTGTATGTGATATTATTCGGTCACTGTGGTGGTAATATGTGGTCTGGACATGGTGTGGAGGCATTTGTTCCTTGTAGATGGTATTACAGGTCACTATGTGGTGATAATATGGTGTCTGCTCATGGTGTGGTGGTATTTGTTCCTTGTATGTGGTATTATTGGTCATTTTAAAAATTTAAAAATAACTAAAAATATACCTAAATTTTATTGCATATTTTAACAACTGGATAGTCTACTACTGGATAGTCATTTTGACTACTTCTCACTATGTGCGAAGTAGTCAAAATGACTACCTCAGTAGTTCTAGTGTTAATAAGTTACAGTATAGTAGAGCTCGGCCAAAAGAGTCTACCTTGACGTGGTGGCGGCTTAAAGAATCTTTTGGCCAAAACAAAAGCTGCCGGCTATATGTGTGATCTGGTGATTGGAACTGTTAATGTGTGATTGGTGAGAAGTGGAGTTTTTCCAAGAGAGATTGGTGGGACTGTGGACAGTTTGAGGGGTGGAGGCGGGGCTGGGGTGGAGTCTGGTCAGAGTCTCAAGGGGGCCCCGAAAATTTTGCCAGTATGGGGCCCCGAAATTGCTAGTGGCAGCCCTGCATATAAGGGTGTGACCGCCTGTGATGAACGTGCACACGGTCCGCCACATGGTAGCCCGGGGTATCACGGCTTGTGATCCCTCCGTTGCCACAAATGTGATGAAAATGCGGCACACACACGACGGCTGCTGCCATCCGACCCAATGTGTCAGGAATAATCTGCAGGGGTTGATAATTATCCCACTTCCACTTAGGAACTTGCAGCTCTCTGGCGCCCCCCCTTACCCTCAGGTCAGTCAGGGAACTGCACCTAGGATAATTAGTCGCCAGACGGGCCGCCTGGATGTGTGCTGGCTATTGGGCACGCTGCAGTGAGGGAATTATAATTACTCCGGGCCGCAGCCAGGCAATACACTTATAAAACCCGCTCCGTCAGTGCCAACGCCACCCAATAGGTTAACACTTTACACCCCTTCTTTTTAGCTGCCACCAGCTACGATTTACTTAATCAACAATTTATCAAGAGGGTCCGTAGCAACCCCCAAATCAGTAGCGTAGTACTTCAGGCACGTGCAAAATCGTTTATAGAGCAGGAGAAACAAACTAATAATTTTATAGGTTTATTCCTAAGATGCAGGCAGTGTTTATACAATAATAAAAGATGTAACAAGCTGAGACAATACAGTTATGTACAATACAGTTAAAAATAACACAGGATTAAAGGTGAAAACTTACATGGTACTTAGGTAGTTACAGGCAAGACAGGCTGGGGGAGGAGCCACACGTCATAGTTCATTTGCAGATCTGTTAGTCACGTCATCACAGCCTGGAATGACCAGGGGGGCCTAGCTGCTAGACTTATACATGTGGGCTGGTGACCTCACAAAAGGGGATGGTTTTCTGGCCACCTCCCAGGGCTAGAAGTTCTAGTTTGAAGCTCTGGAAGATCATAAGGACCATAACTCATCCTGGGAACCTAGCGGAATAATGGCAGACCTATCAGTGATCTTGTTTTGAAATGACTGTTCAAATGAGCCCAAACTCGGACGAGATCGTTCATGGTGCATCCGAGAATTCCATTTCTCGGGTTCTGTTAGAGTTACGGGTTCACCAGTACCACGGGAACGACGCCTGATGGACGCACGATCCAAAACAGTAGCTTTAATGTCTCTAACGTAAGCTCACACCGAGTTATGACCAAAAGAATGAATTCCCTTGTTATGTATGTGATCATCCTGCAAGGTTTTGAGACAAAGGAATTCCTGAGGTGGGGGCTAACGGATAGAGGGAGCTGTACGTTCAAACAGTGAATTGCAGAGAACTGCAGGCACAAGGGGGGGGAAGAGGGGGGTGGCTTTGCTCTGGCTGGCAAAACGATGGGGGTCGTAGTTCTATGTGGAAAGTTCTAGAACAGCACAAGGAATGGATCTTGCAGTATCATCACACCGCCCTGTTTCTGAGCTGAGAAATCCATCCTGTCTGGCCTATGCTTTAACTGGTAGGTTCAGTCCCTCTGTCTTTGTCCACATATACGTCACTTGACAGATGGAAAGGTTTTTAATACGAGAGTTAGGAATGTCCCACAAGGGTACATTCTTTTGATCACAATTATGTTTACTAATACCCTTACAATTATTACTACCTTCATGCATTTTTTGCAAACAAAAAAAAATTTTATTGTAGGATATTTGTTTTTTGTACTTGGAAAAAATAAGTCCAGTGCTGTAAGTCCATAAAATCCATTTTCTTTTATTCCATAACTTCCAATGACATAAAAACAATTAAATCATAGTCCAGACATTTAAAAACATTAAGGCGCAGGTTTTTGCGCTGAAACGCGTATGTTTTAATGGATTTTATGGACTTACAGCGCTGGACTTATTTTTTCTAAGTTCTGAAAACTTGCCGCACAGAAGGATCCGTGCGCTTCAGAGTAGGTGAGCAGACACTAAACTTTTTTGTATATTTTGAGTGTTTTGTGAAGTCTAGCTCCCCCTCCAGAAGTCCATCTCCCATCAGACAAATCTGATTATTTTGGGAGTAAATAAATCCAATCTGCATACATTAATTTTCCATACTTCTTACAAAAGAGAAAATATCACAAGTCCAAGAGATTTCGGATGGGACAGGTGCTACCACCTCTGAACTGGTGTCTGCTATTTTTTCAAACATTAGATCTGAATCTACACCGGACACCCAAGAACTAGACAAACTTATGAAACTGTGGGAGAAACAGGGTAAAAGAGCTCCGTATTTGGTGGGACTGCACCACTCTTAAATCCTATCTCGATATGATCCCTAGGGGATTGGGGATTAAAAAAATCGACCACGACTCAATTTTCTGAAGAGTTTAAGAAAAAATGGTTTAATACCCTCAGCGAATGCTCCATTAATCCTATGGACCTCATTATAGCAGAGGAGGAATCCTTGCTATCAGTTATTAAACTTGAGATCCAAGAGACCAAAAATGCATTACAGCAGTACAAGACTCTTGAAAAATTTCATCAATGGTCTGATAATATTAAAACCAACCTGGCAAAGTTGGAAGACCAGATTACTAATATTAAAAAATCTAAATATCAGAGAGACTGCAATGATTATAACTGCAGTGAGGTGTATTCCTGGTCTAGTGAGTGTCGCAGGAGAAATAAAAAAATCAATCCTCAAACAGAGTGGAGATAAATCTGATGGCCGACAATGCAGACAGTGAGAACTCTGAGGACAATGATACGGATGATTCATTAGGTCCTTTTGAAAGGAGATTAAGTGGAGTTACACCACATCATATGGAGAATCAACATACTACATCACAGAGAAGAATTGATTTACAACATTCAGCCTCAAAAAACTGAGGAGGAGGAGGAGGAGAGCTGGGAAGAGACACAAGAAGGTATTCCCTGAGGAAGAGCAGGGGAGAACACAGTCATAAACCTTTCCAGTTATATTGTGTCTGAAATGCAGCAAAAAATTCTCTCCAAAGGACTGTCCTTTTCTCCAACCAAAGAATTAGATGTATACCATTCGTCAGGAATTTGACACTAAAATGTCATTTTATGGATGAGACCAGTGAAAATGATACAGAAATTTCCACCATTAGTGATCAAACTCCACCATTGTCTTCAATTCCCACATTTGAAGAAGTATGTTGTCTGCAAAATCTTAAAACACTGGGTACAGACATTTTTGTGTGAAAAAGCCTTTTTACTATCCAATAAAATCACGACCCCAGATCTTGGACACATTCCAGGAAATTGTTGAACGGCATCTGATTAGCCTGAAGGAAAATGTTGGCCAGGAGAAGATAAGACTAGTGTTGAGCGATACGATACTTCAAATATCGGGTATCGGCCGATATTAGCTGTATCGGACTTTCGATTCCGAGTTCCGATATTGTCGTCTTATCAGATACCGGAATCAGAATGTCACTGTCACTGTCAGTGTCCGTCGGTCGGGTCTGTCAGGAGTCAGCGGCACTTACCTGGCAGAAGATCTCCGGCGGTCACGGCCTGGACTGCTTGATGGCCGCCATCATCTTTCCCCGGCGGTCACATGCAGTTTCTCGCGATAACTGCAGTGACTGCTGGGTAATCCCGGCCGTAAAGCAGTCAGTCCGATGACGTCACCGCCGGGGAAGCAGGTAATCAGCTTTGCTGCGTCGCGATGACAGGCTCTGCCTGTCATTCCGATGTAGCAGAGCTGGATCGTCGTGGGACACTCGTTACTATGGACTGCGTCGGACAGGAGGTATACTGTTGGTTTGTTTTTTTCCTTTTTTTACAGGAGATCGATGGCGTCGCAGGAATGAGAGTATAATAAAAGAAATGAAAACTGTGTTGTCTCTTTTATTTCATTAAAATACTTTTTCTTGCTTTGTCTTTTTTTTATACATTTAAAAACTTTGGGATTAATAATGGATCGGTGTCTTATTGACACCTCTCCATTATTAACCGGGCTTATTGTCACCGTGCAATCAACGGTGACATTAACCCCTTATTACCCCACTTGCCACCGCTACAGGGCAGTGGGAAGAGCCGGGTAAAGTGCCACAATTGGCACATCTTTTGATGCGCCAAATGTGGGGCTGCTGTAGCCTAGTATTATCAGGCTGTTGAGGGCCAAAATCCATGGGCCTTGACAGTCTTTTAATACCAGGCCGCAGCAGTCTGCATTTTACTTGGCTGGTTAACAAAAATAGGGGGACCCCTACGCCGTTTTTTTTTCAAGGGGATCCCCTATTTTTGTTAACCAGCCAAGCTAAGCAGACTGCTGTGGCCTGGTATTATCAGGCTGGCAAGGTCCATGGATATTGGATCCTTACCAGCCTGAAAAACCAGGCCTCAGCAGTCTGCTTCATCTGGCTGGTTAACAAAAATAGGGGGACCCCACACCAATTTTTTTTTCGAGGGGATCCCCTATTTTGTTAACCAGCCAAGATATGCAGACTGCTGTGGCCTGGTATTATCAGGCTGGCAAGGTCCATGGATCTTGGCTCCTTACCAGCCTGAAAAACCAGGCCTCAGCAGTCTGCTTCATCTGGCTGGTTAACAAAAATAGGGGGGACCTGATGCCATTTTTTTTTTCGAAGGGAACCCCTATTTTTGTTAATCAGTTCCCTCTGACATCACTGATTGTGTCCCTGGCTGACCTGAAGTGAAAGTGGAAAGCAATCAATTAAGCTTTCCACTTCCTCTCCTGTCAGCCAGGAGAGGAACTCATTCATTTGGGGGTTTACTGTGAGGCTGCAGCATTAGCTGCGGTCCCTGCAGTAAACATTAACCCTTTCTGAAGGATTACACCGTGGGACCTGACTGTGCATGGGATAGGTAAGAATAATTTTGCTTTTTTATTTTATTTTTATTACAGGAAATGGTTTTTGCAGTCAAATAAAAGATGGTCAAAAACATGTGTCTTTATTTCATTAAAATGATTTTTAATTAAAGTGTGTGTGTTTTATTTTTATTTCATGCAATAGGATTAATAATTGATAGTTGTCTAATTGACAGCTCTCAATTATTAACCTGGCTTAAGGTCACCTTTCAATTGCAAGGTGGCTTTAACCCCATATTAACCCATTCGCCACCGCTACAGGGCAATGGGAATAGACGGGCAAAGTGCCAGAAAGGGCGAATCTAATTATAGATTTGTCTTTTCTGGGGTGTCTGGGGGCAGATGTTAGTAGCCAGGGGGGGGCCAAAAATAATGGTCCCTCTCTGGGCTATTATTATCTGCCCCCATTCGCTGGCTTTGTCTGTCTGGTTGCGAAAATAGGGCGGGAGCCCACGCATTTTTTTTTAAACAATTTTACACCTCATATATATATATATATATATATATATATATATACATGTCATTGAATTGTAAAAAAGTCCGTTTTTTTTTACAACGAATTTACACCTTTAATTAACCCCTACAGGTGTGAAATTTTGCACACATAAACTGATGTAATTGTTTGTGCAAATCAGATAGCAAACGACATGAAAAGACATGGTTAACCCTATGTACACCAAGTGTCATTTCATGTCGGGTGCTTCTGTCTTTTCACAGAAGCCGGCTTTACCCGGCAATTGAATCAGAGGATATTTTACTATGTAGAAGTGTATAAACTATACATATATGTATATATATATATGTCACAATGACATGTATATATATATATATATGTATTCTATGTGTGTATATTTTGTGTTTACAACGAAAGAAAGGGTTTTTTTAGTTGCGATATTTTGTTCCCATAGACTTACATGGGACTTCCGGTATCGGTATCGGGTATCGCCGATATTTTAGTGATATCGGCGATACCATTCCGATCCGATATTTTTGGTTATCGGAAAGTATCGCTCAACACTAGATAAGACACAATCTCAGCGGAGGCGAGAAGCAGGCTCTGAAAGAGTAAGGGCCCCGTCTCACATAGCGACGCACCAGCGATCCCGACAACGATATGAACTTGTCAGGATCGCTGGTGTGTCGCTACATGATCGCTGCTGAGCTGTCAAACAGGCAGCGATCAGGACAGTGACACTGCTGGTAACGTCGCTTAGTAACCCACAGTGTACGTTGGATACCAGCCCGCTGATGCAGGGAGCTGGTAACTAAGGTGCACATCAGGTTTCCAGGCGCTGTGCGGTGCCTGGAAACCCGACGTGTACATTGGTTACCAGCTCCCTGCATCAGCGGGCTGGTATCCAACGTACACATTGGGTTTCCAGGCTCAGCCCCGTGCCTGGAATCCCGATGTTTACCTTGGCTACCAGCTGATCGCTGGTCTCCTGCCTGCCACACAGCGATGCGTGCCTGTCAGCGGAAGACCAGCGATCAAAAAAAAGTCCAGGCATTTCTGACACGACCAGCGATTCACAGCAGGGGCCTGATTGCTGGTACGTGTCAGACATAGCGAGATCGCTGCTGAGATCGCTGTTGCATCACAAAACTTGTGACTCAGCAGCGATCTCGCTATGTGAGACGGAGCCCTTAAAGTCAAACACTAACCTAACTATCAGAAGGGCAGACAAAGGAGGAGCAGTGGTTCTCCTGGACTCTTGTCTTTATGAGAAGTTTAATCAGAACATGCTACAAAACGAAGACATACAGTACAGACCAAAAGTTTGGACACACCTTCTCATTTAAAGATTTTTCTGTATTTTCATGACTATGAAAATTGTAAATTCACACTGAAGGCATCAAAACTATGATGGGTGGCTGGGGCAGATGTTAGTAGCCGGGGGGGCACAAAATAAATGCACCCTCCCTAGGCTATTATTATCTGCCCCCACTCGCTGGCTTTGCCTGTCTGGTGGAGAAAATACAGCGGGAGCCCACACATTTTTTTTCAACGAATTTACACATTTAATTAACCCCTACATGTATGAAATTTTGCACACATGCACTCATGTAATTGTTAGTGAAAAACCATATATCAAACTACATGAAATGACATGGTTAACTGTATGTAAACCATGTGTCATTTCATGTCGGGTCTGTAATTTTACAAAAGCCGGCAATTGAATTAGCGGCTATTATACTATTTAGAAGCATTTGAACTATAAATATATGTATATATATGTCTCAATGCCATGAATATATATATATATATATATATGTGTATTCTATGTGTATATATCTATTCTTTCTTTTGTGATTTAAAAACTATTCATTTGGATCCATTATAAGTCAGTTTTGCTAGCCATCGACAAAATCTCGCCAGACGGATGTCAAACGTACGCTCAGATGCGAGAAAATCGCATCCTCGCATTCAAATTGGATGACAGACGGATCAGTGTTCAGGAAACATTTGTGCGATTATCGGCCGTCAAAAACGATCCGATTTTTTTAGACGATGTGTGTGACTCCAGCCTAACAGTTGTTGTAGAGATGTGTCTGCTGCTAGAACTCTGTGTGGCATTGACCTGGTCTCTAATCTGAGCTGCTGTAAACCTGCGATTTCTGAGACTGGTGACTCGGATAAACTTATCCTCAGAAGCAGAGGTGACTCTTGGTCTTCCTTTCCTGGGGCGGTCCTCATGTGAGCCAGTTTCTTTGTAGCGCTTGATGTTTTTTGCAACTGCACTTGGGGACACTTTCAAAGTTTTCCCAATTTTTCGGACTGACTGACCTTCATTTCTTAAAGTAATGATGGCCACTCGTTTTTCTTTACTTAGCTGCTTTTTTCTTGCCATAATAAACATTCTGACAGTCTATTCAGTAGGACTATCAGCTGTGTATCCACCAGACTTCTTCACAACACAACTGATGGTCCCAACCCCATTTATAAGGCCAGAAATCCCACTTATTAAATCTAACAGGGCACACCTGTGAAGTGAAAACCATTTCCGGTGACTACCACTTGAAGCTCATCAAGAGAATGCAAAGAGTGTGCAAAGCAGTCATCAAAGCAAAAGGTGGCTACTTTGAAGAACCTAGAATATAAGACATAATTTCAGTTGTTACACATTTTTTTGTTAAGTATATAATTCCACATGTGTTAATTCATAGTTTTGATGCCTTCAGTGTGAATGTACAATTTTCATAGTCATGAAAACACAGAAAAATCTTTAAATGAGAAGGTGTGCCCAAACTTTTGGTCTGTACTGTATATAAACCTCTGAACAACAATCCTACAGAGGTCTTCCAAAATAAATTAAAAACTCTCCTGTTGGAAGGTTTCATTGGGAGCAATCAGCCCAAAACTATCAGAAGTTTTGTATGTTGAATTATTATTATTATTATTATACATTTATATAGCGCCATTTATTCCATGGCGCTTTACATATGAAAAGGGAAAAATATAGACAGGTACAATAAACATGTGCTAGACAAGGGACACACAAGTACAGAAGGAGAGAGGACCCTGCCCGCGAGGGCTCACAGTCTGCAGGGATGGGTGAGGATACACTAGGAAAGGGTAGAGCTGGTCGTGCGATGGTTCAGTAGACTGAGGATCATTGTAGGCTTGTCGGAACAGGTGGGTCTTCAGGTTTTTCTTGAAGGTCTCCGTTATTGGTGAAAGTCTGATGTTTTGCGGCAGGGAGTTCCAGAATATGGGGGAAGCCCGGGAGAAGTCTTGTATGCGGTTGTGGGAAGAAGAGATGATGGGGGAGACGAGAAGGAGATCTTGAGAGGATCGGAGGTTGCGTGTAGGTAGGTAGCAGGAGACCATGTCACAGATGTATGAAGGAGAAAGGTTGTGGATGGCTTTGTATGTCATGGTTAGGGTTTTGAACTGGAGCCTCTGGGCAATAGGAAGCCAGTGAAGGGCCTGGCATAGGGGGGAGGCTCGGGAATATCGGGGAGACGGGTGGATTAGTCGGGCAGCAGAGTGTAGGATGGACTGGAGTGGTGCCAGAGTGCTAGAGGGGAGGCCAGACAGTAGGAGGTTGCAGTAGTCGAGGCGGGAGATGATAAGGGCGTGCACTAGTGTTTTTGTGGTTTCATGGTTGAGGAATGCGCGGATCCGGGAAATATTTTTGAGTTTGAGGCGGCAATTCCTATTATTCCAATCCTACACTCCCTTCCTAAAATTCATATGAAAGTTTTTCCTCCTCCTCTGAGGCCGATTGTGGCTGGGATAGGGAGTGTAGGAGAAAAATTAAGTGCCTGGATAGATATGTACTTGCAGCCTCTAGTACAACAAATCCCAGGATACATAAGAGACTCTAAACATCTTATTTAATCGCTTGATGAAAATTGTATGTTTATTGCTTGTGACGTTGAGGCCCTGTATCCTTCACTGCTCCACGACCTGTCTTTAAGGATTCTATCCAATCACTTGAATAAATTTAGTAACTATAAAAAATCAATTCAAGAGTTTATAGTGATGGGGGTCGAGTTTCTACTTAAATTGAACTATTTTTCATTCAATAAAACTTTTATTTGCAGGTTCATGGAGCACGGATGGGTACAGGGTTCTCGCCATCGCTTGCAAATTCATATTTGGCAGCCTGGGAGCAGATTTAGTTTTCTCTGGCGCAGATCCCCTTTCCGCTCACATCAGGGGGATGGGCCGTTTTATGGATGACATCCTCCTGGTGTGGGACGGGACTGTGGAATCTGCGTCAGAATTTATTCAACATTGTAATGACAATGGAATGAATCTGAGATTTACCCATTCAATTGGAATCAGCTACATTAATTTTCTGGATATGACATTCAGTTTGGATTCCACAAATAAAATCATAGTGTCCCCTTACCGTAAAAGTACAGCCACAAACTCCACTCTACTGGCACAGTCCTGTCACCAAAAGAATGTAATTACAAACGTTCCCCTTGGAGAGCTGTATAGGTTCAAACAGGGCTGCCACTAGGAATTTCGGGGCCCCATACTGGTAAAATTTTCGGGGCCCCCTTGAGACTCGGCAAACTCCACCCCACCCGCCTCCACCCCCACTCCACAGTCCCCACTGCTCTAACCCCTCTCTGGAAAAATTCCGCTTCTCACCAATCACACATTAACAGTTCCCATCACCAGATCACACATATAACAAGCAGCTCTTGTTTTGGCCAAAAGATTTTTTTAAGCCGCAACGGTGTACAATAATAAATTATATTGCGGTACCGTGTTAGCCAGAAAAATCGATGTGAATACTTTTCCGTAAAATTATGACAAGAGCATTCTTAAAGTGATACCTATATTGGCTAGCCGGAAAATTATATGTTCGCAAGCTTTCAGAGCTCAAAGACTCCTTCAAGGAGAAGGAGCCTTTGAGCTCTGAAAGCTTGCGAACATATAATTTTCTGGCTAGCCAATAAAGGTATCACTTTAAGAATGCTCTTGTCATAATTTGACGGAAAAGTATTCACATCGGTTTAAGCCGCCACAACACGGTAGACGCTTTTGGCCGAGCTCTACTCTAATCTAACCTATTAAATATTTGTTAAAATATGCAATACAATTTAGGTATATTTTTATTTATTTTTCAATTTTTAAAATGACTAATAATATCACTTACAAGGAACAAATACCGCCACACCATGTCCAGACCACATATTACCACCACAGTGACCGAATAATATCACATACAAGGAACAAATACCACCGGCACCATGACCAGACCACATATTACCACCACAAAGTGACCAAATAATATCACATACAAGGGACAAATACCACCACACCATGGCCGGACAACATATTACCACCACATAGTGACTGAAAACTACAATACTGATCAGTAATAAAAAAAACAATATCACCATAAGTGCCAGTATACACAGATCTGTACTTAGTATGCAGTGTCTGTGTACAGGTAATACAGTGATCACCAGTGACATTATACACAGGAGCTCTGTATATAGTATACAGTGTATCTTGTCAGTGTACAGGTAACACACTGACTCACCAGTGACATATCTAGGTGAAGTCCTTCATCTTCGCTTTTCATCTTTCATCCAGCACAGACCGCCATCACTTCTTCCAGCCAGCACTCGTCTCTGCATTAAATAACACAGTTATGTAGAGCACCACTTGCAGAACACATTACTTATTTTTTTCCAAACTTCTACATTATACCACATGAAGAAAAAAAAGGTGACATAGTGTCGCTCTGCACAGTAACAGGACTGCCTCCCCATTTGAAACAGTATCCTCAAAAAATAAAATAAATACATCACAATAATAATATCCCTTAATTAGCCCCTATGGTAATAATAAACCCCATCCTGTCCCCCGTATGTCTCATTCCTGGCTTCAGCCATATGTTCTCCCATCCTGCCCTCATGAGTATCCTTTTTGCCCCATATGATCTCCCCATCCTGCCCCATCTGTCTCCAACCCTGCTCCCATGATCCTGCACCATCTGTCTCCGTCCCGTACCATGTCTCCATCCTGCCCCATCTCCAATCATGCCCCACAGTGTCTTCAATCCTTCTCCCATGTCTTTCATTCTGCCCTCAGTGTCTCCAATTCTGCCCCCCATGACTCCATCCTGCCCCATGACTCCATCCTACCCCCCTGATTCTATCCTGCCCCCCGTGACTTCATCCTGCCCCCCGTGACTTCCTGCCCCCCGTGACTCCATCCTGCCCCATGACTCCATCCTGCCCCTGTATCTTCATCCTGCCCCGTGACTCCATCCTGCCCCGTGACTCCATCCTGCTCAGTGTCTCCATTTTGCCCCGTGACTCCATCCTGCCCTATGACTCCACCCTGCCCCCGTGACTCCATCCTGCCCACCGTGACTCCATCCTGCCCACCGTGACTCCATCCTGCCCCGTGACTCCATCCTGCCCCCGTGACTCCATCCTGCCCCGTGACTGCATCCTGCCCCTGTATCTTCATCCTGCCCCGTGACTCCATCCTGCCCCTGTATCTTCATCCTGCCCCGTGACTCCATCCTGCCCCCCGTGACTCCATCCTGCTCATTGTGTCTCCATTTTGCCCCATGACTCCATCCTGCCCTGTGACTGCATCCTGCCCCGTGACTCCATCTTGGCCCCGTGACTCCATTCTGCCCCATGACTCCATCCTACCCCCCTGACTCCATCCTGCCCCCGTGGCTTCATCCTGCCCCCGTGACTCCATCCTGCCCCATGACTCCATCCTGCCCCTGTATCTTCATCCTGCCCCATGACTCCATCCTGCTCAGTGTCTCCATTTTGCCCCGTGACTCCATCCTGCCCCATGACTCCATCCTGCCCCCATGACTCCATCCTGCCCACCGTGACTCCATCCTGCCCCCGTGACTCCATCCTGCTCACCGTGTCTCCATTTTGCCCTGTGACTCCATCCTGCCCCGTGACTGCATCCTGCCCCGTGTCTCCATCCTGCCCCGTGACTCCATCCTGCCCCCGTATCTCCATCCTGCCCCCCGTATCTCCATCCTGCCCTTCGTGTCTCCATCCTGCCCTTCGTGTCTCCATCCTGCCCCCGTGCCTCCATCCTGCCCCTCGTGACTCCATCCTGCCCCTCGTGACTCCCCCCGTGACTCCATCCTGCCCCCCGTGACTCCATCCTGCCCCCCGTGACTCCATCCTGCCCCTTTTAATTCTCCATTCTGTGAAACATATTGCTGCTTTCAATGAAAAAAAAACACAAAATAACTTTTTTCTTACCTGGCCGTGCTCCCGTGGCGATGATCTCTCCCGGAGTTTCAAGCGCGCACTTGCCGGCGAATGACAGTGACATCATACGCCGGCGACATGCGCGCTGACGTCAGCTGCCAGCCTCTGATTGGCTGGCGGCTTTAACTATTGCCTTGTGGGCCCGCACGGGCCCGCAAGGCAATAGAGTAACTTAACCTGCGTCTCGGAAGCAGGTTCAGTTACTGCACAGGCAGAATCCTGTCGCTGGGGCCCGATCAGCAGAAGAGACGGGGCCCCCTCTGCTGATCGGGCCCCATACGCCACTCAGGGCAGTAATGCATGTGCCCCAACCTGGGCCCCTTATTGGTATATATGTCCACCATTCTGCCTCTGCATAAAAAACAAAAAGCCTAAAACCATTTTACTCGCCTACCTCTGATCCCATGAGATGCGGCATCCTCTTCTGTAGCTGGTGCAGAGGCTAGCCGCTGATATCGGCGTGCCTCACACACTGACGTCAGCTGCTTGCCTCTGATTGGCAGATAGTGTATATTGCAGTGTAGGGAGTCTTCAGACTTACATCCAGCTGAAGTACGTGCTGGCGTCAGTTTGCCCACCTCCAGCACAGGCCCCGGTGGTTACGACCTTGCTCACATAAATAGGGGATTTTCAGTACATTACATATTATTATTATACATTTTTATAGAGCCATTTATTCCATGGCGCTTTACATGTGAAAAGGGGAAATTTAGACAAGTACAATAAACATGTGCAAGACAAGGGACACACAAGTACAGAAGGAGAGAGGACCCTGCACGCGAGGGCTCACAGTCTACAGGGATGGGTGAGGATACACTAGGAGAGGGTAGAGCTGGTTGTGCGGTGGTTCAGTAGACTGAGGAACACTGCAGGTTGTAGGCTTGTCGGAACAGGTGGGTCTTCAGGTTCTTCTTGAAGGTTTCTGTTGTTGGTGAGAGTCTGATGTGTTGTGTGTAACGCCGTTATTGTCTGTACCTTGTTTTCTGGCGTTACTTTGCATGTCTTTGCTTTAACCCTTTGCTCCTTTTCCCCTCACCAGCTGGGATACTGTTGTCTGCTACCTGTATGGATGCTGTTCAGTTCCCAGCTCCGCTGCGTAGCCGTACATGCGTGAGTGTCTCCGCTGCGCTGCATGACCACCCGCATGTGCGGTCCCTGGCTACTGCTCTAGAAGCTACCCGTAGGTTGCAAGGTCCTCTGCAGTGGTGCATGACTTACTACGTGTGTTTAGGCTGCAGCCATTGCCAGGTGTCCTTGCTGTGCTGATTTATGTCTGGCTCTGCATAGGGTGCGCGGTCCACACCTTCCTTGCTTTTATGAGGAATGGGTGTGCACTAGAATTGATGCTCCAGCCTATCGCAGTGAGACAGCTCCTATACAAAGTTCCCCTGCTCTGTGGGGCATTGCCAGAGCTTTGCATTGAGTTCCTGAACCTAGCCATGTGTGTTGTGTGTTCAGCTCCTGCTCTGAGTGTGATCAGTTCTGGAGAGCTGATACCCTTTGTCCTGTCTTGTGTTTCCGCCAGCTCTGGGGGCAGAATACCCAGATCGCCTTCCTGGAGGCTGCATATCCAGGCCTGTTCCTGTTGTGTCTTTTTCCTGAATCCTTGATCCTGGATCTGTGCCTGTACCTGCATGTCTGAACTGTGTCCTCTGTGTTATGTTCCTGAAGTCCTTCTGTGTCCTGAACCCCGTGCCCAGTGACTGTGATTCTTTGCTATATAACCTGGGTTCATCTTGGAAGGAGGAGTCCGGTGTGTGTGCTGAGTTTCTGTAACTCTGTGCTCAGCTTGTTATGTGGTGCAATCCCCGGCCGGCTTTAGTTCAATCCGGCGGGGCTTGCACCAGACCGCTTGGGTTCCTTTTTAGGTCGCTGCCAGATGTCCGGAGTCCGAGAACCGTGTCCTCTTGCCCAGAGCCTGATGACCACGGCCTGATGTCCGATGTCTGATGACCACTTCCAGATGTCCGGATCCTATCCTTTCCTGCCTGATGTCCGGAGCCTGCCGATCTTTGCCAGATGTCCAGAGTCCGTGTTCCTGAGATCCAGTTTGTGTTCCTGAGTCCATGTTAATGAGTCCATGTTCCTGATTCAGTCCATGTGCGTGTTCCTGAGTTCCAGTCCATGTTCCTGATGTCATGTCCGTGTTCCTGAGTCTGTTTTCCTGAGTTCCAGTCCATGTTCCAGAAGTCCTGTCTGTGTTCCTGAGTCCGTGTTCCTGAAATCCAGTTTGTGTTCCTGAGTCCATGTGCCTGAGTCCATGTTTCTGATTCAGTCCGTGTTCCTGAGATCCAGTTCGTGTTCCTGAGATCCAGTCCGTGTTCCTGAGTCCGTGTTCCTGAGTCCGTGTTCCTGAGTCCGTGTTCCTGAGTCCGTGTTCCTGAGTTCCAGTCCATGTTCCTGATGTCCTGTCCGTGTTCCTGAGTTCGTGTTCCTGAGTCCATGTTCCTGAGTCCGTGTTCCTGAGATCCTGTCCGTGTTCCTGATGTTCCGATGTCCTGCCGGTTCCCCCGTGGTCTACCCTGTGATGACGTCTGTCCTGGGTCAGTGTCTGATGTTCTCCTACTGAGCCTGTGCTATGCCTGAGGCCTGAGAGAGAGGCCGTTCTAGTATGCCCATGCCAGATGACCCTGGACTGCATCAACCGTGATGACCCCGCCATCGTCTGACGCTCGTCCTGGGCTGGTGTCTGATGTTCTCCTACTGAGCCTGTGCTACGCCTGAGGCCTGACAGAGAGGCCATTCTAGTATGCCCATGCCAGATGTGTTGTGAATACCTTGGAGGTGACTTCTGAGTTGGGGCTCTCTCCGGTGGTTGCTGAGGGTAATGAACTAATTACTGAATGGCCTTCAGCTGGCTATGAATGGTATGATATAAGTGACCTGAGTTCCCAGCAGCCTTGCCGGTAATCAATTGTTCCTCCTGCTCTTGCTTGGAGCACAGCTTGCTTTCCTGCTCTCATTCAGATAAGTGTTTTGCTTTTTTTTTCCTCTGTTGGATTTTCACTGCTGGTTTGCTGCTTGCAGTGGACTGCATCCTGGTCCCCTTTTGGGGTCTTGCGCTGCAATTGTGCTCATTGTGTGTTTGCCCTTTTGCTTTGTTCCTTTGTCACTTCTTATTTGCTGTGTTTCTGTGTGTTACACCAGAGATCTGATTTAGGTGGTAGAGATCGTGTGATCTCAGGTTTTTTGTTAATCAGAAGTGTTGGTATTTTTGTCAGGGTTTTTTTGGGTTGCAGTCAGAATTCTTTCCTATACTTTTCTATCTAGACAGATTGGGCCCCAGCGTTTGCTCATTTTATTTTCTGTCTGTGTCCGTGTTTTCTTCTTGTCTAACCGCCATTACTTGTTCGGGGGCTTCCTATTTCTTTGGGGATTCTGCTCCTGGGCAGATAGCTTTCATCTTTCTGCCTTTAGGTGTAGTTATCTCTCCGGCTGTGACGAGGCGTCTAGGATCACCGTAGGTACGCTCCACGGCTACTTCTAGTGTGGCGGTTAGTTTAGGTTACTGCAATCCAGTAGTTTCCAGCCTCTCTGGTGTATTGCTACTTAGGCTATTTTTTGCAGTTTCTCCTCAGCTACCGAAACATAACAGTATTACCGGCTCAAACTGAAAATTATATGGTACTCACAGAAGGCAAAAATAGTAAAGAAGAAAAAGTTTGTTACATTTTTTTTCACCTCTTTTTCTCTGGGTGCTGAGGAGGAAATTTTTTTTCTCTCAATGGAGTTTGCACAGTTGTCTGGTCGCGTGGAGCAGCTTGCCACTGAGGTTCAGAGTATTGCTACCTATCTTGCTAGGTTGCCAGTTGTGGAACCTAGGATCCCCATGCCAGATTTATTTTTGGGGGATCGGTGTAAATTTCTGAATTTCAAAAATAACTGTAAGTTGTTTTTTGCCATAAAGCCTAAGTCCTCAGGGAACGCAGCACAGCAGGTTCAAATTGTCATCTCTCTGCTGCATGGCGACCCTCAAGATTGGGCTTTTTCCCTTACACCTGGGGATCCTGTTTTGAATGATGTTGATGTATTTTTTCAGGCTCTGGGGTTATTGTACGATGAACCTAATGTCACTGATCAAGCTGAAAAGACCTTGTTGGCATTAAATCAGGGTCGTGAAGACGCTGAGCTGTACTGTCAGAAATTTCGAAAATGGGCAGTCCTGACCAAATGGAATGATGATGCTTTGGCAGCCCTTTTTCGGAAGGGTCTGTCAGAAAATGTAAAGGACGTTATGGTGGGATTCCCTGTTCCTCCTGGTCTCAATGATTCTATGTGTTTGGCTATTCAAATTGAGAGACGTTTGCGGGAGCGCAGAGGTATGCGTGAGATAGTGTTGCCTTGTGAGCCAGCTCCTGAGCCCATGCAGTGTGATGGAGTGACTTCTGGGGCTCAGCGTCATGAGTTTCGTAAGCGCAATGGATTATGTTTCTACTGTGGTGACTAGAGTTGAGCGATACTTTCCGATATCCAAAAGTATCGGAATCGGAATGGTATCGCCGATACCATTAAAATATCGGCGATACCCGATACCGATACCGGAAATCCAATGTAAGTCTATGGGAACAAAATATCGTAACTAAAAAAAACCCCATTCTTTCCTTGTAAACACTAAATATACACACATAGAATACATATATATATATACATGTCATTGTGACATATATATATATACATATATGTATAGTTTATACACTTCTACATAGTAAAATATCCTCTGATTCAATTGCCGGGTAAAGCCGGCTTCTGTGAAAAGATAGAAGCACCCGACATGAAATGACACTTGGTGTACATAGGGTTAACCATGTCTTTTCATGTCGTTTGCTATCTGATTTGCACAAACAATTACATCAGTCTATGTGTGCAAAATTTCACACCTGTAGGGGTTAATTAAAGGTGTAAATTCGTTGTAAAAAAAACGGACTTTTTTGCTACGAATTTACACCTTTAATTAACCCTTACAGGTGTGAAATTTTGCACACATAGACTGATGTAATTGTTTGTGCAAATCAGATAGCAAACGACATGAAAAGACATGGTTAACCCTATGTACACCAAGTGTCATTTCATGTCGGGTTCTGCATTTTCACAAAAGCCGTCAATTGAATTAGCGGCTATTATACTATGTAGAAGTGTATGAACTATAAATATAAATATATATATATATATATGTGTCACAAATTCAATGACATTTATATATATATGAGGTGTAAAATTGCTGAAAAAAAATGCGTGGGCTCCCGCCCTATTTTCGCAACCAGACAGACAAAGCCAGTGAGTGGGGGCAGATAACAATAGCCCAGAGAGGGACCATTATTTTTGCCCCCCCCTGGCTACTAACATCTGCCCCCAGACACCCCAGAAAGGGCAAATCTCTAATTAGATTTGCCCTTTCTGGCACTTTGCCCGTCTATTCCCATTGCCCTGTAGCGGTGGCGAATGGGTTAATAAGGGGTTAAAATGACCTTGCAATTGAAAGGTCACTTTAAGCCAGGTTAATAATTGAGAGCTGTCAATTAGACAACTATCAATTATTAATCCTATTGCATGAAATAAAAATAAAACACACACACTTTAATTAAAAATCATTTTAATGAAATAAAGACACATGTTTTTGACCATCTTTTATTTTACTGCAAAAACCATTTCCTGTAATAAAAATAAAATAAAAAAGCAAAATTATTCTTACCTATCCCATGCACAGTCAGGTCCCACGGTGTAATCCTTCAGAAAGGGTTAATGTTTACTGCAGGGACCGCAGCTAATGCTGCAGCCTCACAGTAAACCCCCAAATGAATGAGTTCCTCTCCTGGCTGACAGGAGAGTAAAGGCTGGGTCTCACATAACGATACACCAGCGATCCAGACAACGATATGCACTTGTCAGGATCGCTGGTGTATCGCTACATGATCGCTGCTGAGCTGCCAAACAGGCAGCTCAGGCAGCGATCTGGGACAGCGACACTGCGAGTAACATCACTTAAGGGCCCGTCTCACATAGCGATATCGCTACCGTGATCGCTGCTGAGTCACTAGTTTTGTGACGCAGCAGCGAGCTCACCAGCGATATCGCTGTGTGTGACATTCAGCGACGATCAGCCCCCCTGCCGGGTATCGCTGATCGTCGCTGAAATGTCAGGACCTTTTTTTGATCGCTGGTTTCCCGCTGACAGGCACGCATCGCTGCGTGTGACAGGCGGGAGACCAGCGATCCGCTGGTAACCAAGGTACACAGCGGGTTTCCAGGCGCGGGGCTGTGCCTAGAAACCCGCTGTGTACCTTGGATACCAGCGCCCTGATGCAGGGGAGCTGGTATCCAAGGTACACAGCGGGTTTCCAGGCACCGCGCAGCGCTTGGAAACCCACTGTGTACCTTGGATACCAGCTCCCTGCATCAGGGCGCTGGTATCCAAGGTACACAGCGGGTTTCTAGGCACAGCCCCGCGCCTGGAAACCCGCTGTGTACCTTGGTTACCAGCGGATCGCTGGTCTCCCGCCTGTCACACGCAGCGATGCGTGCCTGTCAGCGGGAAACCAGCGATCAAAAAAAGGTCCTGACATTTCAGCGACAATCAGCGATACCCGGCAGGGGGGCTGATCATCGCTGAATGTCACACACAACGATATCGCTGGTGAGCTCGCTGCTGCGTCACAAAACTAGTGACTCAGCAGCGATCTTGGTAGCGATATCGCTATGTGAGACGGGCCCTTAAGTGGAAAGCTTAATTGATTGCTTTCCACTTTCACTTCAGGTCAGCCAGGGACACAATCAGTGACGTCAGAGGGAACTGATTAACAAAAATAGGGGTTCCCTTCGAAAAAAAAATGGCGTGGGGTCCCCCCTATTTTTGTTAACCAGCCAGATGAAGCAGACCACTGAGGCCTGGATTTTCAGGCTGTTAAGGAGCCAAGATCCATGGACCTTGCCAGCCTGATAATACCAGGCCACAGCAGTCTGCATATCTTCGCTGATTAACAAAAATAGGGGATCCCCTCGAAAAAAATTGGCGTGGGGTCCCCCCTATTTTTGTTAACCAGCCAGATGAAGCAGACCGCTGAGGCCTGGATTTTCAGGCTGTTAAGGAGCCAAGATCCATAGACCTTGCCAGCCTGATAATACCAGGCCACAGCAGTCTGCATATCTTGGCTGATTAACAAAAATAGGGGATCCCCTCGAAAAAAATTGGCGTGGGGTCCCCCCTATTTTTGTTAACCAGCCAGATGAAGCAGACCGCTGAGGCCTGGTTTTTCAGGCTGGTAAGGATCCAATATCCATGGACCTTGCCAGCCTGATAATACCAGGCCACAGCAGTCTGCTTAGCTTGGCTGGTTAACAAAAATAGGGGATCCCCTCGAAAAAAAAACGGCGTAGAGGTCCCCCTATTTTTGTTAACCAGCCAAGTAAAATGCAGACTGCTGCGGCCTGGTATTAAAAGACTGTCAAGGCCCATGGATTTTGGCCCTCAACAGCCTGATAATACCAGGCTACAGCAGCCCCACATTTGGCGCATCAAAAGATGTGCCAATTGTGGCACTTTACCCGGCTCTTCCCACTGCCCTGTAGCGGTGGCAAGTGGGGTAATAAGGGTTAATGTCACCGTTGATTGCACGGTGACAATAAGCCCGGTTAATAATGGAGAGGCGTCAATAAGACACCGATCCATTATTAATCCCAAAGTTTTTAAATGTTTAAAAAAAAGACACAGCAAGAAAAAAGTCTTTTAATGAAATAAAAGAGACAACACAGTTTTCATTTCTTTTATTACTCTCTCATTCCTGCGACGCCATCGATCTCCTGTAAAAAAATAAAAAAAACAAACCAACAGTATACCACCTGTCCGACGCAGTCCATAGTAACGACAGTCCCACGACGATCCAGCTCTGCTACATCGGAATGACAGGCAGAGCCTGACATCCCGGCGCAGCACAGCTGCTTACCAGCTTCCCCGGCGGTGACGTCATCGGACTGCTTTACGGCCACGGTTACCCAGCAGTCACTGCAGTTATCGCGAGAAACTGCATGTGACCGCCGGGGAGAAGAGGATGGCGGCCATTAAGCAGTCCGGGATGTGACCGCCGGAGATCTTCTGCCGGGTAAGTGCCGCTGACTCCTGACAGACCCGACCGACGGACACTGACAGTGACAGTGACAATCCCGATTCCGGTATCCGATATGACGAAAATATCGGAACTCGGAATCGGAATTCCGATACAGCCAATATCGGCCGATACCCGATATTTGCAGTATCGGAATGCTCAACACTAGTGGTGACGCTTCCCATGCTGTTTCCGTCTGCCCTAAGCGGGGAAGACGTTTTGCGCGCTCAGTTGTCTTGGGTAGTGTTCAGACTGAATTTCTGTTGACTGTTACCCTGATTTGCTCCCAGTTCACATTTTCGGCTCAGGCTTTTGTTGATTCAGGAGCAGCTATTAACCTGATGGATTTTGACTTTGCCAAACGTTGTGGGTTTCCCATGATACCACTGCGGAAGTCTATTCCTTTACTGGGCATTGATTCTACCCCTTTGGCAGAGAATAAACCCCAGTTTTCTACTCAGGTGATAATGAGGGTTGAACCAGATCATCAGGAGAGTTGCAAATTTCTGGTGTTGCATAATCTGCATGACATTATTGTACTGGGTTTCCCTTGGTTACAGACTCATAATCCTGTTTTGGATTAAAAATCTGTGTCTGTGACCAGTTGGGGCGGCCAATGTGTTAATACTAACACTCCTGTTTTTTCTGCCTCTCCCCAGTCTCAGGATGTCCCTGACTTTTTGACTGATTTTTCTGATGTGTTTAGTGAAAGTAAATCTGCATCCTTACCTCCTCACAGGAGCTATGATTGCGCTATTGAGTTAGTGCCTGGTGGTAAATTTCCTAAAGGTCGCCTTTTTAATTTATCTGTACCTGAACACGATGCTATGCGATCTTATATCAAGGAGTCATTGGAGAAGGGTCATATCAGACCATCCTCCTCACCCTTGGGCGCCGGTTTTTTCTTTGTGGCCAAAAAGGATGGTTTATTGAGGCCGTGTATTGTTTATCGCATCCTGAATAAGATCACTGTTAAATATCAATAGCCGTTACCTTTGATTTCTGACCTATTTTCCAGAGTGAAAAGTGCTGATTGGTTTACCAAGCTTGACCTCAGGGGAGCGTATAACCTTATTCTCATTAAGCACGGGGATGAATGGAAGACGGCGTTTAATACCCCAGAGGGGCATTTTGAGAACCTAGTGATGCCTTTTGGGCTTACTAATGCCCCTTCCGTCTTCCAATCCTTCATGAATGACATTTTCAGGGATTTTGTGGATAAATTTCTGATTGTTTATTTGGATGATATCTTGATTTTTTCCAATGACTGGGACTCTCATGTGAAACATGTTCGGACTGTGTTCCAGATTTTGAGAGAGAATGCACTGTATGTGAAGGGATCAAAGTGTCTGTTTGGCATACAGAAGGTCTCATTTCTGGGATTCATTTTGTCTCCGTCTGTTATTGAAATGGACCCGGTCAAGGTTCAGGCCATCTGTGATTGGGTTCAACCTACTTCATTAAAGGCTCTAAAGAGATTTTTGGGTTTTGCCAATTTTTATCGCAAATTTATTGGTAATTTCTCCGGTATTGTTAAACCATTGACTGATTTGACCAAAAAGGGTTCTGATGTGGTGAATTGGCCTCCTGAGGCAGTTTCTGCGTTTAGAAACTTAAGCAGAGATTCATTTCTGCTCCTGTTCTACGGCAGCCTGATGTTTCTCTGCCGTTTCAGGTGGAGGTTGATGCCTCTGAAATTGGGGCAGGTGCCGTTTTGTCCCAAAGAGATCCAGAGACCTCTAAAAGTAACCCTTGTGCCTTTTTCTCTCGAAATTTTTCTCCAACTGAACGTAATTATGACGTGGGTAATCGGGAGTTATTGGCCATGAAGTGGGCCTTTGAAGAGTGGAGACATTAGCTGGAAGGGGCCAAACATCAGGTGGTGGTCCTCACGGACCATAAGAACCTGGTTTATCTCGAGTCAGCCAAGCGACTTAATTCTAGACAGGCCAGGTGGACCTTGTTTTTCACACGTTTTAATTTTGTAGCTTCTTTTCTTCCGGGTACTAAGAATGTTAAGGCGGATGCCCTCTCGAGGAGTTTCTTTGCGGATTCTCCTGAGTTATCTCATCCTTCTATTATTTTGAAAGAGGGTGTAGTTCTTTCCGCCATCTCGCCCAATTTGAGACTGGCTCTGGAGGGGTGTCAGGAGGATAAACCTGAGCGCTGCCCTGTTGGGAAATTGTTTGTCCCAGACCAGTGGAAAAAGAGTGTGATGTCTGAGATTCATTGTTCCGCGTTGGCTGGTCATCCCGGGATTTTTGGTACCAGAGACTTGGTGAGTCGGTCCTTTTGGTGGCCTACTTTGTCTCGTGACGTCAGGGACTTTGTGCAGTCCTGTGGGACTTGCTCTCGTTCCAAGCCTTGCTCGCATTCTAGTGGTTTGTTAATGCCATTACCTGTACCCAAGAGGCCATGGACCCATATTTCTATGGATTTTATTTCCGACCTTCCTGTCTCTCAGAGAAGGACCGTTATCTGGGTAATCTGTGATAGGTTTTCCAAGATGATACATCTTGTGCCATTACCTAAGTTGCCTTCCTCCTCCGAATTGGTGCCTTTGTTCTTTCAGCACGTGGTTCGGTTACATGGCATTCCGGAGAATATTGTGTCTGACAGAGGAGTCCAGTTTGTTTCCAGATTTTGGAGGACATTTTGTTCTAAACTTGGTGTTCAGTTGTCTTTCTCCTCTGCATTTCACCCTCAGAGCAATGGACAAACCGAGAGAACAAACCAGACCTTGGAGACTTATTTGAGATGTTTTGTGTCTGCTGATCAAGATGACTGGGTCTCTTTTTTGCCTTTGGCTGAGTTTACTCTTAATAATAGGGCTAGCTCTGCCACCTTGATGTCTCCATTTTCCTGCAATTTTGGGTTTCACCCTCGATTTTCTTCAGGACAGGCTGAGGCTTCTGTCTGTCCGGGGGTTGACTCTATTGTGCAGCGTATGCAGCAGATTTGGGACCAGGTAGTGGAGAGGTTGTCTCTCTCTCTCAAGAGAAGGCCCAGTGGTTTGCCAACCGGCATAGGACTGATGGTCCTCGTTTTAAAGTGGGGGACTTGGTTTGGTTGTCCTCAAGAAATATCCCTATGAAGGTTGCATCTCCAAAATTTAAGCCAAGGTTCATTGGACCTTATAAGATCATGGAAATTATTACTCCGGTTTCCTTCCGTTTGCTTCTTCCAGGGACATTTAAGATCCATAACGTGTTTCACAAGTCCTTATTGAAGAGGTTTGTCGAGCCAGTGGTTCCTATGGCTGCGCCTCCCGATCCTGTTTTGGTTGAGGGCAATTTGGAGTATGTGGTTGAGAAAATATTGGATTCTCGTTTTGCTAGACGGAAACTCCAGTATTTGTTTAAGTGGAGAGGTTATGGTCAGGAGGACAATTCTTGGGTGTTTGCTTCGGACATCCATGCTGGGAGACTTATCCGTGCCTATCATCGAGCCCATCCTGATCGGCCTGGTTGCGCAGGTGAGGGTTCGGTGACCCCTCCTCAAGG
Organism: Oophaga sylvatica; assembly: GCA_033576555.1. NCBI lineage: Eukaryota > Metazoa > Chordata > Amphibia > Anura > Dendrobatidae > Oophaga > Oophaga sylvatica. Next base: position 154,464,817 of record JARQOD010000008.1, read on the forward strand.
GGGGGCGTACTGTTGTGAATACCTTGGAGGCGACTTCTGAGTTGGGGCTCCCTCCGGTGGTTGCTGAGGGTAATGAACTAATTACTGAATGGCCTTCAGCTGGCTCTGAATGGTATGATATAAGTGACCTGAGTTCCCAGCAGCCTTGCCAGCAATCAATTGTTCCTCCTGCTCTTGCTTGGAGCACAGCTTGCTTTCCTGCTCTCATTCAGATAAGTGTTTTGCTTTTTTTTTCCTCTGTTGGATTTTCACTGCTGGTTTGCTGCTTGCAGTGGACTGCAGCCTGGTCCCCTTTTGGAGTCTTGCGCTGCAATTGTGCTCATTGTGTGTTTGCCCTTTTGCTTTGTTCCTTTGTCACTTTTATTTGCTGTGTTGCTGTGTGTTACACCAGAGATCTGATTTAGGTGGTAGAGATCGTGTGATCTCAGGTTTTTTGTTAATCAGAAATGTTGGTATTTTTGTCAGGGTTTTTTTGGGTTGCAGTCAGAATTCTTTCCTATACTTTTCTATCTAGACAGATTGGGCCCCAGCATTTGCTCATTCTATTTTCTGTCTGTGTCCGTGTTTTCTTCTTGTCTAACCGCTATTACATGTTCGGGGGCTTCCTATTTCTTTGGGGATTCTGCTCCGGGGCAGATAGCTTTCATCTTTCTGCCTTTAGGTGTAGTTATCTCTCCGACTGTGACGAGGCGTCTAGGATTACCATAGGTACGCTCCACGGCTACTTCTAGTGTGGCGGTTAGTTTAGGTTACTGCAATCCAGTAGTTTCCAGCCTCTCTGGTGTATTGCTTCTTTGGCTATTTTTTGCAGTTTGTCCTCAGCTACTAAAACATAACACAGATGACCCTGGACTGCATCAACCCGTGATGACCCCGGCATCGTCTGAAGTCTGTCTGAGGTCGGTGTCTGATGTTCTCCTGCTGAGCCTGTGCTACGGCTGAAGCCTGAGAGAGAGGCCGCCCTAGTTTGCCTGTGCCAGATAACCCTGGACTGCATCAACCTGAGATGTCCTCCTGCACTCGTTTGTAATCCTGAGACGTGTACCCTTCGCAGGGGTGGACACAGACTGTAGTGGGCCCCTGTGCAAGAAATTTTTCGGGCCCCCCCCCCCCGCACTTTATAGGGCAACAAAGTTATGTAATCATATAGATTGTAATATTTATTTAGAACGCAAATATCAAATCTAAATAGTAAAGTTGTTTAATATGATCATAAAAACTAATAGGGAGATAGATGATACCTACCTGCCCGTTCTACCTACCATGCTTCTCTCCAGGCCAGGGGACCCCCATTCATGTGCAGCCTGGCCATGCTTCAGTGAGTTCTCCCCAGGACAGAGCCCCCCAAAATCATGGCTGCCATGCTTCTTCATTTCTCCCCCAGGAGCCCCCCAAAATCATGCCTGCCTCATTCCCAGTCCCTCAGTCCTGCTCAGCTCTGGTAATCTTACCTGGAGCAGGCAGGGCAGGCCAGACCAAGAGGATCCATCCACACTGTCCCGTGTCCGCACTCCACAGCATTTAGGGCACGGGCCAGCACACAGTGACCGTCACTAAACAGTCACACACTGATGCTGGCGATGCGGCTGCAGCCACTGACTGTGCGGCCGGCGCCACACGCACACAGCGACAGTCTGTCTCCTCTCCTCCTCTGCTCCCCCACAGCGGCAGCACAGCACAGCACTGACGCTGCTGCTGATCTCATCTCAATCTCATCTCACCTCAGGGCTGGCCCCTCTGCACCGGCGCGCCGCACTCGCACTCTCAGGACCCGCTCCCGACGCCTCCCGCAGCGCTGCTCTTCTCCTTGTGCCTCGGCTGCGTAGTGCACCCAGGACCGGCTCCAGGTTTTTATGGGCCCGGGCAAAAGAGCCTCAGTGGGCCCCTTTAACACAGACCACGATTCATGATGCACAGATACGGCAGAGAAACATGGGTATAGCACAACGCCAAACACTTCACTTCTTCCATTACATGACTGATATCTATTGTAAATTGTACAATAGCTCAAAAACCGCCAAATCCTCACAGCGCACAGTACAGACTGGACAGTACAGTCCTCCATACAATATTATGGGCACCACAGTCTCCCCTCATCACCCATATAATACCCCATGCAGGATGTCACCCCCCATATAATGCTCCATACAGAATACTGGACCCAAAATAATGCTCCATACAGAATACTGGACCCAATATAATGCTCCATACAGGATACTGGTCCCCATATAATGCTCCATACATAATATGGAGCTCTCCTCTGCGCTGTACTGCGTTCTGCACTGTTACGGCTCAGGAAAGGCGCTGTGGAAAGACTCCCCATTATCATCATGATTTCCTCCCCATCATTATCATTGCCTCCTTATCATCATCATTGCCTCCCCATTATCATCAATGCCTGCCCATCATCATCATCTCCTCCCCATCATCATCAATGCCTGCCCATCATCATCATCTCCTCCCCATCATCAATGCCTGCCCATTATCATCATGGCCTCCCCATCATCATCATCTCCTCCCCATCATCAATGCCTGCCCATTATCATCATGGCCTCCCCATCATCATCATGGCCTCCCCATTATCATCAATGCCTGCCCATCATCATCATCGCCTCCCCATCATAATTATCGCCTCCCCATCATCATCAATGCCACCCCATTATCATCAATGCCTCCCCATTATCATCAATGCTGCCCATCATCATCATCGCTTCCCCATCATCATTATCGCCTCCCCATCATCATCAATGCCTCCCCATTATCATCAATGCCTGCCCATCATCATCTTCTCCCCATCATCAATGCCTGCCCATTATCATCAATGCCTTCCCATTATCATCATCTTCTCCCCATCATCAATACCTGGCCTTTATCATCAATGCCTCCCCATTATCAGCAATGCCTGCCCATTATCATCATCTTCTCCCCATCATCATCATCAATGCCTCCCCATTATCAGCAATGCCTGCCCATCATCATCTTCTCCCCATCATAAATGCCTGCCCATTATCATCAATGCCTGCCCATTATCATCATCTTCTCCCCATCATCATCATCAATGCCTCCCCATTATCAGCAATGCCTGCCCATCATCACAGACAGACAGCACCACAGCACACAAGCACTCTCTCACATACATACACACACACATACACACACACACACACACACAAAGCACCGCACTACATACACACAGACACACACAGAGACACACACACACACGTCTTACCCGTCCAGCGTCCGCGCTCTCTGCCACAGCCCGCCGCTGAATGATGACGTCATTCAGCGGCGCTGCTGTGAGAGGAAGCGCCGGCGCCCCCTGGAGCCCGGAGCTGCGGCAGTGGAGGCACGGGAGAGGTAAGTATTGTGCCAGCTGATGCCGGGGCCCTTAGCAAGCGGGGGGGGGGGCCCAGTGGCGGCGCTGACACCGCTCTCCTCCGCTAATGGCCGCGGGGGTGCCAGACGGCGAGTGGGCCCCCCCGCCTGCTCAGGGCCCCCCCGCCTGCTCAGGGCCCCGGCACTTGCCCGGGTGTGCCGGGTGCTGACGCCGGCACTGAGTGCACCACATGGCTAATTTGAATAGGTAAATAATTAGCCATGCGGTGCTGGAGGGGCCCCCTCTCCCCTGGGGCCCCCGTTCAATGAACGGGCTGCACGGGCGGTAGGTCCGCCCCTGACCCTTCGCTAATGTGCGGAATCGGGAGCCCAGCATTATGTTCTGTCTTTGTACTGTGTGTCTACAAAGTAAACTCTGTTTCTTTATACCTGAAGTTGTGCGGTGTTGTTTAGTCCTGCAGGTCGCCATCTTGCCCACATGCTCAGCTGCCACAGATTCCGGTCACTGCCCTCTCCTAGTCTGGGCAGGCCCGGGTTCCCCTCTGTGGTCCAGTGGGTCCACATTCCCTTACCATCTGGGACGCATGCCTCACGTCGTCATGGTCTGGCGACGTGGGAGCATTGGCTAGTTAGGCAAGCTATGCCATGTCCCGACGCCCCGCAGCCGTGGGAAGCGTTACATTGTGGCAGAGGGTTCCAGAGTATGGGGAAGCACGGGAGAAGTCTTGTATACGGTTGTGGGAAGAAGAGATAAGAGGGGAGTAGAGAAGGAGATCTTGAGAGGATTGAAGGTTGTGTGCTGGTAGGTACCAGGAGACCATGTCACAGATGTATGGAGGAGACAGGTTGTGGATGGCTTTGTATGTCATGGTTAGGGTTTTGAACTGGAGCCTCTGGGCAATAGGAAGTCAGTGAAGGGCCTGGCATAGGGGGGAGGCTGGGGAATAGCGGGGAGACAGGTGGATTAATCAGGCAGCAGAGTGTAGGATGGACAGGAGTAGTGCTGGAGGGGAGGCCAGAGAGTAGGAGGTTGCAGTAGTCGAGGCAGGAGATGATAAGGGCGTGCACTAGTGTTTTTGTTGCTTCATAGTTGAGGAATGCACGGATCCGGGAAATATTTTTGAGTTTGAGGTGGCAGGAGGAGGCAAGGGCTTGGATATGTGGTTTGAAAGAGAGGGCAGAGTCAAGGATCACCCCAGGGCACCGAGCGTACGGGACTGGGGAAAGCGAGCAGGTTATGTAAGTTAGCAAGTTAGCAGGTTAAAGGTTGTAAATCGTGGATTCTGCTAACTGTCCCCAAGAACTAGTTTATACTGGGTCTACACATCTTCAGCAGTTTTTCAACAAAACCAACACCCTTTCTTGTTGCTTTTCTGAACAAAACTTGCAAAGCTAATATACAGTGGGGAAAGTAAGTATTTGATACAGTGACAATTTTGCAAGTTTTCCCAACTACAAAGAATAGAGAGGTCTGTAATTTTTATTGTGGGTACACTTCACCTGTGAGAACAGAATCTAAAAATAAAAAACAGAAAATCACATTGTATGATTTTTACATAATTAATGTGTATTTTGTTGCATGAAATAAGTATTTGATCACCGACGTACCAGCTAGAATTCTGGCGCTCACAGACCTGTTAGTTTTTCCTTATATATGACACCTGTCCACACACTCAATCACACTCCAACTTCTCCACCATGGCCAAGACCAAAGAGCGGTCTATGGACCCTAGGGACAAAATTACAAGGCTGGGATGGGCTACAGGACAATAGGCAAGTAGTTTGGTGAGGAGGCAACAACTGTTGGCAATTATTAGAAAATGGAAGAAACACAAGATCACTGACAATCTTCCTCAGTCTTGGGCTCCATGCAAGATCTTGCCTCGTGATTCTGTGAAAGGTCAGGAATCAGCCCAGAACTACATGGGAGAACCTGATCAATGACCTGAAGAGAGCTGAGACTACAGTCTCAAACATTACCATTAGCAACACACTATGCCGTCATGGATTAAAATCCTGCAGGTCACGTAAGGTCCCCCTGATCACGCCAGCACGCGTCCAGGCCCGTTTGAAGTTCGCCAATGACCATCTGGATGATCCAGAGGAGGCATGGGAGAAGGTCATGTGGTCAGATGAGACCAAAATATAATTTTTTGGTATCAACTTCACTCGTAGTGTTTGGAGGAAGAAGAAGGATGAATACAATGCCAAGAACACCGTCCCAACCATGAAGCATGGTGAGGGAATCCTCATACTTTGGGGTCATGTGTTGCAAGATTTTGGCCAACAACCTCCTGCCCTCAGTAAGAGCATTGAAGATGGGTCGTGACTGAGTCTTCCATTATGACAATGACTCAAAGCACACTGCCAGGGCAACTAAAGAGTGGCTCTGTAAGAAGCATTTCAAGCTCCTGGAGTGGCCTAGCCAGTCTCCAGACCTGAACCCAATAGAAAATCTTTGGAGGAGCTGAAACTAAATGTTGCCCAGTGGCAGCCCTAAACCTGATAGATCTGAAGAAGATCTGTGTGGAGGAGGGGGGCAAAATCCCTTCTGCAATGTGTGCAAACCTGGTCAAGAACTACAGGAAACATCTGACCTCTGTAATTGCAAACAAAGGTTTCTGGAACAAATATTAAGTTCTGTTTTTCTATTGTATTAAATGCATATTTCAAGCAGATCAATTATGTAAAAATCCTACAATGTGATTTTCTGGATTTTATTCTTAGATTCTGTCTCTCACAGGTGAAGTGTACCCACGATAAAAATTACAGACCTCTCCATTCTTTGGGCTTCTTGGGGCTTCTGCGCAATTGATCGGCATTAACATGGGTAAGAAGATGTGATTTTTCAGCTTTATGGGTTCATATGGCCTTTTACCGGCCACCATCTTTACCTTTGGTAACCATTTTGGTAAATACTTTAGATTCATGATTACATTGCTCTATGGGTATTATGAGCTTGGTGTGTCAAGTTTTATTTAGTTGCCTCCTACCCTTTTATGTGATCGGTGGAGCTCTTTTCAGTACATGTACATACATACATTTTTTGTAATCGTGCACTATGCACTTTATTGGCTAATGTGTGCTTACTTTCATGTTCTGGCTTCCCCATGAGCCCATAATATATGCCTTCCTTTGTCTCATAGTTTAATTGCTGCCCGCATGTCTTTTAATTCAATTTTGTAAATTATGGTATGGATTTTCTTGCACTAATTTTTTTTGTGTTTAAATAATTTGATCAATAAAGCTATTTGTACTTTTATAAAGATAAGCTCTGGACTAATATTCTTCATGATGTATCCATACTCGATTTTGGGATATTTAAGCTCTCTATAGCTCTCATGTATGCCGTACTCTCCATTCTTTGTAGGTGGGAAAACTTGCAAAATCGGCAGTGGATCAAATACTTATTTTCCCCTCTGTATATATATAACATGTTACTTAGCTAAATATGTATACAAATAAAATGTGGATTTGCCATAATACTAATAATGCATGTTACTTATACATAACTGGATCAATAAAGTTTTTTAAAAGCCAAATTCCAGGAAACATAAAAAAGGCAGCTTTTAAAACCCGACATGCCAAAATGAGACAGGAACCGCAGTATCAAAACCAAGATAAAAATGCTTGTAAAAAACATACTCAAAAACACAAGTAACCTAATTTACCTTATACAGCAGGTGCAGAAAATCTGCAACATGAAAAACTCACAAAATACTCATCTTGGGAACATAGCCTAATAGTAGGTTCACATGACTGATTCCTCCATATCCAAGAAAAACGTTCCTATTATTCTGATCAGGCTTCGATCAAAGTTTGGTCAAAGTGGAATCAGTTTTTTTTGGACGGGGAGAGAAAAACCCCAAAAAGTTTCTCCACCTTCTACATGCTAAAATCAGGCTAGTAAGGCCGAACTGTGCCCTGCCATAAAAGGGAGGCTGTCATGACAGGGTTTGAGATGGGAATTGAGTGGAAAGTGGGTTTAGGTCCAGGAAGGGTGGAAAGTATTAGCGGAAGTGATTGGGATTTGTCAGTATGGGCAGGATAGAGGTATGAAATTCACCGCACACACTATAGACTTATGGTTTTTGCAAAAGTGATAATTTTATTGTGTTCCACAAAGTTGCTGAAAAGTGCCTTGTAAAATAACAAAGATATTCCTACATTCAAATATACCCGACGTTTCGACTCTATACGAGTCTTAATCATGGGGTACTGAGAAAAGAAGAAAAAGACAATAAGGTAAGTATATACAAGCAAAAAAAAACAACGGTATGTATAAGATAAAACACAATATAGCACACAATATATACAATATATACAAGAATAAGTACAGAAATTCACCAGGTATAGATTACATGTGGACGTTCAAATGTAACATACTAGCTGTTAGTATTGGGGCTTAGAATAGCATATTGCTAATCATAGGAAAGAACACGGACACTGCGCAAGAGATAATCACAGGGACAACAGAAGAAGAAAGAAAAAAGAAACAAGGACAAAGAGAAAGGAAGGAGATACCTGAATGCTGGATAATAAGAAACCTAGGCACTTGTAACAATAATGCAATATAGATAATGCTCTGTAAAAAATGGGACAAACAGAGTGGAATGTATAGCAGCCTATCCCAGTAATATTAGGTAAAAGGCAAAAAGTACTGAAGGGTTACCTGTATAACAGTTTTGAGTAGGCCTGATCGGAGGCTAGTGAGTGAAAGAGAGGCAAAATAGACATTAATATCTCATAGAATAGAGGGAATGGGTAGTAGCATGGTGGTAGTCGCATTTGGAAAAGTGGGGAGGTTTCATATAATTACCTATATAGAGGTAGGTGTCTGTATGGCGGCGCTCCCGCGCCCTGCCACGGCAGCTAAATGAGGCTGTGAGGAAAGTGTGAGACAGCCTGCTTTTTATGTTAACAGCGTGCATCGCCGGACCGGAAGTGTACGCTCCCGGACCGGAAGTGACATTAGCGTTAGTGTCAGTGGTACTGCGCATGCGCAGTGGGTCAGGTATCGCCATTTTGGAAGTTGGAAAGGAAATAGAGGGCGTGTGTGTACAGGCAGAATAATGTAAGGGTGAGTTTCCACGGTCAGGAAACGCTGCGTGTTTGGCGCTGTGCGCTGGCGCAGCGCCAAACACGCAGCGTCCAGATGTTACAGCATAGTGGAGGGGATTTCAAGAAATCCCGTCTCCACTATGCGTAACAATACGCAGGTGGCAAACCTGCGTAAACGGACATGCGGCGCGTCTTTTTAGACCGCAGCATGTCCTCGCGTATTGCGGCGACGGTGCGTCGCCGCAACAGAATATTACACAGGGCTATGTAGCCCTGCGTTCTTTCCGGAGGTGTTCCGGAGGTGTCCTGAACACCTCCGGAAAGATCGCGCGTCAGAAAGGGGGCGGGGCTTAGACGGAGCGGAATTTCCGCTCCGTCCAAAGCGCTATGGTTCCGGACCGTGGAACCATAGCCTTAGAGTCGAAGAGGCTGATGTGAGGGAATGAGATAATTGGCTGGGAGAAAGGCCGCAGAAAAGGGCAGAGAGGAGAGGGAAGAGGTGAAAGAAAGATGAAGGGTAGAGAGATAAACTGAGGAGGGAAGGTGGAGGGTGATATATAGAAAGTAGTAGGAGTTGCTGAAAAAAGTAAATAAATAAAATAAAATAAAAAATGGAATAAAAAATAAAAAATAAAGTATAAAAATAAGGAAAAATAATAAGGAAAAATAATCAAGATGAAAAAATGGAAATAAAAAGTAAAAATTGAGAATAAAAATAAATATAAATAAAAATAAAAAGGTCACAAATTGAAAGGTTGAAAAAAGAAAATGAAAAAATAAAGTGTGAAAAATGAAAAATAAAAAATAAAAAATAGAAAATGGAAATAAAATGGAAAAAATAAAAATAAAAATAGAAATAAAAATAAAATAGAGGTAAATAGAAAAATAAAAATAAAAATAAAAGATAGAAAATAACCAAAAAATGGTGAAAATCATCTTACCAGTATGGAGTGTAATTCAGCGATTCTAGAAAAAATGGAATAAGAAAATTATAGGAGCATTGTTAAAGCAGCCAATTAATCTCCCTATTGAGGCCTTTAGGGAATAAGGTATCCAATCTGTGGATCCAAAATGTCTCCCTGAGTTTTAGACGTCTAATGTGGTCGCCACCCCTTCTATGTCTCCTCACTTGTTCAACCACCTGAAATTTTAATTGGGCTACAGAATGATTATACTGAACAAAATGTTGTGGTACAGGTAGCCACGTTTTGTTAGTCCGTATCGTTGATTTATGGCTCGCTATTCTGTCACGTATATGCTGGGTGGTCTCCCCAACATATAGGAGACCACATGGACATTTAATGACGTATATCACATTATTGGACTCACAGGTAAAAAAACCCTTTATGGGAAAGGATTTTCCTGTGCGTGGGTGGGTGATGTTATCAGATTTGATAACGTTAGAGCATGAGGCACAACCTAGGCAGGGGAATGTCCCGTGTCGTCGTGGTGCTAAAAGGCCTTGTGAAGGTCCAGGTTGTGTACTCCTCATGTCTGCATGAACCAATTTGTCTCTTAGGTTGGTGGTCCTTCTGCTGCACATGAGGGCCGGAGATGTGAATGCCTCAATGGAAGGGTATGCCCGTGTCAGGAGCGGCCAATGTTTACGGATGCTCATGTGTACTTTGGACATCAGAGGGTGGTATGTATGAACGAACGGAATCCTCTCTTTCTTGGTGATAGATGGAGGTGGGGCAGGTGGTGACAAGGCACGAGTTACTTCGTTTTTGATGAGACTTGTTGGATAGTTGCGCTCTCTAAATTTATGTGATGTCTCTTCTAGACGTGTTTTTAATAAGTTAGAATCGGAGACGATTCTAGAGACACGTGTGAACTGCGATCTTGGAAGACTATTTTTAGTAGATTTAGGATGACTGCTTGAGTAATGAAGAAGGCTGTTACAATCTGTAGACTTAACATAGAGATCAGTAGACAGAATACCGGCCGAGTCCTTTAGCACCTGAGTGTCTAGGAAAGAGATATTATTGGTATTATAATGGATAGTGAACTGCAGATCTGGATCAATGGAGTTAAGATAGGTATGAAAGGAGAGTAATGATTCCGGGGAGCTATCCCATATGAAAAAAATGTCATCAATATAACGATGGTAACATTTGACATGATTCTTATACCTATCTGTAGGGTATATCCATTTTTGTTCAAAACTGTGCATAAATGCATTAGCATAGGCGGGTGCTACGTTACTTCCCATCGCGGTACCCCTTGATTGTACGTAAAATGTATCCTCAAATAGAAAGAAATTTTCAAATAGAACTAGTGTGAGAAGTTCCAGACAGAATTCGATGGAATCCTGTGTCAAGTGTGATGTTTCCAAAAGTGACTTGGTGGCTTCAATGCCCTTGGTGTGGGCTATGGATGTATAGAGGCTATTAACGTCTAGCGTTACCAAGAGACTGTCGGGTGGAATGATCTTTAGATCTTTGATAACAGTGAGGAAGTGGCTTGTGTCCAGTAAAAATGAATCGGTGTTTTTGACAAGTGGTGTGAGAATTTTCTCAAGGTAAACGGAGAGGGGTGATAATATTGAATCGGTAGATGCCACAATGGGTCTACCAGGAGGGTTATTGAGGGATTTGTGGATCTTGGGGAGGATATAGAAGACCGGGGTAATTGGATGAGAATTAGTAAGGTATTTCACTGTCTTCTGGTCAATGATACCCCTATCCAGGGAGGTCTTAAGCAAGGTCTGAATTTTGGAGTTGATGGCAAAGGTAGGGTCTCTTGGGACCACCTTGTAGGTATGGGTATCGGAAAGTTGTCTTCTAATTTCATTGGTGTACGAAGAATGGTCCATAATGACCGTAGCACCCCCTTTGTCAGCCGGTTTTATAACAATAGATTTGTTACATTGTAGCGCCTTCAACGCTAGAGATTCGGTGGATGTTAAGTTGTTATGTGCGGGGAAGAAACCCAGTTTTTGATCATGATTTAATGACTTCACATCCTGATGTACAAAAGAGACAAAAGTCTCTATTGCATGGAAAGATTGGGGTGGGTTGAAAGAGCTAGGGTTTCTAAGACCCAATTTGTCGATGGAAATTTCAGTATCAGAATTATCCCCAGAGGGGGTTATTCTAGATACCGAGGTGTCCATGGATGTCCCGAAATAAGTTTTGAGTCTAATAGAACGGAAAAATCGCTGTAGGTCCTTCTCAAGTTGGAAGGAGTCCCAGCTTGGAGTTGGGCAGAAGGAGAGTCCCTTTTGCAGTACCGATAGTTCAGCTGGGGAGAGGGTATATGCGGAGATGTTGATCACCGTTTTTGTCTCAGTATTACCTGGGAGCGGGTAGCCATTCTCTCTCCTCCTCGATCTTCTTGTCTTTCGTTGCGTGGAAGGCCTCCCCTGCGTCCTCTCCCTAAAAAAGGCATCCTTGTAGAGCTTGTTGAGGAGTCGCTTTCGGTTGATGATCCAGCTCTGCGTTGATAAGGACGACGCCAGGTATTTGAGCTGAAAGAGTCGTTCCATCGGTAGACTCTGTTGTTGTTGTAGTCGTCGGTATCCCTCTGGAACTTTTGACGTTTGCGTTCTTCCAAAAATTTCCGTTGGTCGGAGATGATCTTCTCGGTTTTGTCCTTCAAGTTAGACCAATCAGAGGATGACAGAGTAGAAGACAATTGGGTTTCAATTGCCCGTATCTTTTCTTTGGTATCCGTGATGCCCTTCTGTAAGTATTCAATCGTTAGAATTATCAAGTCGAGAGAACATTTGTTCAAAATCTGTCTAAATCTAATACAAAAGTCTTCGTTTTCTCTAAAGAGGGTGGGGCGTAGACTACATCTGAGACCTCTAGGGATTTTCCCTTGTTTATGGTATTCAGCTAATGTGATGCTGTGTAGATCAAAGGACAACAGTTTCCGCCTCTCCTTCTCGTAGTCCCGTGTTCTTAACTCTTGTGTGGGAGTAGTGAGAAAGTCGTTAGCGTTAGATACATGTGACAAGATGTCGGAGCTAGTGGTTGCATCATATGCAAATGTATCATGATTTGACATCTGGTGGACCGGTGCAGAAACACCACAAGGGGTATTAACTATATAAGAGAAATGGGTGTGCACTCCAGGTCATATACAAATTAAGGTGCTGGTGAATGTGGACCTATGCGGACCAGATACTATAGAGGTATGAAATTCACCGCACACACTATAGACTTATGGTTTTTGCAAAAGTGATAATTTTATTGTGTTCCACAAAGTTGCTGAAAAGTGCCTTGTAAAATAACAAAGATATTCCTACATTCAAATATACCCGACGTTTCGACTCTATACGAGTCTTAATCATGGGGTACTGAGAAAAGAAGAAAAAGACAATAAGGTAAGTATATACAAGCAAAAAAAACAACGGTATGTATAAGATAAAACACAATATAGCACACAATATATACAATATATACAAGAATAAGTACAGAAATTCACCAGGTATAGATTACTATACCAAAATGGCGATACCTGACCCACTGCGCATGCGCAGTACCACTGACACTAACGCTAACGTCACTTCCGGTCCGGGAGCGTACACTTCCGGTCCGGCGATGCACGCTGTTAACATAAAAAGCAGGCTGTCTCACACTTTCCTCACAGCCTCATTTAGCTGCCGTGGCAGGGCGCGGGAGCGCCGCCATACAGACACCTACCTCTATATAGGTAATTATATGAAACCTCCCCACTTTTCCAAATGCGACTACCACCATGCTACTACCCATTCCCTCTATTCTATGAGATATTAATGTCTATTTTGCCTCTCTTTCACTCACTAGCCTCCGATCAGGCCTACTCAAAACTGTTATACAGGTAACCCTTCAGTACTTTTTGCCTTTTACCTAATATTACTGGGATAGGCTGCTATACATTCCACTCTGTTTGTCCCATTTTTTACAGAGCATTATCTATATTGCATTATTGTTACAAGTGCCTAGGTTTCTTATTATCCAGCATTCAGGTATCTCCTTCCTTTCTCTTTGTCCTTGTTTCTTTTTTTCTTTCTTCTTCTGTTGTCCCTGTGATTATCTCTTGCGCAGTGTCCGTGTTCTTTCCTATGATTAGCAATATGCTATTCTAAGCCCCAATACTAACAGCTAGTATGTTACATTTGAACGTCCACATGTAATCTATACCTGGTGAATTTCTGTACTTATTCTTGTATATATTGTATATATTGTGTGCTATATTGTGTTTTATCTTATACATACCGTTGTTTTTTTTTGCTTGTATATACTTACCTTATTGTCTTTTTCTTCTTTTCTCAGTACCCCATGATTAAGACTCGTATAGAGTCGAAACGTCGGGTATATTTGAATGTAGGAATATCTTTGTTATTTTACAAGGCACTTTTCAGCAACTTTGTGGAACACAATAAAATTATCACTTTTGCAAAAACCATAAGTCTATAGTGTGTGCGGTGAATTTCATACCTCTATAGTATCTGGTCCGCATAGGTCCACATTCACCAGCACCTTAATTTGTATATGACCTGGAGTGCACACCCATTTCTGTTATATAGTATGGGCAGGATGGCGTTAGTGGCAGGAGAGAGAACAGGGGAGGATTATAGGGGGATGTCTGTCAGGAGAAGGTAGCTGTGGCACCCGTGCCTGTCGCGCCACAAAATGCCTGCATGTGTGTTATACTTATATATGTATTTCCAGCTATGGTGAGGACTGGTCTCTCTGCTGGGAAAAAGTGCATCCACACATTTTACCCGATCCCTTACTGGAAGATTGTGCACTTTTGCTTGAACCAGAAAGTGTGCATGATCCCTCAGGGGAGGAGGCGCTTCTGAGAGGGTGCCATGTGCTGAACAGTGAAGAGGTAGGAACATGGAGGTCCACAGGCAGAGGAGAGGAGCGTGCTCTCCCTGCCAGGACAAGCTGCACGAGGCAGGGTATCAGTCCCTACAGCACAGAAACTTTCAGGGTCCGGCTTAAACTGAGACTGCTCGGTTTTCATATAATGTGCAGTCGTGTCAGGGACACTGCTGCAAGAGAGAGTGTTTACCACAGGATTCAAGCTGCCTGCTCCCTGGAAGGGATCACTGATCCAGTAACTGTTTACCTTGTTTACCCCTGGGTTCCCAAGGAATCGTTTACCAGAGGTATAATTAGCAGCAGGAAGGCTACCCTATGTCACAGCAGAGAAGCTGAGCTCTCGCCAGGCAGGCCTGACCAAAACCCTGTATGTGAATTGTATGGAAGCTTCTGGAACTGTTTGCAGAACTTCAGTAAAATGTATAAACTGATCATTACCCTGCCTAACACTGATTATTCCCTGCTGCACCATCCTGCTCCAACTCCCCTGGGAGCCAGCCCTAGTGGGGAAGGGGTTAATCATGTGGCACTGTTCATCACCACCTAACTCCCAGGGACCCTCATCAGTGCCCGGCCCTATCAGGCCGAACATCCCAACTGGCATCACGAACCTTTTAATTATCTTTATTATTGATCCCATAATTGACAAAGATTGGTGCACGGACTCGACCAGCACTCGGACCGCTGTGACACAGTGACATTACAGCAGCGGCACACAGCCTTTTTAGGCATCCCTGGAAGAAGCAATCTTCTGGTGCACCACAATATGGGAGCAAAAAGCACCAGTGCTCCAGTAGTCTGAGAGCGGACCACGTTCATACGCACACACGTTTGTTGCAATAACTTATTTGATTGTCACAATCATCTAAATGAAACTTCCATAAATCCATGCACCTGCTCCCAGAAACAACCCCATTCAAATGTATGAAATGGATTGACCAGATGCAGAAATTTCCGCAGCGCATCTGCAATATGTGAACTTCCTCCCAAACTAAGCGAGTCCACAGCAGCAGGACACAAAAGCCGTTACTGATAAATAGCAGAAACTATTTTTATTAGATATTTTTTTGATTCTTATTAGTCTAATAGAATTGTACAGGCAGGAAAAAAAATCATTTTTTAAATTAGTTCAGTTATAATTATCGCCCAAGCAGCATTCTTATATGATATATTCCCACATACCCCGGCGTCCCGCAAATATCAACATTTCAAAAGGCACCTACAATGATCTTAGAATACTCCACTTCCCAGCCACTTTACTTTTAATTTGGGCAGTCAGACGCGTTATCACATTCTTTACGCTTTCACATGGGCATGCAGAATTCACATTACATGTGTCGGATCTGTGTGTTATTTGCAGCAGTTTCAGAGGATTTGCCGTAACTTTAGATTGCATCACATTTTCATAAAAATAAGCAATTGTTCCAAAATAATTTAGAGATATGGTGGGTCACGGGTCAAAATTCCAAACTTACTCCACCCAACCCATAGAAAGCATTGATGTTAAGGTACTGATAAAAATGCATAAAAAGAACCTTGCATGTAACGAGTATCGGATGTAACAAGCCTGCGGAAAATAATCTATAGATCTCGAGGGGTTCAAGAGGATGGTTAGTTGGCATCAGAAGAAAATAAACCATGGCATTGATGACGATGATGATGATGGTATCATGATGACTTTTGTGCAGACCAGCAGCTGGAGATCACATTCGTTTCATGTTTTTTTCGTCATGCTCGTATTCTTCCACCTCGCTGGATTCACCCACAATCTTTCCATCCACAAGAGTCTGTGTGACTGTTTTTACAATCTTTTTGGTTCTGATATCTGGTTCTGTAAAGAGAAGGACGACCTCAGACAAGGATCCGATCACTAACTCAATGGACATCAATGTTTTCAGGGAAATGGATCAATGACATCAGCAGAGTGGCCAACTGTCCCCAGTCTTTCAAGATGAAAGGTGATGGGGTTTATGTAAACCCTGCCAAAAAGTGGATATTTTGGGTAAATCATGGCCATTCCCTAATGGTTGACAACTATACAGAGAGTATTGGAGGTGTGGAAAAACATGTTCATTGAAAAATATCAGCCATGTTGCTGGATGCTTCTGGTCTCGTGAAATTGACATAGATTGGGTCACAATTTAGGGTTCTCCCTAGCGGTTAGAGCAGCTTCGCAATAATCGCCAGAGCTGTTATATTCTACTGTTGACCAGATATCTATCTATCTATCTGCTTTTTCGGGCTCCCCAATTTATATAAAATTTTGGCACGAATGAGTGTTCATATGTTTTCAATGCGAAGAGCAGAGAAAGTAGGTTGTGGAAGCTCAGGCAGTGGCTTTTCTCCCAGAGAACAAAAAGCATTAGATGTCTAGCCCCTTCCCGACATCTACCCAATACATGTGGCACACGATAAGGGCTGGTGTATGGAGCTATACCCAGCAGTAGATGCCGGATGTGTTATACACCCAGCACCTTCCGGTAACAGCAGCGATCAGAGCTAAGCTCTGATTCCTGCTATTGTCCTGTTAAAAGCTTCTGGAAATAACTAACAGCATTCATGGGCTTCAAAGGAGATTGTGATTTTAGCTTCAATGGTATGGTAGTATACAGAAGCAGGTAAAAGTTTGGGCACCCCTGGTTAAAATTATTTTTATTGTGAAGAGTTAAGTCAGTTGAAGATGAAATTATCTCTAAAAGGCCTAAAGTTAAAGATGACACATTTCCTTTGTATTTTAGGAAAAATATGTATTTTCATCTTCTATATTTTAAAAATTACAAAAAGGAAGATGGACAGATGCAAATGTTTGGGCACCCTGCATGGTTAGTACCTAGTATCACCCCCTTTTGAAAGTATCCCATCTTGTAAATGATTTTTGTAGCCAGACAAGAGTCTTTCAATTCTTGTTTGAGGGATTTTCCTCCGTTCTTCCTTGGAGAATTCCTCCAGTTCTGTGAGATTCCTGGGCCGCCTTGCATCCTCTGCTATTTTGAGGTCTAGCCACAGATTTTCAATGATGTTCAGATCAGGGGACTGTGAGGGCCATTGTAAAACCTTCAGTTTGCACCTTTTGAGGTTGTCTATTGTGGATTTTGATGTGTGTTTAGGACCATTATCCATTAGTAGAAGCCATCCTCTTTTCAACTTTAGCTTTTTTACAGATGGTGTTTTGTTTGCTCAACAATTTGTTAATTTAATTGAATCTATTCTTCCCTCTACCCGTGAAATGTTCCCTGTGCCATTAGCTGCAACACAACCCCAAAGCATGATTGATAAACCCCCTATGCTTAATGATTAGTGAGATGTTCTTTTCCTGAAATTCTGTGCCGTTTTTTCTTCACACATACCTTAGTGGCCATTAGAGTTCTATTTTAACCTCATCAGTCCACAGGACTTGTTTCCAAAATGCATCAAGCTTGTTTAGATGTTATTTTGCATACCTCTGACTCTGAATTTTGTGGTGAGGATGCAGGAGAGGTGTTCTTCTGATGACTCTTCCATGAAGGCCATATTTTTGCAGGTGTCTCTGAACAGTAGAACAATGTATCACAACTCCAGAGTCTGCTAAATCTTTCTGAAGGTCTTTTGCAGTCAAGCAGAGGTTCTGATTTCCCTTGCTGGCAATCCTACTTGCAGCTCTCACTGAAATTTTCCTTGGTCTTCCAGAACTTATCTTGACCTCCACTGTTCCTGTTAGCTGCCATTTCTTAATTACATTTCAAACTGAGGAAAGGACAACTTGAGAACATTTTGCTATCTTCTTATAGCCTTCTCCTGCTTTGTGGGTCACCACCATTTTTATTTTCAGATTTCTAGGCAACGGCTTAGAAGAACCCACGGTTGCCGTTTTTGGCCCAAGGTTAGAGGAGGCTGGGTTTTTATAAAATTGGTAAATTTGCATCACTTGGCCTTTCCTAACAGTGATAGTGATCAAGCCATAACCCTAACAGGATAATTAAGGTCTGAAACCTTGGTCAAAGTTATCTGAGCACACAAATCTCCAAGGAGGCCCAAACATTTTTCCACTTTCTTTTCTGCAATTTTTAAAATGTAAAAAAAATGACTAATATATATATCCTACAATAAAAATGAAATGTGTCATCTGTAAGCCCTTTTAGAGATCATGAGATCATTTAATCTTCAACTTGCTTAACCGTTCACAATAACAGTAATATTGACCAGGGGTGCCTTAACTTTTACATGCTACTGTATGTAACAAGCAATCAGATGATCACAGGTTCAAGGCTCATAAAGGCACTGAAAAAAAAAAATGGAAAAAGTTTTAAAAATATAAAAAATAAATAAAAAGAACATATAAATCTGAAATACCCTTTTTTAACAATAAAGATGTTAAAAAAATATATAAAATGATTTAACCTGTGCGGTAAATGTCATAAAGCATAAAAAAAATCAAACCACCAGAATTGTCATTTTTTTGGTCGCTGCACATCCTCCAAAAAACATTATACAGTATGTATCCCAAAAGTTGGTGCTCACGTCTAATACCGTCTTATAACACGTTACTTACGTTTTGGCTCGGGTGCAATGATTTTCTCACTGAAAACAAAATAAGCAACTTTTAGAACAAACTAGACCAAACAGCCACCAGTCTTAATAACTGCTGAGCAACAATGAAAGCCTTGCCTGGAGCAGAATAATTCATAGATAGATGAACCCCTAATACTCATCTGCACTGTATTAAAGGGGTTGTCCATTTTAGGGGACACATTCCTTTTTTCTACCTAAATGCATGTAATTGGGGCTAAAAAATAATTTTACAATTGGGTTTCATTAAGGATTTTGCATCATTTTCCTTCTACAGTGGGTACGGAAAGTATTCATACCCCTTTAAATGTTTCAATCTTTGTTTCATTGCAGCCATTTGGTAAATTCAAAAAAGTTCCTTTTTTCTCATTAAGCCCTTTCTGTCATCTTACGTACTATCCTGTACATGTGCCCTGGGACTTACCGTAATTCCCAAGGACGGGATAGTACGTCATAATAGATCAGCCGCGCTCACGGGGAGATCTCACAGCTGACACCCGGCACTAAGTGCCAGGAGCATTCACGGACCGCTCCCGGCACTTTAACCCCTGGCACACTGCGATCAAACATGATCGCAGTGTTCCGGCGGCTGCAGAGGGGCTGATAGCCCCTCTGCTTTTGGATCGGAGACTCCCGCGGCTTGCTGCGGGGTCCCGATCACTGCCATAGAGACCCGATGTCATCACGATGACATCCAGGTCTCCAGGCCTGAGGGACTTCCTGTCATGTGCAGTGATGACCAGGAAGTCTCTCAGGTCAGTGTAATAGAAGCTGCAGCACTGACAGCTTCTATAGCATGCAGATCTGCATGCTATAGAAGCGATCAGCCTGCACAAAATGAGTGTCCCATAGAGGGACAATGTGTAAAACTAATAATTAAATAAAAAAATTTTTTTAAGTAATTGTAAAAATGTTTTTAAAAATACTAAAAAATAATGAAAAAAATCAATATTTATTCCAGCAATAAATATTTTAATTAAAAAAAAATCTAAACAATAAAAGTACACATATTTGGTATCGCCGCCTCTGTAACGACCCGTCCTATAAAACTGTCCCATTAGTTAATCCCTTTAGTGAACACCATAAAAAAACAAGGCAAAAAACAATGCTTTATCATCATACCGCCAAGCAAAAAGTGGAATACCACGCGATCAAAAAAATGAATATAAATAAACATGGTACCACTGAAAACGTCATCTTGTCCTGCAAAAAATAAGCTGCCATACAGCGCCATCAGCGAAAAAATAAAAAAGTTATAGCAGAATAAAGCGATGCAAAAATAATAATTTTTTCAATAAAATAGTTTTTATTGTATAAAAGCGCCAAAACATTAAAAAATGCTAAAAATGAGGTATCGCTGTCATCGTACTGACCCGAAGAATAAAACTGCCTTATCAATTTTACCACACGTGGAACAGTGTAAACGCCCCCCCCAAAAGAAATTCATGAATTGCTGATTTTTGTTCATTCTGCCTCCACAAAAATCGGAATAAAAAGCGATCAAAAAGTGTCATGTGCCCGAAAATGATAGCTGTCAAAATGTGGTGATGCAAAAACAATTTTTTGCAATACAAATCATCTTTTAGTGTGTGACAGCTGCAAAACATAAAAACCTGCTATAAATAGTAAATTAAACCCCCCTTCATCAACCCCCTTAGTTAGGGAAAAATAATAAAACTAAAAAGATGTATTTATTTCCATTTTACCATTAGGGTTAGAGTTGGGGCTAAAGTTAGTGCAAGGGTTGGGGCTAAAGTTAGGGTTGGGGCTAAAGTTGAGGTTAGGGTTTGGATTACGGTTAGGGTTGGGATTAGTGTTAGGGTTGGGATTAGGGTTAGGGTTGGGATTAGGGGTGTGTTAGGGTTAGGGGTGTGTTAGGGCTAGGGTTATGATTAGGGTTGGGATTAGGGTTAGGGGTGTGTTGGGGTTAGGTTTGGAGTTAGAATTGGGGGATTTCCACTGTTCAGGCACATCAGGGGGGTCTCCAAACGCGACACAGCATTCGATCTCAATTCCAATTTTGGTTTGAAAATGTCAAATGGCGCTCCTCCTGAGCTCTGCCGTGCACCCAAACAGTGGTTCCCCCAACATATGGGGTATCAGCGTACTCAGGACAAATTGGACAACAACTTTTGGGGTCCAATTTCTCCTCTTACCCTTGGGAAAATAAAAAATTGGGGACTAAAAGATCATGTTCGTGGAAAAAATATGATTTTTTTTTTCACTGCTCTGTTATAAACTTATGTGAAGCACTTTGGGGTTCAAAGTGCTCACCACACATCTAGATACGTTCCTTAGGGGGTCTAGTTTCCAAAATGGTGTCACTTGTTAGGGGTTTCCACTGTTTAGGCACATCAGGGGCTCTGCAAATGTGACATGGTGTCTGATCTTAATTCCAGCCAATTTTGGTTTGAAAAAGTCAAACGGCGCTCCTTCCCTTCCGAGCCCTGTTGTGCGCCCCAACAGTGGTTTTCCCCCACATATGGGGTATCAGCGTACTCAGGAGAAATTGCACAACAACTTTTTCTGTCAATTTTCTCCTTTTACCCTTGTGAAAATAACGAAATTGTTTGTAAAAGATAATTTTTGTGACTAAAAAGTTAAGTGTTTATTTTTCTCCTACACATTCCAAAAATTCCTGTGAAGCACCTGAAGGGTTAATAAACTTCTTTAATGTGGTTTTGAGTACCTTGAGGATGGTGTCACTTTTGGGTATTTTCTGCCATATGGACCGCTCAAAGTGACTTCAAATGGGAGGTAGTCCCTAAAAAAAAGGTTTTGTTAATTTTGTTGTAAAAATGAGAAATCGCTGGTCAACTTTTAACCCTTATAACTTCCTAACAAAAAAAATTTTGTTTCCAAAATTGTGCTGATGTAAAGTAGACATGTGGTAAATGTTATTTAGGAACTATTTTATGTGACATATCTCTCTGTTTTAAGGGCATAAAAATTCAAAGTTTGAAAATTGCGAAATCTTCAAAATTTTCGCCATACTTCAGTTTTTTTCATAAATGAATGCAAGTTATATCAAAGAAATTTTACTACTAACATGAAGTACAATATGTCACGAGAAAACAATCTCAGAATCGCCAAGATCCGTTGAAGCGTTCCAGAGTTATAACTTTATAAAGGGACAGTGGTCAGAATTGTAAAAATTGGGGGTTAAGGGGTTAATGTACACTCTGCACCCCATCTTTACTGAAAAAACAGAAATGTAGACATTTTTGCAAATTTCTTAAAAGAGAAAAGCTGAAATATCACATGGTCATAAGTATTCAGACCCTTTGCTCAGACACTCATATTTAAAGGGAATTTGTCACCCCATTTTTTGTATATAAGCTGCAGTCACCGCCATCAGCAGCCACCGCCATTCTGTAATGCTGTAGATAAACCTCCAATGTCACCTGAAAGTTAACAAAAACGAGTTATATTATACTCACCCAGGGGCGGTCCGGTGCAGTCTGGTCCGATGGGCGTGGCGGTCCGGTTCTGGCGCCTCCCATCTTCTAGCGATGATGTCCTCCTCCTTGCTTCTGTCGCGCTCCTGCGCAAGCATACTTTATCTGCCTTGTTGAGGGCAGAGCAGAGTACTGCAGTGCGCAGGTGCCGGGCCTCTCTGACCTTTCCCTGCACCTGCGCACTGCAGTACTCTGCTCTGCCCTCAACAAGGCAGATAAAGTATGCCTGTGCAGGAGCGCAACAGAAGCAAGGAGGAGGACGTCATTGCTAGAAGATTGGAGGCGCCAGACCGCGACGTCCATCGGACCGCCCCCCCGGGTGAGTATAATATAACTAGTTTTTCTTATCTTTCAGTTTACATCGGGGGCTTATCTACAGCATTACAGAATGTTGTAGATAAGCCCCTGATGGCAGTGGCTGCAGCTTATATACGAAAAATGGGGTGACAGATTCCCTTTAAGTCACATGCTGTCCATTTCCTTGTGATCCTCCTTGAGATGGTTCCACTCCTTAATTGGAGTCCAGCTGTGTTTAATTAAACTGATAGGACTTGATTTGTAAAGGCGCACACATGGCTATATAAGACCTCACAGCTCACAGTCCATGTCAGAGCAAATGAGAATCATGAGATCAAAGGAACTGGCCAAGGAGCTCAGAGACAGAATTGTGGCAAGGCACAGATATGGCCAAGGATACAAAACAATTTCTGCAGTACTCAAGTTTTGTCATGGTCTGCTGAGTTTCTGGGATTAGGTGGTTTTAGAGTTAACCGGGATGGCCTCACTCTGGGATTCTGGGAGGCTTTTTATAGCCTCATTGTGGGGCCATCCTCTGTCGCTTATACTCTGTCCCTTGGCCGAGTGTGTGTGACTCTGTTGTGCTTGTGCCAGTGCTTTGTGCCTGTGCTACATCTTGTCTGTCTGGTTCTGATTTGGCTGTGTCCCTGTTTCGAGTTTTGCCTGTCCCTTTTGTACTCTGCTGCCCTCTACGTGTATGACCCTTGGCTACGTTCTGACTCCGCTCTGCCTGCTCCTCTTGTAATTCGTCGCCCTCTATGTGTATGACCACTTGGCTACATCCTGATTATCCGTTCTGTATATGCCCCTTGGTAACTGTGTCTCGTAGTTACCCTTCTAGGAGTTTTCCTTCACCTCATAGCTCTCTGGAGCTTAGGCCACGCCCACTAGCAGTCACGTGCTGCAGGTCCTCCGGCCTGAAGCATTCTCTATCTGCTACTGCTGCCTCTGAGAGACGTGTGGCCGACTCCGCCCCTTGGCAGTCACATGCTGAAGGTCCTGTTCCTCAGAAGCACACGTCTTCCCTGCTGCGGCTCTGCTATACAGGTATCTTTGGGCACAGTTTGTTCACTCAGGACACACGCACTGGCTCAGTGAGCAAGTGCAGTGCGGTGTCCCTGACAAGTTTCCTAAGAGCACAGTGGTCTCCATAATCCTTAAATGGAAGAAGTTTGGGACCACCAGAAGTCTTCCTAGACCTGGCCATCCAGCCAAACTAAGAAATCGTGGGAGAAGAGCCTTGGTGAGAGAGGTAGAGAAGAACCCCAAGATCACTGTGGCTGAGCTCCACAGATTCAGTAGGGAGATGTGTTATGTTTTGGTAGCTGAGGAGTCAGGAGCAAAAAACCGCATAGGCAGCCTAACACCAGAGAGGTTGGAAACTAATAGGTTGCAGACCCCTAAACTAACCGCACAACTAGAAGCAGCCGTGGAGCATTCCTACGGTGGTCCTAGATGCCTCGGCACAGCCTGAGAGATAGCTATCCCTGAAGATGGAAAGAAGAAAGCTAACTGCCCCAAAAAAAAGTAGACCCCAAAAGAGTAGGAAGCCCCCAAACCTATAATGGCGGTTAGACAAGATGAAAATACGAACACAGACAGAAAATAGATTGAGCAAACGCTGGGGCCCAAAACTGTCTAGATAGGACAGCACAGGAGAGAATACTGTCTGCAACCCAGAAAAACCCTAGGAAAAACTCCAACACTTCTGAATCCAAAAACACTGAGACCACACGGTCTCGACCACCTATATCAGATCTCTGGTGTGGACACGTAGCTACCCAGCAGTAAAATATCACAAGAACTGAGCAAATGAACAAATACAAAAAGCGAACGGAGACCAGCCAAAGCCCCCCAAAGGGGACCCTGCTGAAGACAAAAAGCAATGCAGCAAAAAGCAAGGAATTCAAACCACAGTAAAAAAAACTGAAAGGGACTTATCTGAAAGCAAGCAGCAGACAGCAGGTAAGCAAGCTGAATTCCAAACTAGACCAGGAAGAACAATTGATCACCGGCGAGGATCATGGGAGGTCAGCTCACTTATATCAGGCCAGTCAGTACCACCTGACAACCACTCATTATCTGCAGGTGTAGGACTCATGGTGTTCAACATAGGTTCAATACCCTCAGCAACCACCAGAGGGAGCTTCAGCTCCGAAGTCGTCTCCAAAACGTTCACAACAGTACCCCCCCTTGAGGAGGGGTCACCGAACCCTCACCTGCGCCACCAGGACGATCAGGATGAGCTCGGTGATAGGCACGAACCAGTCTTTCAGCATGAATGTCAGAAACAAACTCCCAAGAATTGTCCTCCTGACCCATAGCCTTTCCACTTCACCAAGTACTGGAGTCTCCGCCTGGCCAAACGAGAATCCAATATCTTCTCAACCACATACTCCAAATTGCCCTCAACCAAAGCAGGATCAGGAGGCGCAGCCATAGGAACCACTGGCTCGACAAATCTCTTCAATAAAGATTTGTGAAATATGTTGTGAATCTTGAATGTTCCTGGAGGAAGCAAACAGAAGGAAGCGGGATTAATAATCTCCACAATCTTATAAGGTCCAATGAACCTTGGCTTAAATTTTGCAGACGCGACCCTCATAGGGATATTTTTTGAGGACAACCAAACCAAGTCACCCACTTTAATTCGAGGACCATCAGTCCTATGCCGGTTGGCAAACCGCTGGGCCTTCTCCTGAGAGAGAGACAGCTTATCCACCACTTGATCCCAAATCAGCTACATTCTCTCCACAATAGAGTAAACACCAGGACAGACAGAAGCCTCCACCTGCCCTGAAGAAAATCAAGGATGAAACCTGAAATTGCAGAAAAATGGAGACATCAAGATGGCAGAACTAGCCCTATTATTCAAAGCAAACTCAGCCAAAGGCAAAAAAGAGACCCAGTCATCTTGATCAGCAGACACAAAACATCTCAAGTAAGTCTCCAAGGTCTGGTTTGTTCTCTCAGTTTGTCCATTGGTCTGAGGGTGGAACACAGAGGAAAAAGACAGCTGAACTCCCAGTTTGGAACAAAATGTCCTCCAAAATCTGGAAACAAACTGGACTCCTCTGTCAGACACAATGTTCTCTGGAACGCCGTGCAACCGAACCACATGTTGAAAAAACAAGGGCACCATCTCGGAGGAGGATGGCAACTTAGGTAGTGGCACAAGATGTATCATCTTGGAAAACCTATCACAGATTACCCAAATAACGGTCATTCTCTGAGAGACAGGGAGGTCTGAAATAAAATCCATAGAGATATGGGTCCATGGCCTCTTGGGCACAGGCATTAACAAACCACTAGAGCGAGAGCAAGGTTTGGACCGAGAACAAGTTCCAAAGGACTGCACAAAGCCCCTGACGTCATGAAACAAAGTGGGCCACCAAAAGGACCGACTCACTAAATCTCTGGTACCAAAAATACCAGGATGGCCGACCAACGTGGAGCAATGAATCTCAGACATCACATTCTTCCTCCACTGGTCTGGGACAAACAATCTCCCAGCAGGGCAACATTCAGGTTTATCCTCTTGAAATTTCTCCAAAGCCAGTCTCAAATTGGGCGAGATAGCGGAAAGAACCACACCCTCCTTCAGAATAACAGCAGGCTGAGTTACCTCAGGAGAATCCAGAAAGAAACTCCTCGAGAGGGCATCCGCCTTAACATTCTTAGTGCCTGGGAGAAAAGAGACCACAAAATTAAAACGTGTGAAAAACAAGGCCCACCTGGCCTGTCTAGGATTAAGTCGCTTGGCTGATTCAAGATAAACCAGGTTCTTATGATCCGTGAGGACCACCACCTGATGCTTGGCTCCTTCCAGCCAATGTCTACACTCCTCAAAAGCCCACTTCATGGCCAATAACTCCCGATTACCCACATCATAATTACGTTCCGCTGGGGAAAATTTTCAAGAGAAAAAGGCACAAGGGTTAATCTTTGAGGTTTCCGGATCCCTTTGGGACAAAACGGCTCCTGCACCAATCTCAGGAGCATCAACCTCCACCTGAAATGGTAGAGAAACATCAGTTTGGCGCAGAACAGGAGCAGAAGTGAATCTCCGCTTAAGCTCCTGAAACGCAGAAACTGCCTCATGAGACCAATTCACTAGATCAGAACCCTTCTTGGTCAAATCAGTCAGTGGCTTCACAATACCAGAGAAATTAGTTAGAAATTTACGATAAAAATTAGCAAAACCCAAAAATCTCTGAAGAGCCTTCAATTTAGTGGGTTGAACCCAATCACAATTGGCCTGAACTTTGACCGCGTCCATTTCAGTAACAGACGAAGACAAAATGAATCCCATGTATTTTGTGTACGCCAAAAATACATTTTGATCCCTTCACATACAATGCGTTTTCTCTCAAAATCCGGAATACAGTCCGAACATGTTCCAAATGAGAATCCCAGTCATTGGAAAAAATCAAGATATCATCCAAATAAACGATCAGAAATTTATCCACGAAATCCCGGAAAATATCATTCATAAAGGATTGGAAGATGGAAGGGGCATTAGTGAGCCCAAAAGGCATCACTAGGTACTCAAAATGCCCCTTTGGGTATTAAACGCCGTCTTCCATTCATCTCCGTGCTTGATGCGAATAAGATTATACGCCCCCCTGAGGTCAAGCTTGGTAAACCAACAAGTACCCTTCACTCTGGAAAATAGGTCAGAAATCAAGGGTAACGGATATTGATATTTAACAGTGATCTTATTCAGGAGACGATAATCAATACACGGCCTCAATGAGCCATCCTTCTTGGCCACAAAGAAAAAGCCGGTGCCCAAGGGTAAAGAGGATGGTCTGATATGACCGTTCTCTAAAGACTCTTTGATATAAGATCGCATAGCATCATGCTCAGGTACAGATAAATTAAAGAGCCGACCCTTGGGAAATTTACAACCGGGTACTAAGTCAATAGCGCAATCATAACTCCTATGAGGAGGTAAGGATGCAGATTTACTCTCACTAAACACATCAGAAAAATCAGTCAAATGGTATGGAACATCCTGAGACTGGCGGGAGGCAGAAAAAACATCTTGAGACTGGGGGGGGCAGAAAAAACAGGAGTGTCAGTATGAACACATTGACAACCCCAACTGGTCACAGACACAGACTTCCAATCCAATTGTGAGTCTGTAACCAAGGAAAACCCAGTACAACAATGTCATGTAAATTATGTAACACCAAAAATTTGCAATTCTCTTGGTGGTCTGAGTCAACCCGCATTATCACCTGGGTAGAAAACTGGGGTTTATTCTCCGCCAAGGGGGTAGAATCAATGCCCAGCCAAGGAATAGACTTCCGCAGGGATATCATAGGAAAACCACAACGTTTGGCCAAATTAAAATCCATCAGGTTTATAGCTGCCCCTGAATCAACAAAAGCCTGAGCTGAAAATGTGAACATGGAGCTAATCAAGGTAACAGTCAACAAAAATTTAGTCTGAACACTACCCAAAACAACTGAGCACGCAAAACGTCTTCCCCGCTTGGGGCAGACGGAAATAGCATGAGAAGCATCACCACAATAGTAGCACAATTTATTACGCTTACGAAATTCATGACGCTGTGCCCCAGAAGTCACTCCATCACACTGCATAAAGTTTTTTCTAATATCTAATCTGTGTCTCCTCCCATTCCGTTTCATCCCATTGCTTCTAGTCTTTCCTTGTGCAAATGAGAATAAAGATGATCCTTCTACAATGTGACAGCCCTTGAGATATTTGTAGACAGCTATTAAGTCTCCTCTCAGTCTTCTTTTTTGCAAGCTAAACATTCCCTAATCCTGTAACCGTTCCTCATAGGACATGGTTTGCAGACCGGACACCATTCTGGTCGCTCTTCTCTGAACTTGCTCCAGTTTGTTGATGTCTTTTTTAAAATGTGGTGCCCAAAACTGAACACAGTATTCCAGATGAGGTGTGACCAAAGATGAGTAGAGGGCAATAATGACTTCACGTGATCTAGACTGTATGCTTCTGTTAATACATCCCAGAATTGTATTTGCCTTTTTTGCTGCTGCATCACACTGTTGACACATGTTCAGTCTGTGATCTATTAGTACAGGGTTCGACAAACCCGGGCGCCAGGTCGCCAGTGGCGCCTAGAAAATCATGCCTGGCGCCCGGGATTGTCGGGGCCCTGAGCAGGCGGGGGGGCACACTCGCCGTTGGGCACCCCGGCGCCATTAGCGGAGGAGAGCGGTGTCAGCGACGCCCCCCGCCCCCGCCTGCTCAGGCCCCCGGCAGCAGCTGGCACAATACTTACCTCTCCCGTGCCTCCGCTGCCACAGCTCCGGGCTCCAGGGGGCTCCGGCGCTTCCTCTCACAGCAGCGCCGCTGAAAGACGTCATCATTCAGCGGCCGGCTGTGGCAGAGAGCGCGGACGCCGGACAGGTGAGATGTGATGTGTGTGTGTGTGTGTGTGTCTGTGTGCATCAGTGTGTGTGTATGTGAGAGAGTGCTTGTGTGCTGCATGTGTGATGGTGGTGGGGGGAGGGTATAGATTATGGGGAGGCATTGATGATGATGGGGAGGCATTGATGATGATGGGGAGACATTGATGACGATGGGGAGGCATTGATGATGATGGGGAGACATTGATGATGATGGGGAGGCATTGATGATAATGGGGAGGCATTGATGATGAAGGGGAGGCATTGATGATGATGGGGAGGCATTGATGATGATGGGGAGACATTGATGATGATGGGGAGGCATTGATGATGATGGGGAGGCATTGATGATGATGGGGAGGCGGTGATGATGATGGGCAGGCATTGATGATGATGGGCAGGCTGTTATGATTTGGTAGCTGAGGAGAGCAAGCAAAAAAGGAAATACACCAGAGAGGTTGGAATCTATGGGATTGCAGTACCCTGACTAACCACCACAACAAAAGGCAGCCGTGGAGTGTACCCACGTTGGTCCTAGACGCCTCGTCACAGCCTAAGAAGCCAACTACACCCAAAGACAGAAAGAGGAAAACTATCTGCCCCGGAGCAGATCCACAAAGAACATAGAAAGCCCCCAAACATGTAATGGCGGCTAGACAAGAAGAAACACAGACACAGACAGAAAATAGTATGAGCAAACGCTGGGGCCCAAACTTCCTAAATAGAAAAGGATAGGAAGGACACTTACTGCAATCCCAAAAAACCCTGAAAAGTACCAACTCTACCAATTACAAAAACACCTGAGATCACACGACTTCCACCACCCAAACTAGCTCTCTGGTGCAACAAAAACTAAACAGCAGCCACTGAAAAAACTGGAAAAGGCAAATGAACAAACAACAGTGGCTGAACTAAACTGAGAGGAGCACAATCCCCCGGAGGGAACCCGGCAGACCCCACAGAAGTGCAGGATAAAATGCAAAAAGCAAGCACAAAAAACAAAAAGAAGAAAATGTCTTATCTGTTAGCAGAAGATGCAGGCACGAAACAGCAGGCTACAAAGTGAACAGGAATCAAAGATGAGACCAGAACAATTGATCACCGGCAACCCTGATGGGAGGGAACCTCCCTTATATAAGACCAGTAAGTAACACCTGATCGCCAATCTTCACAATCTTCATTGGATAGTTCAGTACTGTTTGTAACCACCAGAGGGAGCTTCTGCTCAGAATTCATTTCTAGCACATTCACAACAGTACCCCCCCTTGAGGAGGGGTCACCGAACCCTTATTTGAGCAACCAGGTCGGTCAGGATGAGCTTTGTGATAAGCACGGATGAGTCTCCTAGCATGGATGTCCGAAGCAAACACCCAAGAATTATCCTCCTGACCATAACCTCTCCACTTAACCAAATACTGGAGTTTCCATCTAGAAAAACGAGAATTCAATATTTTCTCAACCACATACTCCAGATTGCCCTCAACCAAAACAGGGTCAGGAGGCACAGCCATAGGAACCACTGGCTCGACAAACCTCTTCAATAAGGACTTGTGGAACACGTTATGGATCTTAAATGTCCCTGGAAGAAGTAAACGAAAGGAAACAGGATTAAGAATATCCATGATCTTATAAGGTCCAATGAACCTAGGCTTAAACTTAGGAGATGCAACTCTCATAGGGATATTTCTTGAGGACAACCAGACCAAGTACCCCACTTCAAACCGGGGACCATCAGTCCTATGCCGGTTGGCAAACCGCTGGGCCCTCTCCTGAGAGAGGGACAACCTCTCCACTACCTGGTCCCAAATCTGCTGCATACGCTGCACAACAGAGTCAACACCTGGACAGACAGAAGCCTCCGTCTGTCCTGAAGAAAATCGAGGGTGAAACCCAAAATTGCAGAAAATGGGGACATCAAAGTGGCAGAGCTGGCCCTATTATTAAGAGCAAACTCAGCCAAAGGCAAAAAAGAGACCCAGTCATCCTGATCAGCAGACACAAAGCATCTCAGATAAGTCTCCAATGTCTGGTTTGTTCTCTCAGTTTGTCCATTGGTCTGAGGATGAAAAGCCGAGGAGAAAGACAATTGAACACCAAGTTTAGAACAAAAAGTCCTCCAAAATCTGGAAACAAACTGGACTCCTCTGTCAGACACAATGTTCTCAGGAATGCCGTGTAACCGAACCACGTGCTGAAGGAACAAAGGCACCAATTCAGAGGAGGAAGGCA
This sequence comes from Oophaga sylvatica, assembly GCA_033576555.1. Lineage (NCBI taxonomy): Eukaryota > Metazoa > Chordata > Amphibia > Anura > Dendrobatidae > Oophaga > Oophaga sylvatica. The sequence continues at coordinate 154,495,966 of JARQOD010000008.1, forward strand.
ACTTAGGTAATGGCACAAGATGTATCATTTTGGAAAACCTATCACAAATCACCCAGATAACGGTCATTCTCTGAGAAACAGGGAGGTCGGAAATGAAATCCATAGAGATATGGGTCCATGGTCTCTTGGGCACAGGCAATGGCATCAACAAACCACTAGAGCGAGAATAAGGCTTGGAGCGAGAGCAAGTCCCGCAGGACTGCACAAATTCCCTGACGTCACGAGACAAAGTAGTCCACCAAAAGGACCGACTAACCAAGTCTCTGGTACCAAAAATTCCGGGATGACCGGCCAACGCGCAACAATGAATCTCAGACATCACACTCTTTTTCCATCGGTCTGGGACAAGCAATTTCCCAATAGGGCAGCGCTCGGGTTTATCCTCCTGACACCCTTCCAGAGCCAGTCTCAAATTGGGCGAGATGGCGGAAAGAACTACACCCTCTTTCAAAATAACAGCAGGATCAGATAACTCAGGAGAGTCCGCAAGGAAACTCCTCGAGAGGGCATCCGCCTTAACATTCTTAGTGCCAGGAAGAAAGGAAACCACAAAATTAAATTTGTGAAAAACAAGGCCCACCTGGCCTGTCTAGGATTAAGTCGCTTGGCTGATTCCAGATAAACCAGATTCTTATGGTCCGTGAGGACCACCACCTGATGTTTGGCTCCCTCCAGCCAATGTCTCCACTCTTCAAAAGCCCAATTCATGGCCAATAACTCCCGATTACCCACGTCATAATTACGTTCAGTTGGAGAAAAATTTTCGAGAGAAAAAGGCACAAGGGTTACTTTTAGAGGTCTCTGGATCTCTTTGGGACAAAACGGCACCTGCCCCAATTTCAGAGGCATCAACCTCCACCTGAAATGGCAGAGAAACATCAGGCTGCCGTAGAACAGGAGCAGAAGTGAATCTCTGCTTAAGTTCCTGAAACGCAGAGACTGCCTCAGGAGGCCAATTCACCACATCAGAACCCTTTTTGGTCAAATCAGTCAATGGTTTAACAATAACAGAGAAATTACCAATAAATTTACGATAAAAATTGGCAAAACCAAAGAATCTTTGAAGAGCCTTTAATGAAGTAGGTTGGACCCAATCACAGATGTCCTGAACCTTGACCGGGTCCATTTCAATAACAGATGGGGACAAAATGAATCCCAGAAATGAGATCCTCTGTATGCCAAAAAGACACTTTGATCCCTTCACATACAGAGCATTCTCTCTCAAAATCTGGAACACAGTCCGAACATGTTTCACATGAGAGTCCCAGTCATTGGAAAAAATCAAGATATCATCCAAATAAACAATCAGAAATTTATCCACAAAATCCCTGAAAATGTCATTCATGAAGGACTGGAAGACAGAAGGAGCATTAGTGAGCCCAAAGGGCATCACTAGGTACTCAAAATGCCCCTCTGGGGTACTAAATGCCGTCTTCCATTCATCCCCTTGCTTAATGCGAATAAGGTTATATGCCACCTTGAGGTCAAGCTTGGTAAACCAAGTAGCACTTTTCACCCTGGAAAACAGGTCAGAAATCAAGGGTAACGGATATTGATATTTCACAGTGATATTGTTCAAGAGACGATAATCAATACACGGCCTTAATGAACCATCCTTTTTGGCCACAAAGAAAAAACCGGCACCCAAGGGTGAAGAGGATGGTCTGATATGACCCTTCTCCAATGACTCCTTGATATAAGACTGCATAGCGTCATGTTCAGGTACAGACAAGTTAAAAAGGCGACCTTTAGGGAATCTACTACCAGGCACTAATTCAATAGCGCAGTCATAGCTCCTATGGGGGGGCAAGGATGCAGATTTACTTTCGCTAAACACATCAGAAAAATCAGTCAAAAAGTCAGGAACATCCTGAGCCTGGGGGGAGGCAGAAAAAACAGGAGTGTTGGTATTAACACATTGGCAGCCCCAACTGGTTACAGACACAGATTTCCAATCCAAAACAGGATTATGAGACTGTAACCAAGGGAAACCCAGTACGATAATGTCATGCAGATTATACAGCACCAAAAATTTGCAACTCTCCTGATGATCAGGTTCAACCCTCATTATCACCTGAGTAGAGAACTGAGGTTTATTCTCAGCCAAAGGGGTAGAATCGATCCCCAGTAGGGGAATAGACTACCGTAGGGGTATCAAGGGAAACCCACAACGTTTAGCAAAATCAAAATCCATCAGGTTAATAGCTGCTCCCGAATCAACGAAAGCCTGAGCAGAAAATGTGGACAGGGAGCAAATCAGGGTAACAGTCAACAGAAATTTAGTCTGAACACTACCCAAGACAACTGAGCGTGCAAAACGTCTTCCCCGCTTAGGGCAGACTGAACTAGCATGAGAGGCGTCACCACAGTAGAAACATAACCCATTGCGTTTTCGAAACTCATGACGCTGTGCCCCAGAAGCCACTCTATCACACTGCATGGGTTCAGAAGCTGGTTCACAAGGCAACACTATTCCACGCATACCTCTACGCTCACTCAAACGTCTGTCAATTTGAATCGCTAATGACATAGAATCGTTGAGACCAGAGGGGACAGGGAATCCCACCATAACATCCTTTACATTCTCTGACAGACCCTTCCGAAAAAGGGCTGCCAAAGCATCGTCATTCCATTTGGTCAGGACTGCCCACCTTCGGAATCTCTGACAGTATAACTCAGCGTCCTCAAGCCCCTGATTTAATGCCAACAAGGCTTTTTCAGCTTGATCAGTGACATTAGGCTCATCGTACAATAACCCCAGAGCCTGAAAAAATGCATCAACATTACTCAAAACAGGATCCCCAGGTGTCAGGGAAAAAGCCCAATCCTGAGGATCGCCGCGCAGGAGAGAGATGACAATTTGAACCTGCTGTGCTGCGTTCCCTGAGGACTTAGGTTTCAAGGCAAAAAACAACTTACAGTTATTTTTGAAATTCAGAAATTTAGCTCGATCCCCCAAAAATAAAACTGGCATGGGGATCCTAGGTTCCACAACCGGCAACCTAGCAAGATAGATAGCAATACTCCGAACTTCAGTGGCAAGCTGATCCACACGGCCAGACAACTGTGCAAACTCCATTAAGGGAAAAAAAAAAAATCCTCCTCAACACCCAGAGATACAGAGGGAAAAAAAATCTCTGACAACTCTGACAATCTACTTTCTTTAACACTATTTTTCCCTTCTGTACGTACCATAAAAATATCAGTTTTTGGGCCGGTGATACTGTTATGATTTGGTAGCTGAGGAGAGCAAGCAAAAAAGGAAATACACCAGAGAGGTTGGAATCTATGGGATTGCAGTACCCTGACTAACCACCACAACCAAAGGCAGCCGTGGAGCGTACCCACGTTGGTCCTAGACGCCTCGTCACAGCCTAAGAAGCCAACTACACCCAAAGACAGAAAGAGGAAAACTATCTGCCCCGGAGCAGATCCCCAAAGAACATAGAAAGCCCCCAAACATGTAATGGCGGCTAGACAAGAAGAAACACAGACACAGACAGAAAATAGTATGAGCAAACGCTGGGGCCCAAACTTCCTAAATAGAAAAGGATAGGAAGGACACTTACTGCAATCCCAAAAAACCCTGAAAAGTACCAACTCTACCAATTACAAAAACACCTGAGATCACACGACCTCCACCACCCAAACTAGCTCTCTGGTGCAACAAAAACTAAACAGCAGCCACTGAAAAAACTGGAAAAGGCAAATGAACAAACAACAGTGGCTGAACTAAACTGAGAGGAGCACAAGCCCCGGAGGGAACCCGGCAGACCCCCACAGAAGTGCAGGACAAAATGCAAAAAGCAAGCACAAAAAAGAAGAAAATGTCTTATCTGTTAGCAGAAGATGCAGGCACGAAACAGCAGGCTACAAAGTGAACAGTAATCAAAGATGAGACCAGAACAATTGATCACCGGCAACCCTGATGGGAGGGAACCTCCCTTATATAAGACCAGTCAGTAACACCTGATCGCCAATCTTCACAATCTTCATTGGATAGTTCAGTACTGTTTGTAACCACCAGAGGGAGCTTCTGCTCAGAATTCATTTCTAGCACATTCACAACAGCAGGCATTGATGATGATGGGGAGGCGATGATGATGATGGGGAGGCGATGATATTATGAGGAGGCAATGATGATGATGGGCAGGCATTGAGGATTATGGGGAGGCCATGATGATGATGGGGAGGCAATGATGATGATGAGGAGTCAATGATGATGATGGGGAGACGATGATGATGAAATGAAAAAAAATTCTGGCCCCTAAATTTTTGGCTGGCTCCTAGATTCTGAACAACTTTGTCGACCCCTGTATTACTATACCCAAGTCTTTTTCACATGTGCTGTTGCTTAGCCTTATTCCTCCCATTTTGTATACGCTTTTTTCATTTTTATTTCCCAGATGTAGTACTTTTCATTTTTCCCTGTTAAAAACCATTCTGTTAGTTGCTGCCCACTGCTCCAGTTTATTTATATCTTTTTGAATCCTCTCTCTCCCTTCTCTAGTATTAGCTATCCCTCCTGGAAACTAATAGGTTGCAGACCCCTAAACTAACCGCACAACTAGAAGCAGCTGTGGAGCTTTCCTACGGTGGTCCTAGATGCCTCGGCACACCCGGAGAGATAGCTATCCCTGAAGATGGAAAGAGTAAAGCTAACTGCCCCGGAGTAGACCCTAAAAGAGTAGGAAGCCCCCAAACATATAATGGCGGTTAGACAAGATGAAAATACGAACACAGACAGAAAATAGATTGAGCAAACGCTGGGGCCCAAAACTGTCTAGATAGGACAGCACAGGAGAGAATACTGTCTGCAACCCAGAAAAACCCTAGGAAAAACTCCAACACTTCTGAATCCAAAAACACTGAGACCACACGGTCTCGACCACCTATATCAGATCTCTGGTGTGGACACGTAGCTACCCAGCAGTAAAATAGCACAAGAACTGAGCAAATGAACAAATACAAAAAGTGAACGGAGACCAGCCAAAGCCCCCCATAGGGGACCCTGCTGAAGACAAAAAGCAATGCAGCAAAAAGCAAGGAATTCAAACCACAGTAAAAAAAACTGAAAGGGACTTATCTGAAAGCAAGCAGGAGACAGCAGGAAAGCAAGCTGAATTCCAAACTAGACCAGGAATAACAATTGATCACCAGCGAGGATCATGGGAGGTCAGCTCATTATATCAGGCCAGTCAAATACCACCTGACAACCACTCGTTATCTGCAGGTGTCATGGAAATGTATATGTATTCCATATATTCAAAGTATATTCACACATATATATATATATATTTACAGTTCACAGTTAGATAGATCTCACTTGCTAAAAATCCTGTGCTCATGCCAGCTATAATCAGTCATTTTAAACGAATCCGGCCTTCATAAGGCCTTCATAAGGAACAAGTACATGGAGTCTTATTAGATATCTGTTGTTTACCTTATAGTCATGCAAGACAACTAGGTCAAAAGAATATAAAACAATAATTCTGCAACTTCAGCTCTTTTACCATGATTATCATAATTATCATATTTACACTAGAACAGCCAATAATCTAGCAGCTTTTAATTGTATGTTAATTGACTAACCAGCCCCTTTTTGTAAACGTATAAAACCTTGAATGAATAATAAATGTATGTCTTTGACGAACTGCTACACTGACACTTTCGTGTGGACAGTCTAATTTCGTTCTGAGCGCTCAAAAAGACATTAAATAGAGATTTGGAAAAGCAAGCAGCAAACACGGAAGGATAAATTTATCCTAATTAAATTTCCATAACAGAGGTGTAGGACTCTTGGTGTTCAACATAGGTTCAATACCCTCAGCAACCATTAGAGGGAGCTTCAGTTCCGAAGTCATCTCCAAAACGTTCACAAAAGAGATGGGAGAAAGTTCCACAAAGTCAACTATTATTGCAGCCCTCCACCAGTCGGGCCTTTATGGCAGAGTAGGCCGATGGAAGCCTCTCCTCAGTGCAAGACATATGAAAGCCTGCATAGAGTTTGCTAAAAAAAACACATCAAGGACTCCCAGACTTTGAGAAATAAGATTCTCTGGTCTGATGAGACGAAGATATAACTTTTTGGTGATAATTCTAAGCGATATGTGTGGAGAAAACCAGGCACTGCTCATCACCTGCCCAATTCAATCCCAACAGTGAAACATGGTGGAGGCAGCATCATGCTATGGGGGTGTTTTTCAGCTGCAGGGACAGGACAATTGGTTGCAATTGAAGTTAACATGAATGTGGCCAAGTACAGAGATATACTGGATGAAAACCTCTTCCAAAATGAACAGGCATTTTTCCACGCTGCAGAGTTCACCGCGGGTCAGCTTGTGAGTGAGTGGAGCATCAGTGACGTCAGCGCTAGTCACTAATGCTGCTGCCGGCAGCTTCTCATTCAATCAGTGGTTTACAGCTGGGCCGGTCGCATTAGCACCGCTCCCGTTGTGAACTGTTTGTGAACCTCTTGATATGGATTACTGCGTGGGACTTGACTGTACGGCGGACAGGTATGGGTATACTGTTGCTTTTTCATTATGTATTTTTTTCAGTTGAACGAGGGCTTCGCTTGGATTGGGAGTTTAATAAAGATGGAAAACCTGTGTGTTTTATTATTTCATTAAAGACTTTATTCTTAATGTGTGTGTGTGTTTTTTAACCCTTTCAAACTGTAAGATTAATAATGGAGAGGTGTCTTTTTGACACCTCTCCATTATTAACCTGGCTCAATGTCACCTTACAATACCAAGGTGACATTAACCCCTTATTACCCCATATGCCACCTCTACAAGGCAGTGGGAAGAGAGATGCGCCTTTTCTGGGGTGGCTTGGGGCAGATGTTTTGAGCCTGGGGGAGGCCAAAAACCATGGTCCCTTTCTAGGCTCTTAATATCTGCCCTAACTCCCTGGCTTTCCCTCTCTAGCGAAGAAAATTGCATGGGAGCCCACACCATTTTTTCCGTGAATACATCCTTTTATTAAATATCTACAGCTCCCAAATTTTACACACACATAGTACTAACAGTAGTAGTGACTGACATATATAAAACAAAATGTTCTGCAATGGTTTACTGTATGTAAACCATGTCTCCTATCTTGTCGGCTCCTGCAGAGATTCTTCAGAAGCTGACAAATGAATTACAGGCTATTCTGCTATCTAGCTCTCTATGAAATATATATATATATATATATATATATATATGTGTGTGTGTGTCTCACTGATATATATATATATATATATATATATATATATTATATGTTTTGACGAATATTTGAGCCCATGGATCAGTTAAATGTCCATTTTGCAAGGGTGCGAGAAAATCTCGCTATCCGGATGCCATACGAATGACACACGGATACTTTGATGTGAGTAAATCGCATCCTCGCATTGAAAACGGATTACATATGGATCACCATTCATGAAACATTGATGCGATTCTCGGCCATAAAAAACGGACTGATTTTTATATGTTATGTGTGACTACAGCCTTAAAGATCAGTCCAGGAAGATTCTATGATAAGATATATTACAAAGTTTCTTAGGCTGTGTTTCCACTGTCAGGAAACACAGCGCTTTGGACGGAGCGGAAAGTCCACTCCGCCCAAAGCCCCGCCCCCTTGTGAACGCGCTGTGAATCCGGATGTGCTCATTGAACACATCCGGAATCACCGCAGCGCTGCATAGGCCTGTGTTATTTAACTTGCGGCGACTGAGCGGCGACGCAAGGGAAAAGGACATGCTGCGATCTGAAAAGACGTGCAGCATGTCCGTTAATGCAGGTCTTCCGCCTGCATGTTTTAAGCATAGTGGAGACGGGATTTCTTGAAATCCCCTCCACTATGCTGTAACATCTGGACGCTGCGTGTTTGACGCTGCGCCAGCGCACAGCATCAAACACGCAGCAATTACTGACGGAATACTGATGGTGGAAACATACCCTTATTGTCATGTTCTCTATTGATTTATGAAATAAAAATTAAAATGACAGTTACTCTTTAACCCCTTTCTGACATCGGGCGTAATAGTACGCCTATGTCAGACTCACCCTGTTTGGTGCAGGCTCCAGAGCTGAGCCCGCACTTTTCCGGGCACATGACAACTGATCTATACAGCTGACATGTGCCGGCAACAGCCGCGGGTGGAATCGCAATCCACCCACGGCTGTTAACTAGGTAAATGCACTGTCAATTTCTGACAGCGGCATTTAACTCGTGCTTACCGGAAGTGCATCACTAATCCTGTCCATCGGTGACTCCGTCACATTATCGCGGGTCACCGATGGGTCGGTATGACAACCAGAGGTCTCCAGCAGATCTCTATGGTTGTCACTGCCTGATTGCTACGAGCGCCGCCTGGTGGTCGGCGCTCATATCAAGTGAGTAATTCTGCTACATACAGGCGCACTGATCATCGCCTGTATGTTGCAGAGCCAATCAAAGTAATGCAGCTTCTAGTCTCCCATATTATTGAAGCATGCAAAAAGTTAAAAAAAAAGTTTTTGAAAATATTAAAAAAATAAAAAATATAAAAGTTCAAATCACCCCCCTTTCGCCCCATTCAAAATAAAACAATAAAAACATACACATATTTGGTATCGCCGCATTCAGAATCGCCCGATCTATCAATTAAAAAAAAATGATTAACCCGATCGCTAAACGGCGTAGCGAGTAAAAAAATCAAAACGTCAGAATTACGTATCAATGGCATCAATAAAAACATCAGCTCAGCACGCAAAAAATAAGCCCTCACCCAGCCCCAGATCACGAAAAATAGAGACGCTACCGGTATCGGAAAATGGCGCAAATTTTTTTTCTTTTATCAAACTTTGGAATTTTTTTTCACCACTTAAATAAAAAAGAACCTAGACATGTTTGGTGTCTACGAACTCGTAATGACCTGGAGAGTCATAATGGCAGCTCAGTTTTAGTATGTAGAGAACATGGTAAAAACAACAAAAAAAAAGCAACTATGGAATTGTACTTTTTTTTTGCAATTTCACTGCACTTGGAATTTTTTTCCCGTTTTCCAGTACACGATATGTGAAAAACAATCTTGTCGTTCCAAAGTACAAGTTGTCCCGCAAAAAACAGGCTCACATGGCCATATTGACCAAACAATTATGGTTCTGGGAAGAAGGGGAGCAAAAAACAAAAACACAAAAATGAAAATACCTCTGGTCATGAAGGGGTTAATTTGCCTTTAAGTTCATCCGTAGATTACTGGAGGTCTCAGCAGGGGACCCCTAGACATTGAAGTCTTTCTTGGGTTCTGCTGATCATTCATCAGTCAGTAGGACCAAGCCATGGGTCCTGGTCAGGAGATTACACCTCTGCTTAGATAGGTATGTAGTGTGGATGCAATATTCCGCTATTAATTATTAGTAATCTGAGCCGTGAATATACCCACAAGAAAGAACACTCACATGAATGTCAACATGGAGCTCCACACACCAAGGACAGGTCAGGAATGTGGGGCCGGTGTGTACAGAGAGGGGGTTACATATTACACGGACTTGTGACATTCTCAGAATGTCATTATTAATCAATGGCTTCATTCATCTGATAAAAAACCGCAATCCATCACCTCCACCGGACACTCACTCTCCGCCCAGCAGACGTCTGTATTCCACGATTTCGGCTTCCAGAGTTTCCTTAATCTTCCACAGCGCCTCATATTCCAGTTTATTGTTTTGTATGGTCTTTAATAAGTCGGACAGCTCCTGCTCCACTCCTCTTACACTGCCCTGAAGTCTTTCCAGTTCTTTTTTATACCGCAGCGCCGTTTCATCAAGGTCTCGCTTTAGTGCATTCACCTGCGATAAAATGGAGTGATCTTAGCCTCGATTGGAAAGAAAGTGAAGACATCAAAAACAGCAGCAAAAATAGTAAAGTGTAAACTCGTCATTTGTGGACTAATCCCATATAAATTGCTGGAAATGATCAGAATTTTTGATGGTCACCAATGAGTGCTGTAATTTTGTGCATCAATCTCTGACCCCTGAAGATTCACTTCACTGTATATATAGCAGGAATCCACGCTCTGTTAGGCATTAGGTAGCGTTCACACAGGCAGTTCGATTTGGTCCAAACAGGTGCCGTTTTATTGCTTTTATAAAACTCCAGGGGTTCAAAGCCAAAACAGTCTCTACTGGGCACAAAGGTATCACAGCAAGTAATCAGCTGATTCAGCAGGCACATATATGTCAGTGCAGGCTCACCAGATCAGATTACAGTCCTTTGTCCTGCAGAAAACTTTGCACAAAGAACAGGTCCTACTAATCGACATAGCATCTTAAGCTGCCAGAGCCAAACAGCAGAGTTCATCACCATTAATAGTTCACACTGACCAGGCTGCAGCTTCCACACGTTGCTCTGCAGCTCCAACACACAGACTGCTCAGCTTTTCTAGCTGACCCGTCTAGTCTTCACTCAGAGAGAGACCCCAGCATGTCTTCCTCTCCGCTACAGCTGACATTTTGGCTGGTCACTCACCAGCAGCACACTCGACTCTGCTCAACATCTAGCAAACTGACGCATTTAGTGAACACAGACCCTGGTATTAGTAAAAAGCTAGGCAGGTGCATCTAATCAAGACCTGAAGAGCTAGGCCTCAAGTATTTCCTACCAGACACTGCTACTATATGTTGTATATATATACCCCTGATAATCACCTGACTTCCGGCAGTCTCTAGTTCCAGCTGCAGTCCCTGTAACACGGTCCGCTTCTCTCGTACTTCATCTTGAGCTCTCCTAATGTCTTCATCTTCTTTTGCGATTTGTAGGTTTACCGCTTCGTACTGCAAAACAAATAACAAACTTACTTTCCACAAGAACAGCACGATGATGTATTGTACTAGTCACATGGCCATGGTGGCCATTCATAAGCTGCACTTGGGGGCTGCTGTCCATTCTAACTCCATATGTGTATAAATCCTACCTGGGTCTGGAACAGAGCATCAGCATCCTTCTTATTTTTCTTTATTATAGCCTCATACTGCGCACGAATTTCAGACAAGACGGACGTGAGATCCGGTCCCTGAACTGCATCTACAGCAACTTCAACTTTTCCTCTTTCGAGTTTCTCCCTGAGAGCGGCAAGATCCTGCAGGACACAATGGATGCCAGGTCATATGCAACATAAGCCAATTAAACCCTTCTAGAAATCTTCCCCAAAGTCATAAAATGCTCGTGTCATATATACGTCCAGTGCGCTATGCTAATTCATTACTGTCTCGTAAATAATGTAGCCATTTTACTGATACAAAGGTCCCAATAGACTGCATAGCTATAGCGATAAAGGCAACTAGTCTACCGTTTCAGGCTGGCAAAACCATTGGCATCATGGCTGCATCGTTACAGAAAGATGGTTTTCTCCAAAACACTACAGCATTTCAGATCGAACAGATGAAACACAACCCAGCCGGCCAGGGGGAAGAAAAGTCTGCTGGGTGGCTGCCCTCTGGCTTCTCCCTGTCTGGCTCAGGTCTCTTCCCGTTTATGACCTCTTCTGTAATGACAGAGCCTTCTTAGTTTTTTATAACGAGTGTGGTTCAGAAGGTATAAAATGACAGTCGGGTACCCCTTTATCTGCTAAAACTGCAGGCGCCCACTGCCTGCACCTGCCATTAGGATGATATAGAAGCTTATTGCAGACCAGATCACTTGGTCTCATTCCATAGACAAGTAGCTGATCAGCAAATAACTATATTTAAAATTATGTTTTACCCCCCCCAAAAAAAACAATCTCCCTTTTATCTAACTTTCTGCATACTGCCTGTTGTAAAGTGTAATCCATCTCTAGGAAATGGGGGCAGGTCTTTATTTCTCTGCTCTTGCTCTCCTGTCTGTTAAACAGGTAAAAAAGAGAGGTTGGCTTTCAGTTCAAATCAGGCAGAACATTGGACAATGGAAGGAATAAATGCATGCTGGGATGCAAGGGAAGGGATGTTCCTGAAACTATAGTGCTGGCAGAATAATAATGAAGACAAATGCCTAGCTCACAAAGAGGGGATGTTCTTTTCTGAATATTTAGTTTGGTGGATCGACAATTGGGGTTAAGAGATGAAGATTAGCTCTTTTGGGGTGGTCTGGATCATGCATTGTGATTGTACATCTACCCCATCCTTTTATTCTTTTCCATCCCTCAGATGAACTCTGTATCAGAAAAATGCATCTATTAAGAAATGAATCACAGGATTATGACTACATTCATAGGTCCATTTCCATTTTTTATGTCCTGACTTTTTTTTCCTGTTTTACACACTTTTTACATCCATTTTTAAAAACTGAAACAGGAAAACTGTCTGAACTTTTTATTTCCATTGACTGTTAGGAGTGGGTCACAACAGATGGAAAAAGGCTGTTTTCCGTTTTTTCATTTGTCTTTGACGGATCCCCATAGGATAGAATGGCTGCGTCTAATCCGCAAAAAACTATGAAAATGGAACAATGCAGTGAGTTTGACGGTACGGACTCATGAATCGATTTAAAAAGAAAACCGCACGTGTGAATGGTCCCATTAAACTGTACGAGACAGTGTGCTGTCCGGATAGGTGAATGTGACCTGAGCGATAGGATGTGCAAGGTTCTGCTTTCACTTCAAACTTTTTTTTTTTTGCTCCAGAAGATATTATAAAAAGTCATTGTTATTTCATAAATCAATAGTGCGCATGAAAATAAGCAACTTTGTGATGTATCTTCTCAGATAAATCTTCTTTCTCCTCCTGGATTTATCTTTCATTGTCAGTTCATGGATACAATCGGAGATAGGAAATGACAGTTGGTGCTTATGATATTCTATGGAGAGGGGAGGAGCTAGCTGCAAACACCTCCCCTAATCAAAGAATCTCATAAGCACCAACTGTCACCTTCTATCTCAGAAATCTGATAATCAAGTCCAGGAGGAGAAAAAAGCAGATTTCTCTGATAATATATATTACACAGTTTCTACTTTTCACATGTTCAGTTGATTTATAAACTAAAAATTACAACACTGGTTGCTCATTAACACTTCCTCCTCCGGTTAGCTATAGCAGAAGATGGAGTGCTTCCTAGTAAATGATGAATGGCACCTGCTTGTGGTCGCTCTGTACGGTCAGCAGCTCGCTCTGCAGGCTCTCTACGTCCGCTCTCAGGCTGTCATTTATAACCACATGCTCTTCCTTTGCTTTTCGCAGTGAGTTCATGTCCCGTTCCACAGACTGACGTAAGGCCGATTCCGTGCCCCACCTAATAAAGGTACAATGTGTGCATTCATTGTGATGATGCAATGCATAGCTGTGCCGATTATCACCACTTCAAGGCATACCTGGCGAGGATTAAAGTGACGTTCCCCTAATGAAGTATGCCAGCTTACTTTATAGCTTGGCATGGGGTTCATTTACTTTTGATACAGTTATTAAAAGAAGCTTAGCCCCAGTGTTTCTGCTGTGAGCTAATAAAATATTCTGCTGGAGACGGAGTCATGCAGAAAGCAGACAGAGATTGGAGAATTGCACTAGGAGTCATTGTCATAGATTCACTGTGTGCATATATATATATATATATATATATATATATATATATATATATATTGTATCTATGACATTTCTCCAATTAATTTGAGTGGGAAAATGTTGCAAAGTAAGAATAGTTTCAAAAATAGAGGTGTTGGGTTATGTTCAGAATTTAAGTATTTGGTGTAGAAATGTCCGCACCATTTCTACATCTTGCGTTTTTGCTGCTTTTTTTAATTGCACTTTTGGTGCAGAGTTTTTCCTCACTCACTAATTTGGGTGAAAAATATTTAGAGTTGAGAGTCCTCAGTGGTTGATACCTTTTAATGGCTAACTGAAAAGATGGTAACAAATTGCAAGCTTTCGAGACTACTCAGGTCTCTTCATCAGACAAAGACTAATACAAAATCTGAAGAATCACATATTTATACACAACACAGCACAGAAAGAATGCAATAGGTAGGACAAGTGACGTGAAGCAGAATAGTCATTATGGCAGAGGGATGAGCATAAATATTGGAACAGTTCATAGATAAGGAGTGAAAGTTTTATTGCCCTCTGATTGGGGTCTGGTAATGTTTTGTGATGTTCTCACAGGGTCTTTGGAGTGAATTCCTTAATTGTCATCTTTATGGAACATTAGTCTATGCCTGATGAAGAGACCTGAGTAGTCTCGAAAGCTTGCAATTTGTTACCATCTTTTCAGTTAGCCATTAAAAGGTATCAACCACTGAGGACTCTCAATTCTAAATATTTTTCCTTAATTGATGTAAAACGTCATAAATCCGTGTGACAGGTTCATTCCAGCATTAAGAGTGTCAAATTAATTTGGGTGAAAGCATTGACATGCTGCGAGTGTAAACCTGGAGGTCACAAATAAGAGACTTCAGGATTCTCATTCACTCTGGCATCAGGAAAGCCTTCAAGTTTTGGGACAAATCTGCTCTGAGAAAATGCAGCAAAAACGCAATGTGTGAACTGTAAACACAGCCTTACTAGATCAGTTTGATCAATTAACAAAATAAAGTAAATGTAATGTCAATGAACAAAAGAGAAATGTAAGCCACATCAATTTTTGATGATCGCCCCTTGCATTAAACAGCATCATTTCTTCTCGGTACTTGCCCACAATTTATGAAGGATTTCGGCAGGAGGTTGTTCCAAACATCTTGGAGAACTGACCCCAGATCTTCTGTAGATGTCACGTGTGCGGATCCTTCTGTCCCTTCCTGTGATCCCAGACAGACGGGATGATGTGAGATCAGGGCTCTGCAGGGGCCGGATCATCAGCTCCAGGACTCCTTGTTCTTCTTTACTATGAAGATGGTTCTTAATGACATTGGTTGTATGTTTGGGGTCATTGTCCTGCTGCAGAAGAAATTTGGAGCCAATCAGATGCCTCCTTGATGTCATTTCATGATGACTAAATATTGTCCTGTATTTCTCAGCATTGAGGATGTGGAGATGATGAGCCGGCCCCCGCAGAGCCCTGATCTCACATCATTTAGTCTGTCTGGGATCACAACAAGAGACTGACGGATCCACACACGTGACATCTACAGAAGATCGTGGGTCAGTTCTCCAAGATGTTTGGAACAACCTCTTTCTAGAGTTCCTTTAAAAACTTTGTGCAAGTATCTAGAAGAATGTATGATGTTTGGAAGCCAAAGGGCGATCAGAGCAAACATTGATGTGATTCAGATTTCTTTTGTTTGTACATTTTGTTGTTAAAAATAAAATATTAACACTTCTATTTTTTGAAAGCATTCCTACTTTGGAGCATTTGTTCTACACCTGCCTGAAACTTTTACACAGTACTCTCTCTCTGTATATATATATATATGCACACACAGTATTTGGATTGCATTAAATGTAGGAGAGTTCTGCTTCCATCTTTACAGATTCTCAGAGAAAACTGGGAGGACATAGGATGCTGCTTGTGTCTGTGAGCCATCTTACAGTGTACTGCCTCTAGGGATGAGGTTTGGGTGTGCACAACTAGGCAATTGCCTAGGGCCCTCATTGTCTATGGGAACATCCGAGGACAACATTCTCAGGAGCGAGCTAAAGCCATCAAACATACTGTATGTCATTGTGGATGATATGGATGATGCTAAGTATGGAAGTTGAATTTTACTATTACTCAGGAGCTATATGGTAACATTTTGTGGCTCATTATGGCTCTGTTATTTGGATGCTGCATACTATTTGAGTGATATTATGTGTGCTGTATAAGGCTCCATTCTCTTGGTACTATATGGTATTTTGGTGGCTATTAAGAGCTTTTTTGCTTGTTGTCGCCACTATGAGCGCTCAGATACGCTGCCCATGTCTTATACTTACTTCCCCTTGAAGTCATTTGCAGCCAGTTTACTGTTATCAATAGCCAGTAAGAGCTTAGTATTCTCGGAGATTGAATCTGTAATCTAAAGGTATAAGATTTTTATTGTTTGACATTTAATTGTTCAATTTGGTTTAAAAAAATCATAAATCAATAATACAGTGAAATGTGACATACATTGTAATAGATTTTGTCAGGGAAATATGCTCCTTTCTCCATTTAGGAACCACACATTTTCCTCCCTTACGCTCCTAATCATTCACTTAGAAAAACAGCTAAAATCCTTCTTGTTTGTGTCTTTCAAAGCTGCTAATGAATATATGTTACATAAAGACAGGAGGAGAATGTGTATTGGGAACATCCTAGAAGCTATTCTCAACCCACTAGCTCAGAGAAAACTGAAAATTAGAGCTAGCGCCTGCAGAGGGGGAAAACTGGTGAAAAATGCAGGATCCAAATCATATAATGACAAGAAATAATGTTTTTCTTCTTTTCATCTCCTATCACACTTCCTTCTCATGAAATTACAAATAATGCTGTAGTGACAATGACTGAAAGGACTTTTTGTGTAATATGTAAATGCCGTACATAATATGTAAATGTCAGAGAAATAAAGGAACACAAGAATAACATTCACTGCGGGGTACGTTCACCTAAATGTCTAAAGTGAATTCTCTGATATAAATATTACTAAGAGGGCTCCATTTATAGGATGAGGTGGCCATTTTGCGTCAGGTGGCCTCTTCCGTGATGGCATTTTGACCATATACAGTCCACACCTGCACGTGTCTGTCTCCAGTTTGGAAGGACAGGACAATTGTAATTTTTTTTTCATTTTAATGTTAATAATATTCTATTAGAAGTAACTCTTAATTTGGGTTCTACGCCTTACTTCCTGCACCACCACAAAACCAGCACATGTATTTGCCCTGTTGGTAGGTGCAGAAAGAAACCATTATGGATGAATAATACAGTGCAAAGTTTAATAAGACAAAAACGAAGGGCATTCAGAATCCTGTAGGCTGAGAATACAGAAAGAGCATTTCAGGAGCACAAAGATCTAAAAAAGAAATGTTAAAAAGAAATTAAGTTAGCAAAGTTATCTAAAGAGAAACAAATCGCCAGCGACATTAAATAAAAATCCCCAAAAATGTTCATAAATGCATCAGTGCCAAAAAGAAAAAAGTAGATGGTATGGGCCACTTAAAAGATGATAATAACAAGATAATTATAGAGGACAAAGAAAAGGCTGAGATTAGTGATGAGCGAGAGTGCTTGGATAAGGTGTTAGCCGAGCGTGCTCTTGTGCTAATCGAGTGTCTTCGGCGTTCTCAAATACTTTGTTTGGGACACGTGGCTGCATGTCTCACAGCTGTTCAACAACCTCAACACAGGGATTGCCTAACAAACAGGCAATCTTTGCATGTGTTTCAGCTGACGAAACAGACGCGAGACGTGCAGGCATGTGGACTCTAACATAATGCTAGATCACGCCGAAGACACTCGGTTAGCGCACGAGTATGCTTGCATAACAGCTTATCTGAGCATGCTAGCTCATCACTAGATGAAATATTAAACAGACACTTTACATATATGTTCACCAATAAACTGTCTGTTCCAGCGATCATTCAGCAAGGCAAAAATCAAAGTTTACCACCTGATATAACTAGTTTAAAAGAAGAAAAACGCCTGTGTCTGAGCAAATTAAAGATGCTGTCCACTACTAGGACAACCCTTCGCTTTCCCCTGATAAAATAAAAAAGCCTATACTAACCTCCTGTCATGGCGCCGTTCCCCGAGAACGCAAGTGTCAACACCACGGGAATGGCGCTGGCACGAGAACTGAGTATGGGCTTTTTTATTTAATTGGGACCAAGCTTGGGGAATGAGAAGGTGTTGTCTTATTAGTGGACAACCCCATTAAATATTGATAAATCCTTCGGCACACATGGCATTCATCCATGGATACTGAGGGAGCTGAGCTCAGTAATTGACAGACCGCTGTATCTCATTCTTAGGCTCTCTTGTAACAGGTTCGGTGCCACAGGTCTGTATTATGTATTATGGCTGATGTGGTACCGATATATAAGAAAGGTAAAAAGGTGGATTCAGGTAACTACCGTCCGGTAAGCCTGACATCAGTAGTGTGACATAAATGACGGCATCCTAAGAGATGATCTGCAGTTATATATTGCAGAGAATGATATAATAACTGACAACCAGCACAGATTCATGAAGAATAAGTCGTGTCTGACAACATTAAATCTAAAACACATGAGACCTGCACACAGTGAACAGGCCAGTTCACTGTGTGCAGGTCTCATGTGTTTTAGATTTAACCATTTGTTTTCTTGTTTCTACAAGAGGTAGGGAGTTTTCCACCCCTCCCTAATGAGCACTGCACATATAAGCTGCTCTATGCTGTGTCCACATGGGACTTAACCTTTCTGAATCCTGCTCATACAGGTACTATACATATGACCAGGTTTTTAAATACATCAGATAGGGACTACATACATTAGTTAGGGACTGCTCTAATACGGGTATACCTTGACGATTTGGTAGAGCAGCTTAATATACATTTTTTGCAAAAAATGTATTAACCAAATACCCTTGTTTTTCCACTTTTTTTATTGACACTTGCCGTTTACTATTATTCTTTTTGCAACAGAGTATTTTTGGTTTTACTGTGCTTTTTTGTGTTTTCGTGTCTGACAACATGTTGGTTTTCTATGAGGAGGTAAGTGCAAATCTGGATGTTGGTCATGTAGCTGATGGTATTGATCTGGACTTGATTTACATTTCTCTTTTGTTCTTTCACTTTGCATTTTGTTATTTGATTAAAAAATAAACTATTATCTCTGCTATTTTTTAGAGCATTTTTTACTTTGCATCATTTTTTCCACACTGCTACTTTTGCACATTTTCACTTTTTGCCTCTTCTTGAACATCCATAAGACCAATTGTATATGTCGTGTACACTTTACGTATGGTCTTTACATAGAAAAGTAGGTAAACACACCTGTTAGGGCTCATACTCACAAGCGAGGAACTCGTCCGATGCTCGCATGTGAAATCCCAGCTCTGGTGCCGGCATTCTGGAGTGGAATGCGCGGCTGAATGTAGTTCTATGCAGCCGCTCGCTCCACTCCTGAGTGCCGGCGCCAGAGATGGGATTTCACATGCGAGCATCGGACGAGTTCCTCCCTTGTGAGTATGAACCCTTACTGTTAATGCAAACATACCATAAAGTAGTAAATTGCAGGAACAAATGGGCTGAGAGAGGTGCATACATAAGCCTCCTTTTCAGCTAAACTCTGACCATGGTGAATACATTCTGTCACATTAAATAATGACTAACCATCAAATGGAGCAGACGTCTAATGTTTGGAACCTAAAGGGTCACAGGAGTCAGACATTATTGTATTTTATTCTGTGTGGAAAATAAATACTAGACTTTAATAGTGAAGCTTTGGTCACTTTCACACCGCAGTGTACTGGTCATGGTCAGTATTCTTCATCAGTATTTTATGCAAATTGTCTCTTCAGAGAGGAAGAGAGCTAGAACTCTAGTGCCACCTATTGGAAGGTAGCAATCCTACAAGTCAATGTTGACCCTTTAACGAGCCTTGTCACATGATCTAGGATAATAGCCAAACCAGAATCTCCATTTGCAGACACTGTGTTTTGGAGTACTGCCCCTCGTCAGTGCAAAGCGGGGATCTGGTTTAGCTTTGTGAGAGGCGTCAGACCATTGTCCAAGAAGTATCGTCTCTCCTTGCGGAGATCGACATGCTAAGCATGCCGAGATGAGGAGACATAAAGCCACAATGCTCCTCTGGGAGATATGCTAATTATGCAAATTGTCACAGAGAGGAAGAGAGCTAGAACTCTAGTGCCACCTATTGGAAGGTAGCAATCCTACAAGTCAATGTTGACCCTTTAAAGGGAATCTGTCACCCTAAATTGGCGGGATATTTAAATGATGGCAGTCAGGTCAGATGGGCGGTGTTTTGGGTACTTGCCTTAACATGTTGTTCGCCGCTGTCTCCATTATTTCTGGGAATTGTAGTCGTTGCCCTCCATATAACGCGCCTGCGCATTGCAATCATGAATTGCGCACGCGCAGTATGCTTTGCCCGCAGATTGCAATGCACAGGCGCGTTATATGGAGGGCAACGACTACAATTCCCAGAAATAATGGAGACAGCGGCGAACAACATGTTAAGGCAAGTACCCAAAACACCGCCCATCTGACCTGACTGCCATCATTTAAATATCCCGCCAATTTAGGGTGACAGATTCCCTTTAACGAGCCTTATCACAGGGGCAGTACCCCGAAACACAGTGTCTGCAAATTGAGATTCTGGTTTGGCTATTATCCTAGGTCACGTGACAAGGCTCGTTAAAGGGTCGACATTGACTTGTAGGATTGCTACCTTCCAATAGGTGGCAGTAGAGTTCCAGCTCTCTTCCACTCTGAAGAAACAATTTGCATAATTAGCATATTTCCCATAGGAGCATTGCGGCTTTAAGTCTCCTCATCTTGGCATGCTTAGCATGTCGATCTCCGCAAGGAGAAAAGATACTTCTTGGACATTCATCAGTATTTGTAAGATAAAACCAGGAGTGGAACCTACACTGTGGGATAGAGGCTGTACACACTGGAATATTCATACATCTGTGACTTTCTATTAATACACACAGTCCTCAGTAAATAGAGATAAAAATGATACATAACTTAGTAACTTAATAACTCAGGGGTGTAGGAGTATTTCCATTTTATAAAGAAGAGTTTCTGTCAAATATTTACTTCCAGATCCTGGTCTATGTTCATGTTAGCTTTAAGGCAGATTTTAGACATCTATGGATATTCAGGGGGCATCTACAGAGGGTATAGAGGTTTCCGTCATACCCATACCCAGAAGAGGGCCAATATTAGTACACAATGTAAATGCAATGTTATGATTGACAAGCCAGTAGGGTTTAATTGAATATCCAGCCTTCAACGCCATTTAATTACTTTTTTCTAACCAGGTTAAATATTGTTTATCTTTATATGGTTTGGGCCAGTTTTTAATTCTGGTTGCATAGAGACATACATTAATAGACGGCAGTCCAGCTGCCTGCAGCAACCACTAGAGGGAGCTAAAGAGCTTATTGCATACAGTGTGTGCATAAATCTCAATAATAAAGCAGTACGCAGCGCTCTCCTGCGCCACCCTAGTGGCGATTGCAGGTAGCTAAGGTTCGTTATTTTTCTACTATGTATCTTTTCTAAATTTGTATCAGAAAAATGGAAAAAGTATGTTAATAAGCAAAACATGTTAGACCTAAAAATGACATGGCGCTGATTTATTTTGAAGGGATTTATTGGTTTCGGAAAAGCTTTGTCCCACAGCGCAGTTTGTTTGAAAACCAAACATACTGCACTTTACTCATTGTTCTCAGGTCCAGTGTTGAGTCTTCCCCGCTACTCCGGTGTCTGTCATTGTCTGCAGCATTGACGTCACGTCAATAGTGCTGCAGCCAATCAGTGAGCTCAGCGGCTCTCCTTGGGTTGACAGCACAAGCTGCTAAGTTCACTGATTGGCAGATAATAACACACACTGGGAGTAGAGGCAAAAACTCAGTGGTGGACCCATGGAGGGTGTGTAAAGCACATTTTTTTTATTTTAAAACATAAACTGTGCCTGGGGACAGGTTTTCCAAGACCATAAAACCCCTTTAAGGCTCTGTCTAGGTGAAACTATTAGAGTAAAATATAAAAATAATAAAAAAAAATTATATAGGTATTTTTCAGATGCATTTTGTAAAAAAAAACAAAAAAACAAAGGTGTTAATGGTAAGGCTAGGTTCACATCTGCACGTACACTAAACATTTCCAGCTTTTTATTCCATCATAGGGGAAAATAAAATGACGATGTGCCGGATCTATTAACATTGACTATAATGGGGTCCGTTCAGGTTCTGTCATTGTGTCCGCTGATATTATGGACATCACAGTCAGGCTTCTTCATGTCTTACCTGCTTTTTGAGGGTGTTAATCACAGTGAAGTAATCACTGTAGTCTTTCTTCACTGCGACATCTTCTGATAATTTCTTTCGGATCTGGATTTCCAATTGTTTGTTTGATTTTTCCAGGGCATTGACCTTCTCCAGGTAACTGGCAAGTCGATTGTTGAGGTTCTGCATCACCTCTTTCTCATTTGATCCATGAATGAGTGAAGAACTGACAACTTGCGCTGGAAACTCAACCCAAGGTCTTCCATTGTAAGAGACGTTGGCTGAGGAGGTCCGAAGCTTGGAGGGACTTCCGCGCAGAGAACACAGGGTGGCCATCAGAGCTTGTATGGACTCTGAAGAATCAAAAGAGCAATGAGTAAAAGTGAAACATATGAGTGGATGATGCAAGGCACGCAGTACGGAATTAGGGAGGCTACTGGGGAATTCCAAGCTTGTGGTCCCAGACACTGAGAACAAAGAGTCAAAGACTTAAAAAAACATCAAGTCCCCTCCAGTATTGGTTACAGATTTTCCAGGTCAGGATCCCCGACAAAGGACTTCTTTGAAAGTTAATTTGATCTTAATCATAACTTATCACAAATCCATAAAATTTCCCATTAAAACCAATGACCATTCTGTAATAGTTTTGCATCTGTGGTTGGCCTTAGTCACTTTATTTTGAGAACTGGTGATCATCCCTAGCCCCGCGGACCTCCTCCCCACCGATGTTATCTGGTGCCAAATGCATTTCTGTAAAGCATAATTAGCTACAGTCTGCTAGTCATACTAATACAAATCCGTCGGCCATCTTTAAGGAATTTTTTTTTTTAACCTAAATGTATGTATTTGAGGCTGAAAATCATTTTAGTAATTCGGTGTCAATAATAATGTTTCACCCGTTTGGCTTTTATATAGGTTCTTTGTATCTCCGCGCATTCAACTTTGATGTGGTCTGTGGCATGGGCGTACCCACCATGGGGCAGGGGGGCAGCTGCCCTCCCCTATAAGCAGAGACGCGCCGCGCGCGCACCTATCATGATGAGGCCACCCGGCCCCTTTTTCTTCTGCCGGCCCTTTAACAGGTGCTTACGACGCACATAGGGGTTAAGAACGTCCTGACGTTATATGTCAGGACATTCTTTGTGGGCGGAGAGAGCACACTCTGCTCTCCCGCCACTGGCTGCAGGCCTGCAGCAGTTGGTTGTGAGAGCTGCAGCCTCAACATATCAGGCATCAGGGAGTCCAGGCAGGACACACTCCCTACCCACGCGTGCCTGATGCCTGTGGCCTGCCTGCTGCAATCGTGTGGCGTTGGGTCGGGTGACGAGTATCATCACATCAGTGACGCCGGTCTCTCTGGGACTGGGTAAGTGAGTCACCCAGACTGCCAGCCTGAGTGTATAATAGTAATAATAATTGATCCAGAAAGATGTTTAAAGTAAAATACATCAGCCCAGTGGCCAGCACCTGTAATACAGTGGGGCTGATGTATATACAGGTGATGGGTGGTGATGTATATACAGGTGCTGGGTGGTGATGTATATACAGGGGCTGGGGCTGATGTATATACTGGTGCTTGGCTGGGGCTGATGTATATACAGGTGCTGTGCTGGTGCTGATGTATATACAGGTGCTGGGCTGATGTATATACAGGTGCTGGGGATGATGTATATACAGGTGCTGGGGATGATGTATATACAGGTGCTGGGCTGGGGCTGATGTATATACAGGTGCTGGGCTGGGATTGATGTATATACAGGTGCTGGGCTGGGGCTGATGTATATGCTGAGCTGGTGCTGATGTATATACAGGTGCTGGGGCTCATGTATATACAGGTGCTGGGGCTGATGTATATACAGATGCTGGACTGGGGCTGGTGATGTATATACAGGTGCTGGGCTGGTGATGTTTATACAGGTGCTGGGATGGTGATGTATATACAGGTGCTGGGCTGGGGCTGGTGATGTATATACAGGTGCTGGGCTGGGGCTGGTGATGTATATACAGGTGCTAGGCTGGGGCTGGTGATGTATATACAGGTGCTGGGCTGGTGCTGGTGATGTATATACAGATGCTGGGCTGGGTCTGATGTATATAAAGGTGCTGGGCCGGGCCTTAAGTATATCCAGGTGCTGGGCTGGGGCTGGTGATGTATACAGGAGCTGGTCAATTTTCGTTTCATTCACCTTTTTCGTTCTAAAACTTTAAAACCTGAATGACCATGGCTTGCCCCCCCTAGATTTGATCCTGGGTACGCCCAGTGTAACACAGAGGCTATAGAAGGCAAACGATGCAAAAGTTGTAACGAAAACAGTTACATGTGATTAAGTACAAAAAAAATCTCCAAAAGGTGGACAACCCCTTATAGATATCATATAGAAACTAATGTATTATTTTATTGAAACCTTGACCTTGCCAGCATTAACCCCTTCATGACCTTGCCATTTTTTGCAATTCTGACCAGTGACCCTTTATGAGGTAATAACTCAGAAACGCTTAAACGGATCCTAGCGATTCTGAGATTGTTTTTTCGTGACTTATTTGGCTTCATGTTAGTGGTAAATTTAGCTCGATAATTTTTGCATTTATTTGTGAAAAAAATGGAAATTTGACGAAAATTTTGCAATTTTCAAATTTTGAATTTTTATTCTGTTAAACCAGAGAGTTATGTGACACAAAATAGTTAATAAATAACATTTCCCACATGTCTACTTTACATCAGCACAATTTTGGAAACAAAATTTTTTTTGTTAGTAAGTTATAAGGGTTAAAAGTTGACCAGCGATTTCTCATTTTTACAGCAAAATTTACAACACCATTTTTTTTTTTGGGACCACCTCACATTTGAAGTCACTTTGAGGGGTCTATATGGTAGAAAATACCCAAAAGTGACACCATTACAAAAACTGCACCCCTCAAGCTACTCAAAACTACATTCAAGAAGATTATTATCCCTTCAGGTACTTCACAGGAACTAAAGCAACGTGGAAGGAAAAAATGGACATTTTAATTTTTCCAACAAAAATTTTATTTTAGCATCAATTTTTTCATTTTTGCATGGGTAACAGGATAAAATGGATCCTAAAACTTGTTGGGCAATTTCTCCTGAGTACACAGATACCTCATATGTGGTCATAAACCACTGTTTGGGCGCACGGCAGGGCTCAGAAGGGAAGGAGCGCCATTTTGGAATGCAGACTTGATGGAATGTTCTGCGGGCGTCATGTTGCGTTTGCAGAGAACCTGATGTGCCTAAACAGTAGAAACCCCCCACAAGTGACCCATTTTGTAAACTAGACCCCCCAAGGAACTTATCCAGATGTGTGGTGAGCACCTTGAACCCCCACGTGCTTCACAGAAGTTTATAATGCAGAGCCGTAAAAATAAAAAATCATTTTTTCCTCAAAAACTGACTTTTTTAACCCGCAATTTTTTATTTTCACAAGGGTAACAGGAGAAATTGGACCCCAAAAGTTGTTGTACAGTTTGTCCTGAGTACACTGGTACCCCATATGTGGGGGGGGAATCACTGTTCAGGCACACATTGGGGCTCGGAAGGGAAGTAGTGACGTTTTGAAATGCTGACTTTGATGGAATGGTCTGCGGGCATCATGTTACGTTTGCAGAGCCCCTGACATGCCTAAACAGTAGAAACTCCCAACAAGTGACCCCATTTTGGAAACTAGACACCGCATGGAACTTATCTAGATGTGCGATGAGCACTTTGAACCCCCAAGCGCTACACAGAAGTTTATTACACCCGGGCATGAAAAAAAAAATCATATTTTTTCCACAAACATGATCTTTTAGTCCCCAATTTTTTATTTTCCCAAGGGTAACAGGAGAAATTAGACACCAAAAGTTGTTGTCCAATTTGTCCTGAGTAAGCTGATATCCCATATGTTGGAGAAAACTACTGTATGGGCACACGCCGGGGCTCGGAAGGGAAGTAGTGACGTTTTGAAATGCCGACTTGATGGAATGGTCTGCGGGCGTCATGTTACGTTTGCAGAGCCCATGATGTGCCTAAACAGTAGAAACCCCCCCAAGTGACCCCATTTTGGAAACTAGATCCCCCAAGGAACTACTCTAGATGTGTGGTGAGCACTTTGAATCTCCAAGTTCTTCACAGAAGTTTATAACGCAGAGCTGTGAAAATAAAAAAATCATTTTTTTTTCCACAAAAATAATTTTTTTAGTCCCCAATTTTTTTCCCCAAGGGTAACAGGAGAAATTAGACCCCGAAAGTTGTTGTGCAATTTTTCCTGAGTACGCTGATACCCCATATGAGGGGGTAAACCACTGTTTGGGCACACGTCGGGGCTCGGAATAAAGGGAGCACTGTTTCACTTTTAACAGCCAATCAGAGCGATCGTAGCCATGTGGGTGTTAAGCCAACCCCCCTGTGGTGAAGCACAAAGGGTCTTGTGCCTGCGGGTCGGGTGACCTTTCAGTGACCCCGGTCACCTGACCCGCAGGAACGCGATCCTTTCATGACACATATGCTGTGTCACAGGTCAGGAAGGGGTAGGAAAATAAATTTCATAGTTAAAAGTTGATTTATGACCAAAGACTACATTAAAGCTCAGCAGAACTTTGACGTGGTCATAAATCATCACAGAAAAAGACACATAAAAGTTACAAACTCCCGAAATATCAGCAGGGGTTCAACTATATTAGGGTGCAGAGGTTGCAATCACATCAGGACCCAGGACCTTAGGGGTCCAAAAGGTCCCTTTGGCCCATATGAAAAACCATTAATATTGAAGATCTGCAATCGTTAGGGGCCCTGTTGGAGATTTTGCATTGGGGTCCACGAGTTTCAAGTTACACCACTGATTCTCATCCTACGATGTGTCAAGAAAGAAAAACCCTGTGAAATCCAAAAGGTACAGACTTTTTAATGAAACCCTGTTGTAAAAATGATTTTTAGCCCAAAATATATGCATCTAAAGTAAAAATAAATAAATTGCTCCAAAGTTGTCCATATCCTGTAACTTAAAATAATTGTGTTTTTAATATGTGTTTGCTTATAGCGGTAACATATTGCATAGCGCTGTACAGAGTGGCCCCGAGTCACTACACAATAATACATTCCTACCATACAGGACTACAACGCGAATCTCCTGTTACCGAGGTGGTATGTATCCCCGTCCCTGACCTCTATTCTTCTCCATAGCACCGAGTCCATTGTTTGAAGGCAGCTTGTCAAGTGAGAATACCAGGTCTTCACCCGCGGTATCCACCAGCTCAGTTGACAGCTCCCCCACACAGACAGTTTAGATGACATTTTGGTCTCACGCATAGGATGCCACCATGGTTACTTCCTTATCCATTTGAATAAGCTTACCCTAAAGACTCCTGTAAGGGTTTATACTGCTTCTTCCTGCAATAAAACTCCGTATTTTGTTGAAGATAAAAGCATGAATTTTGCATTTAGACAACTGACACACTTTGTGGCAAGGAAGAGCATTTAGCTCCATTTCTGGAACCCCTTCAACGTATCAGCATTTAGAAGTTTAATGTGCCCTGTGATCATGGTAAAAATTACCAGTTTCTCACTCATTTTATTCCCACTGCTCCCCTGAGAATTCCGTTTTTG
The DNA here is from genome assembly GCA_033576555.1 of Oophaga sylvatica. Classification (NCBI taxonomy): domain Eukaryota; kingdom Metazoa; phylum Chordata; class Amphibia; order Anura; family Dendrobatidae; genus Oophaga; species Oophaga sylvatica. The sequence goes on from JARQOD010000008.1 coordinate 154,523,417, forward strand.
TTCTTTTTGAATCCGCCATGCGGCTCCAAAAATATGAGCCGTTTTATTTAACTTTTTTTGTTTTTTTTTACAAAGGGTGTGTGGCTCACAGAGTAAGCATGCACAGCTGCCTGGAGACACGCCCCAGAGGATCCTGACCCGCTCCCTTAGTGAAGACCATAAAAAGGTCCAGATCTCTGAAACTGCATGACAGATATTAAAAATACAAAAACCCAAAAGCTCAGGGGAACAGAGGGAATAAAGAAAGTGGAAAAACTGACCACTTTTGACCTGGTGACCATGGCAGAATTGACCTGAAAAGAAGTCAACCATGTTCAAAACTTTCTTCCATCAGTCATGATTAGTTGAAGAACAATTTTTTTGTAAAAACATTCCTAGGAAGGCTGTTCATCCTTTGTCTGGTGTCATGTATGAAGGAATCTTCCCTGCTGATATACTGTATCTATGCTTTATCTCAATAATGGTTCTGTAGGTTTTTTTATGTCTCAGAATAGGTGGAGCTACCAAAGTTAAAGGGGTTCCTCTCTGTGAAAAATCCTTTTTGGAAGGGCCCCTTGACTAGAAGCTGATTACAAAGTATATACCTGCTGGGACCCCAAGTGATCAGCTGTGATCTGTTGGTCGAGGCTGAAAGTAAGTGTTCAATTTCCCTGCAGTGCCACCTCTGGCCAATGCAGGACAGGTCCTCCAGTGACAAAACATTATGTCCTTTCTCAACAAGCCAGATGGGAAATGGCAGCATTACTACTCGATGGGGAATGGGGGCATTATACCAGGTAGGGGCCCTGGATGGGGAACATTAGTATAGAATGGGGACATTATTACATTATGGTGAGGAGTGAGGACACCTATGTCTTTATAGGATTTAGAATGCTGCGAGGGCCCACACACCTGACCAATATGCAGGTGGCAGGCACAGGTCCAAATTTTGCACCAGGACCCATCAGACTCTAGTTTACACCACTGTTTGCAGGCAGATTTGGAGGTGACTCACATGGATTCCATCTAGCAGCCACAGGCTAGTGCCATGGCTACTGGTACAGGGTCCTACCAAATTATATGCCCATCTCTAATTACATTCCAATTAAAACATTTTAAAGTAAGGACAATATCCTGAGACAACACCAGCGCTATAAGGTCCCCGGGGCTTTTACATTCCTCCACTGCTGGAAAGTCATAATAAAAGCACAAAAACCTAATATACATGGTATCATGGCTGAAAGCTGAAGCACCGCTGGTAATCTGTAGGTATGGGGTTTCTCATGCATGGCTTGGCTTACGCTGGAGATTCATACAATGGCCATTGTAGTAACCTAAAAAATTTACTCTGCTCAATTCATAAGTGATCTGCTTCTACCCCGAGGGCAACCACCTCTTCACAGTGTCAACCGTAACTGTATATGTCCACTGTGACGGCATGTGCAGATATGTACTGTATAGTTCCCATGCTATATTGTTTCATGCGTTGTCCCTGGTTAGACCCAATACAATAGACAGAGAGACGAGGAAGATCATCTGGTGGAAAAAAAGAAGGTATTCTATTATATCTACAGTGACACCAAATCTCTACGAAACTATCAGGCAAAATGTGAGAAAAGAACGTCTACAGGAGAGGTAGAAAAATATTTAGAGTTGAGAGTCCTCAGTGGTTGATACCTTTTAATGGCTAACTGAAAAGATGGTAACAAATTGCAAGCTTTCCAGACTACTCAGGTCTCTTCATCAGGCTGAACTAATACAACATCTGAAGAATCACATATTTATACACAACACAGCACAGAAACAATGCAATAGATAAGACAAGTGACGTGAAGCAGAATAGAAAAATATTTAGAGTTGAGAGTCCTCAGTGGTTGATACCTTTTAATGGCTAACTGAAAAGATGGTAACAAATTGCAAGCTTTCGAGACTACTCAGGTCTCTTCATCAGGCTGAACTAATACAAAATCTGAAGAATCACATATTTATACACAAGAGGACACAGAAAAAATGCAATAGGTAAGACAAGTGACGTGAAGCAGAATAGTCATTATGGCAGAGGGATGAGCATAAATATTGGAACAGTTCATATAGATAAGGAGAGAAAGTTTTATTACCCTCTGATTGGGGTCTGGTTATGTTTTGTGATGTTTTCACAGGGTATTTGGAGTAAATTCCTTAATTGATGTAATAGGCCATAAAACCATGTGACAGGTTCATTCCAGCATTAAGAGTGTCAAAGGTCACCATCAATTTGTATTCGCAAATTCTTCTCTGCCTCTGAGATGTGAATCTGCTTCTTAGTACCAGTATTTTCATATCTGACATGCTATGATCAGGGGACATATCTGACATGCTATGATCAGGGGATGATCCAGCATTAGAGTCTCTTAATGCTGGAATGAACCTATCACATGGATTTATGGCCTACTACATCAATTAAGGAATTTACTCCAAATACCCTGTGAAAACATCACAAAACATTACCAGACCCCAATCAGAGGGCAATAAAACTTTCACACTCCTTATCTATGAACTGTTCCAATATTTATGCTCATCCCTCTGCCATAATGACTATTCTGCTTCACGTCACTTGTCTTATCTATTGCATTGTTTCTGTGCTGTGTTGTGTATAAATATGTGATTCTTCAGATTTTGTATTAGTCTTTGCCTGATGAAGAGACCTGAGTAGTCTCGAAAGCTTGCAATTTGTTACCATCTTTTCAGTTAGCCATTAAAAGGTATCAACCACTGAGGACTCTCAACTCTAAATATTTTTCTATCTACTGGCTAACACGGTACAAAGATACACATCTTTACTGTACAGGAGAGGTAGTGACGGAAGAGGAGCGATATACGGGGTGTGAGGAAAGAGTCCAGCATGGATCAGACGTGGTCTATCTATCTATATATAATATATCTATCTATCATCTATTATCTATTCCCTCTATCTATCTATCTATCTATCTATCTATCTATCTATCTATCTATCTATCTATCTTCTATTATTTATCCATATATTATCTATCTATTATCTATCTATTATCTATTATCTATCCATCTATCTATTATCTATTATCTATCTATCTATCTATCTATCTATCTATCTATCTATCTATCTATCTATCTATCATATATCTATCATCTATTATCTATTCTCTCTATCTATCTATCTATCTATCTATCTATCTATCTATCTATCTATCTATCTATCATCTATTATTTATCTATCTATCTATCTATCTATCTATCTATCTATCTATCTATCTATCTATCTATCTTCTATTATTTATCCATATATTATCTATCTATTATCTATCTATCTATCTATCTATCTATCTATCTATCTATCTACTATCTATATATAATATATCTATCATCTATTATCTATTCCCTCTATCTATCTATAATATATCTATCATCTATCTATTCCCTCTATCTATCTATCTATCTATCTACTATCTATCTATCTATCTATCTATCTATCTATCTATCTATCTATCATCTATCATCTATTATTTATTCATATATTATCTATCTATTATCTATCTATTATCCATCTATCTATTATCTATCTATCTATCATCTATCTATCTATCTATCTATATATATATATAATATATATATTATCTATTCTATCTATCTATCTATCTATCTATCTATCTATCTATCTATCTATCTATCTATCTATCATCTATTATTTATCTATATATTATCCATCTATTCCCTCTATCTATCTATTATTTATCTATATATTATCTATCTATTATCCATCTATCTATCTATATCTATCTATCTATCTATCTATAATATATCTATCATCTATCTATTATCTATTCCCTCTATCTATCTATCTATCTATCTATCTATCTATCTATCTATCATATATCTATCATCTATTATCTATTCTCTCTATCTATCTATCTATCTATCTTTCTATCTATCTATCTATCTATCTATCATCTATTATTTATCTATCTATCTATCTATCTATCTATCTATCTATCTATCTATCTATCTATCTATCTATCTATCTATCTATCATCTATCATTTATCTATATATTATCTATCTATCTATCTATTATCTATCTATCTATCTATCTATCTATCTATCTATCTATCTATCTATCTATCTATCTATCTATCATCTATTATTTATCTATCTATCTATCTATTATCTATTATCCATCTATCTATTATCTATCTATCTATCTATCTTACAAAAAAATGGAACAGCACAGTACTAATTGGCGGGTGCTCATGCCTCCTCAGCAATGCATCCAATACTTGCCCTAATCCAGACAATAGTAAAAAGGAAGGCAGCACTCCATAGACTCAAAAGTGAAAAAAGTGGATTTTATTTAGACACACATGTCAAGGCGATATTTCAGCTCACACTGATTGAGAAAGGCTCAGTTTGAGCAGAAACGTCGCCTTGCCATGTGGGTCTACATAAAATCCACTTTTTTCACTTTTGAGTCTGTGGAGTGCTGCCTTCCTTTTTACCATTATCTATCTATCTACAAAAAAAGAGAGTAGAAAGCTCACCAACGCTGTTTATAAGATTATCCGCTGAAATGATCCAACACGGCGGGTGAAGTATTCAGCTGGCAGACTTCAGCGATAATAGGCAACAGAGGAGGAATTTCTGCACAATCATCCGTGGCTAGCATAAAAAAGTTGCTTTATTGAACATCCATTAAAAAATGAAAAAACACGCATACAGGTGAACATAAAAAATTATGTGTTTCGGACCATTCAATCAGCCACTTTTATTCATAGCATAATAGGAAATACATCAGCACACATTAAATAGATTAAAGGGACCAATCATTAGTGAGAATATGGCTAACCAATGGTAAAAACCGAGACAGGAACACTCTGAGCACTGAAAAAACACCTAAGGCCAGGGTCACACACAACGATAAAAAAATCGGACCGTATTATACGGCCGTAATACGCAGAAAAGTCCCTGAAAAGTGATCCGTATGTCATCCGTGTGCAATGCGAGGATGTGATTTCCTCTCATCAAAACATCCGGGTGTCATCAGTATGGCATCCGTACGACGAGAATTTCTCGCCAGCTTGCAAAACCGACATATAATGGATCCCAATGACAGGTTTTACATCACAAAAGAAAGAATAGATATATACACATAGAATACATATATATATATACACATGTCATTGAGACACACATATATACATATATATACAGTACAGACCAAAAGTTTGGACACACCTTCTCATTCAAAGATTTTTCTGTATTTTCATGTCTATGAAAATTGTACATTCACACTGAAGGCATCAAAACTATGAATTAACACATGTGGAATTATACATTACACTTTACAAAAAAGTGTGAAACAACTGAAAATATGTCTTATATTCTAGGTTCTTCAAAGTAGCCACCTTTTGCTTTGATTACTGCTTTGCACGCAGAAAAGGTGAACGGATGGACTCTACATGCCTAGTACCCACCGTGAAGCATGGAGGAGGTGGTGTGATGGTGTGGGGGTGCTTTGCTGGTGACACTGTAGGGGATTTATTCAAAATTGAAGCGGTGAGCGGTCCAGCTCACCCCAAACCATCTCGATTGAGTTCAGGTCTGGTGACTGTGGAGGCCAGGTCATCCGGTGTAGCACCCCAACACTCTCCTTCTTGGTCAAATAGCCCTTACACAGCCTGGAGGTGTGTTTGGGGTCATTGTCCTGTTGAAAAATAAATGATGGTCCAACTAAACGCAAACCGGATGGAATAGCATGCTGCTGCAAGATGCTGTGGTAGCCATGCTGGTTCAGTATGCCTTCAATTTAGAATAATCCCCAACTGTGTCACCAGCAAAGCACCCCCACACCATCACACCTCCTCCTCCATGCTTCACGGTGGGAACCAGGCATGTAGAGTCCATCCGTTCACCTTTTCTGCGTGCAAAGCAGTAATCAAAGCAAAAGGTGGCTACTTTGAAGAACCTAGAATATAAGACATATTTTCAGTTGTTTCACACTTTTTTGTAAAGTGTAATGTATAATTCCACATGTGATAATTCATAGTTTTGATGCCTTCAGTGTGATTCTACAATTTTCATAGTCATGAAAATACAGAAAAATCTTTGAATGAGAAGGTGTGTCCAAACTTTTGGTCTGTACTGTATATATATATATATATATATATATATATATATATATATATATAGTTCATACACTTCTACAAAGTAACACATATAGCCCCAAATATATAAATTTAAAGAAACCCAGGCGGAGTATACAGTGATGCCGTATCTGGGTAAAATACACCAGCTCCCAAGAAACTAGGAAATTCAAGAGAAAAACGGAGCTAAACAGCGTTTTATATAAATTCATAAAACATGAAATTTTATTTATCAAACAAGTCAAAAAAATATCAATATGAACACAGTAAATCAGGTAGCAAATGCAAAAAACACCTCCTCACACAGCACTCTGATGCATCAAATACTAATCATATAGATGGTAGCTATAGGTAACAAATGGCAGTAATTCTAACAAATAGATAGCAGCATATAATAATAATAATAATAATAATAATAATCTTTATTTATATAATAATAATCTTTATTTATATAGCGCCAACATATTCTGCAGCGCTTTACAGTTTAACAGTTTCAAAACACAAGTCATAGGTAACAACATTAACAATACAATAATTAAAGCAATATAAGCCGCCCCTGCTCGTGAGAGCTTACAATCTACAATGAGGTGGGGGAGATACAAAGTACAGGTGTGTATATACAATGGTGCATTTACAATGATGGTCCAGCCATCTTGAGGGAGTGAGGGATGGATGGAGATAGTGAATGGGCTCCACATACACACTTACACATAGAATGACTTTGGTTAGTGAATGTGATAGGCCACTCTGAACAGATGTGTTTTGAGGGAGCGCCTGAAACCATGCAAATTGTGGATAGTCCTAATTTCTTGGGGTAGAGCATTCCAGAGGATTGGCGCAGCGCGGGAGAAGTCTTGGAGTCGGGAGTGGGAGGTACGGATTAGTGCAGAGGTTAGTCGAAAGTCGTTTGCAGAGCGCAGCAGTCGGTTAGGCCGATAGATAGAAATGAGGGAGGAGATGTAGGGGGGTGCTGCACTGTGGAGAGCTTTGTGGGTGAGAACCAGTACTTTGAATTGGATCCTATAATGAATGGGCAGCCAGTGTAAGGACTGGCGAAGAGCGGACGCGTCCAAGTACCGATTAGCCAGATGGATGACCCTGGCTGCTGCATTAAGGATGAACTGGAGAGGGGATAGTCGAGTAATGGGGAGGCCAAGTAATAGAGCGTTGCAAAACACACAAATCCTCGCGTAATAACACTGGGATTATTAAAGCAATAATTTTATCACCATGACGTTTCTTTGAAAAATATTCAACTTTATTAATATATAAAAATTATTAGATCTTTACACATAGAAAAAAGATGCAAGGTTGAAAAAAGAGGGACAAACGACTCTCCTTTGGTAAAACAAGCTGCATGGCATAACGTGCAATGCTCAAATATACATGTGTTGTTTAATAGCATGAAATGCAATTAATAATATGCCATTCCTAATACAATAACTCAATTTGTATCCAATATACACCTCTACAAAAATATCCACATTTACCCCATTGCAGATAGAAATCTGTAACCCATAATGGGAATATAAATATACTGGCCCTGTATACAGATGCCCTAGATTTAATGCAATGGAGAATGGGGATATTAAGAGTCCAGCACTATACTAATGTTGGCAAATGGCTATGTATTCAGATGCCTCAGGTTTTGTGAAACAGGAACTAGCACTATAGTCCATGGGCGTACCCAGGATCAAAACTAGGGGGGGGCAAGCCAATGTCACATCTTATACAGGTCACATCATATACACTGTACATTATCCTGCATATTAGGTATGGAGCATTAGAACTGTTGTATATTGTATAATACAGCAGTGTATGTGACACTACGCTGTATATACCGTATATTATACATGACACACTCACCTCTATACAAAGAATAAGAGGCATTATAACCTGTATATGAAAAGTATAATACAGCAGTGTATATACACTCTATATACCGCACACGATGTGTATGACCCTGTATACACCATATACTACACTCTATATACCGCACACGATGTGTATGACCTGTATACACCATATACTACACTCTATATACCGCACACGATGTGTATGACCCTGTATACACCATATACTACACTCTATATACCGCACACGATGTGTATGACCCTGTATACACCATATACTACACTCTATATACCGCACACGATGTGTATGACCCTGTATACACCATATACTACACTCTATATACCGCACACGTTGTGTATGACCTGTATACACCATACACTACACTCTATATACCGCACACGATGTGTATGACCCTGTATACACCATATACTACACTCTATATACCGCACACGATGTGTATGACCTGTATACACCATACACTACACTCTATATACCGCATACGATGTGTATGACCTGTATACACCATATACTACACTCTATATACCGCACACGATGTGTATGACCCTGTATACACCATATACTACACTCTATATACCGCACACGATGTGTATGACCCTGTATACACCATATACTACACTCTATATACCGCACACGATGTGTATGACCTGTATACACCATACACTACACTCTATATACCGCACACGATGTGTATGACCTGTATACACCATATACTACACTCTATATACCGCACACGATGTGTATGACCCTGTATACACCATATACTACACTCTATATACCGCACACGATGTGTATGACCCTGTATACACCATATACTACACTCTATATACCGCACACGATGTGTATGACCTGTATACACCATATACTACAACTCTATATACCGCACACGATGTGTATGACCCTGTATACACCATATACTACACTCTATATACCGCACACGATGTATATGACCTGTATACACCATATACTACACTCTATATGCCGCACACGATGTGTATGACCCTGTATACACCATATACTACACTCTATATACCGCACACGATGTGTATGACCTGTATACACCATATACTACACTCTATATACCGCACACGATGTATATGACCTGTATACACCATATACTACACTCTATATGCCGCACACGATGTGTATGACCTGTATACACCATATACTACACTCTATATACCGCACACGATGTGTATGACCTGTATACACCATATACTACACTCTATATACCGCACACGATGTGTATGACCCTGTATACACCATATACTACACTCTATATACCGCACACGTTGTGTATGACCTGTATACACCATACACTACACTCTATATACCGCACACGATGTGTATGACCCTGTATACACCATATACTACACTCTATATACCGCACACGATGTGTATGACCTGTATACACCATACACTACACTCTATATACCGCATACGATGTGTATGACCTGTATACACCATATACTACACTCTATATACCGCACACGATGTGTATGACCCTGTATACACCATATACTACACTCTATATACCGCACACGATGTGTATGACCCTGTATACACCATATACTACACTCTATATACCGCACACGATGTGTATGACCTGTATACACCATACACTACACTCTATATACCGCACACGATGTGTATGACCTGTATACACCATATACTACACTCTATATACCGCACACGATGTGTATGACCCTGTATACACCATATACTACACTCTATATACCGCACACGATGTGTATGACCCTGTATCACCATATACTACACTCTATATACCGCACACGATGTGTATGACCTGTATACACCATATACTACACTCTATATACCGCACACGATGTGTATGACCCTGTATACACCATATACTACACTCTATATACCGCACACGATGTATATGACCTGTATACACCATATACTACACTCTATATGCCGCACACGATGTGTATGACCCTGTATACACCATATACTACACTCTATATACCGCACACGATGTGTATGACCTGTATACACCATATACTACACTCTATATACCGCACACGATGTATATGACCTGTATACACCATATACTACACTCTATATGCCGCACACGATGTGTATGACCTGTATACACCATATACTACACTCTATATACCGCACACGATGTGTATGACCCTGTATACACCATATACTACACTCTATATACCGCACACGATGTGTATGACCCTGTATACACCATATACTACACTCTATATACCGCACACGATGTGTATGACCTGTATACACCATATACTACACTCTATATACCGCACACGATGTGTATGACCCTGTATACACCATATACTACACTCTATATACCGCACACGATGTATATGACCTGTATACACCATATACTACACTCTATATGCCGCACACGATGTGTATGACCTGTATACACCATATACTACACTCTATATACCGCACACGATGTATATGACCTGTATACACCATATACTACACTCTATATGCCGCACACGATGTGTATGACCTGTATACACCATATACTACACTCTATATACCGCACACGATGTGTATGACCCTGTATACACCATATACTACACTCTATATACCGCACACGATGTGTATGACCTGTATACACCATATACTACACTCTATATACCGCACACGATGTGTATGACCCTGTATACACCATATACTACACTCTATATACTGCACACGATGTGTATGACCCTGTATACACCATATACTACACTCTATATACTGCACACGATGTGTATGACCCTGTATACACCATATACTACACTCTATATAACGCACACGATGTGTATGACCTGTATACACCATATACTACACTCTATATACCGCACACGATGTGTATGACCCTGTATACACCATATACTACACTCTATATACTGCACACGATGTATATGACCTGTATACACCATATACTACACTCTATATACCGCACACGATGTGTATGACCTGTATACACCATATACTACACTCTATATACTGCACACGATGTGTATGACCCTGTATACACCATATACTACACTCTATATACTGCACACGATGTGTATGACCCTGTATACACCATATACTACACTCTATATACTGCACACGATGTATATGACCCTGTATACACCATATACTACACTCTATATACCGCACACGATGTGTATGACCTGTATACACCATATACTACACTCTATATACCGCACACGATGTGTATGACCCTGTATACACCATATACTACACTCTATATACTGCACACGATGTGTATGACCCTGTATACACCATATACTACACTCTATATACTGCACACGATGTGTATGACCCTGTATACACCATATACTACACTCTATATAACGCACACGATGTGTATGACCTGTATACACCATATACTACACTCTATATACCGCACACGATGTGTATGACCCTGTATACACCATATACTACACTCTATATACCGCACACGATATGTATGACCCTGTATACACCATATACTACACTCTATATACCGCACACAATGTGTATGACCCTGTATACACCATATACTACACTCTATATACCGCACACGATGTGTATGACCTGTATACACCATATACTACACTCTATATGCCACACACGATGTGTATGACCTGTATACACCATATACTACACTCTATATACTGCACACGATGTGTATGACCTGTATACACCATATACTACACTCTATATACCGCACACGATGTGTATGACCTGTATACACCATATACTACACTCTATATACCGCACACGATGTGTATGACCCTGTATACACCATATACTACACTCTATATACCGCACACGATGTGTATGACCTGTATACACCATATACTACACTCTATATACCGCACACGATGTGTATGACCCTGTATACACCATATACTACACTCTATATACCACACACGATGTGTATGACCCTGTATACACCATATACTACACTCTATATACCGCACACGATGTGTATGACCTGTATACACCATATACTACACTCTATATACCGCACACGATGTGTATGACCTGTATACACCATATACTACACTCTATATACCGCACACGATGTGTATGACCTGTATACACCATATACTACACTCTATATACCGCACACGATGTGTATGACCCTGTATACACCATATACTACACTCTATATACCGCACACGATGTGTATGACCCTGTATACACCATATACTACACTCTATATACCGCACACGATGTGTATGACCTGTATACACCATATACTACACTCTATATACCGCACACGATGTGTATGACCTGTATACACCATATACTACACTCTATATACCGCACACGATGTGTATGACCTGTATACACCATATACTACACTCTATATACCGCACACGATGTGTATGACCTGTATACACCATATACTACACTCTATATACCGCACACGATGTGTATGACCCTGTATACACCATATACTACACTCTATATACCGCACACGATGTGTATGACCTGTATACACCATATACTACACTCTATATACCGCACACGATGTGTATGACCTGTATACACCATATACTACACTCTATATACCGCACACGATGTGTATGACCTGTATACACCATATACTACACTCTATATACCGCACACGATGTGTATGACCTGTATACACCATATACTACACTCTATATACCGCACACGATGTGTATGACCTGTATACACCATATACTACACTCTATATACCGCACACGATGTGTATGACCCTGTATACACCATATACTACACTCTATATACCGCACACGATGTGTATGACCTGTATACACCATATACTACACTCTATATACCGCACACGATGTGTATGACCTGTATACACCATATACTACACTCTATATACGCACACGATGTGTATGACCCTGTATACACCATATACTACACTCTATATACCGCACACGATGTGTATGACCCTGTATACACCATATACTACACTCTATATACCGCACACGATGTGTATGACCCTGTATACACCATATACTACACTCTATATACCGCACACGATGTGTATGACCCTGTATACACCATATACTACACTCTATATACCGCACACGATGTGTATGACCTGTATACACCATATACTACACTCTATATACCGCACACGATGTGTATGACCTGTATACACCATATACTACACTCTATATACCGCACACGATGTGTATGACCCTGTATACACCATATACTACACTCTATATACCGCACACGATGTGTATGACCTGTATACACCATATACTACACTCTATATACCGCACACGATGTGTATGACCTGTATACACCATATACTACACTCTATATACCGCACACGATGTGTATACTGTACCCTACCCTATATACGCACACTTTAGACCTGTACACCATATACTACACTCTATATACCGCACACGATGTGTATGACCCTGTATACACCATATACTACACTCTATATATACCGCACACGATGTGTATGACCTGTATACACCATATACTACACTCTATATACCGCACACGATGTGTATGACCTGTATACACCATATACTACCTCTATATACCTGCACACGATGTGTATGACCCTGTATACACCATATACTACACTCTATATACCGCACACGATGTGTATGACCTGTATACACCATATACTACACTCTATATACTGCACACGATGTGTATGACCCTGTATACACCATATACTACACTCTATATACCGCACACGATGTGTATGACCCTGTATACACCATATACTACACTCTATATACCGCACACGATGTGTATGACCCTGTATACACCATATACTACACTCTATATACCGCACACGATGTGTATGACCTGTATACACCATATACTACACTCTATATACCGCACACGATGTGTATGACCTGTATACACCATATACTACACTCTATATACCGCACACGATGTGTATGACCCTGTATACACCATATACTACACTCTATATACTGCACACGATGTGTATGACCCTGTATACACCATATACTACACTCTATATACCGCACACGATGTGTATGACCTGTATACACCATATACTACACTCTATATACCGCACACGATGTATATGACCTGTATACACCATATACTACACTCTATATACCGCACACGATGTATATGACCTGTATACACCATATACTACACTCTATATACCGCATACGATGTGTATGACCCTGTATACACCATATACTACACTCTATATACCGCACACGATGTGTATGACCCTGTATACACCATATACTACACTCTATATACCGCACACGATGTGTATGACCTGTATACACCATATACTACACTCTATATACCGCACACGATGTGTATGACCCTGTATACACCATATACTACACTCTATATACTGCACACGATGTGTATGACCCTGTATACACCATATACTACACTCTATATACCGCACACGATGTGTATGACCCTGTATACACCATATACTACACTCTATATACTGCACACGATGTGTATGACCCTGTATACACCATATACTACACTCTATATACCGCACACGATGTGTATGACCCTGTATACACCATATACTACACTCTATATACCGCACACGATGTGTATGACCCTGTATACACCATATACTACACTCTTATTTTGAAGTAAAAAAAATAAAAATAAACAGGAACAAATACAATACTTAAAATAAAGAACAAGTAAAGTTAAAAATCAACAATCTTACTGGTATTTCAGTGGGAACTATGGGCCTGCTTTTGGCTAATGAGATGGTCAATGTTCGGTTCCATATTTGTCACAAGTGAAGCAATATTTCTCTTTCTTGATATCATTATTTCCTAGGGATTCCAAATTGCTATTAGTAAAATACCAATATATATACAGCGCTACAAAAACAATATACCAGCAATAAAACTGCCCACACAGAGACATACAGCCTGCACTGCCCATCACTGCAGCCTTGCCAATCCATATCATTTCATCCTCATCAGTGCACATAGTGGCGCAACTCCGCTTTTAGCTCAGGCTCAGACTGGTGTGGTGCCAAAGTCCCTAATAGGCAGGTAAATGTCCCCAATAAGGCAGCATTGGTCCCCAATAGGCAGCATATGTCCTCAATAGGCAGCATAGGTCCCCAATAGGCAGCATAGGTCCCCAATAGACAGCATAGGTCCCCAATAGGCAGGTAAATGTCCCGATAGGCAGCATAGGTCCCCAATAGGCAGCATAGGTCCCTAATACGCAGCATATGTCCTCAATAGGCAGCATAATCCCCCATAAGCAGCATAGTAGTCCCCAGTAGGCAGCATAATCCCGCATAAGCAGCATAGTCCCCAATAGCCAGCATAATCCCCCAATAGCCAGCATTATCCCCCTATAGCCAGCATAATCCCCCAATAGCCAGCATAATCCCGCAATAGCCAGCATAATCCCCCAATAGCCAGCATAATCCCCCTATAGCCAGCATAATCACCTATAGCCAGCATAATCACCTATAGCCAGCATAATCACCCTATAGCCAGCATAATCCCCCTATAGCCAGCATAATCCCCCAATAGCCAGCATAATCACCCAATAGCCAGCATAATCACCTAATAGACAGCATAATCCCCCTATAGCCAGCATAATCCCCCAATAGCCAGCATAATCACCTAATAGCCAGCATAATCACCTAATAGCAGCATAATCCCCCTATAGCCAGCATAATCCCCCAATAGCCAGCATAATCCCCCAATAGCCAGCATAATCCCCCAATAGCCAGCATAATTCCCCCTATAGCCAGCATAATCCCCCAATAGCCAGCATAATCACCTATAGCCAGCATAATCCCCCTATAGTCAGCATAATCCCCCATAGCCAGCATAATCCCCCTATAGCCAGCATAATCCCCCAATAGCCAGCATAATCCCCCTATAGCCAGCAGAATCCCCCTATAGCCAGCAGAATCCCCCTATAGCCAGCAGAATCCCCCTATAGCCAGCAGAATCCCCCATAGCCAGCATAATCACCTATAGCCAGCATAATCACCTATAGCCAGCATAATCCCCCTATAGCCAGCATACTCCCCCTATAGCCAGCATAATCCCCCTATAGCCAGCATAATCCCCCAATAGCCAGCATAATCCCCCTATAGCCAGCATAATCCCCCTATAGTCAGCATAATCCCCCTATAGCCAGCATAAGCCCCCATAGCCAGCATAATCCATGGTATGGATCATGGTAAGTATGGAATGGACAAGGCAACTGTTAGGTGGATTCATAACTGGCTTAGTGATCGGACCCAAAGAGTGGTTGTAAATGGCTGCACATCCAGTTGGAAGAATGTCTCAAGTGGGGTACCACAAGGCTCTGTTTTGGGCCCTGTATTGTTCAACATCTTTATCAATGATTTAGATGAAGGAATTGAGGGTAAACTGATCAAATTTGCTGATGACACAAAGCTAGGAGGGGTAGCTAATACTAGAGAAGAGAGAGAGAGGATTCAAAAAGATATAAATAAACTGGAGCAGTGGGCAGCAACTAACAGAATGGATTTTAACAGGGAAAAATGCAAAGTACTACATCTGGGCAATAAAAATGAAAAAAGCATATACAAAATGGGAGGAATAGGGCTAAGTAACAGCACATGTGAAAAAGACTTGGGTATACTAATTGATCACAGACTTAACATGAGTCAACAGTGTGATGCAGCAGCAAAAAAGGCAAATGCAATTCTAGGATGTATCAACAGAAGCATACAGTCTAGATCACGTGAGGTCATTATTGCCCTCTACTCCTCTTTGGTCAGACCTCATCTGGAATACTGTGTCCAGTTTTGGGCACCACATTTTAAAAAAGACATCAACAAACTGGAGCAAGTTCAGAGAAGAGCCACCAGAATGGTGACCGGTCTGCAAACCATGTCCTATGAGGAACGGTTGCAGGATTTGGGAATGTTTAGCTTGCAAAAAAGAAGACTGAGAGGAGACTTAATAGCTGTCTACAAATATCTCAAGGGCTGTCACATTGTAGAAGGATCATCTTTATTCTCATTTGCACAAGGAAAGACTAGAAGCAATGGGATGAAACTGAATGGGAGGAGACACAGATTAGATATTAGAAAAAACTTTTTGACAGTTAGGGTGATCAATGAGTGGAACAGGCTGCCACAAGAGGTGGTGAGTTCTCCTTCAATGGAAGTCTTCAAACAGAGGCTGGATAGACATCTGTCTGGGATGATTTAGAGAATCCTGCTTTGAGCAGGGGGTTGGACCAGAAGGCCCAGGAGGTCCCTTCCAACTCTACCATTCTATGATTCTATGATTCTATGATTCTAATCCCCCTATAGCCAGCATAATCCCCCAATAGCCAGCATAATCCCCCTATAGCCAGCATAATCCCCCTATAGCCAGCATAATCCCCCTATAGCCTGCAGAATCCCCCTATAGCCAGCAGAATCCCCCATAGCCAGCATAATCACCTATAGCCAGCATAATCCCCCTATAGCCAGCATAATCCCCCTATAGCCAGCATACTCCCCCTATAGCCAGCATAATCCCCCTATAGCCAGCATAATCCCCCTATAGCCAGCATACTCCCCCTATAGCCAGCATAATCCCCCAATAGCCAGCATAATCCCCCTATAGCCAGCATAATCCCCCTATAGTCAGCATAATCCCCCTATAGCCAGCATAATCCCCCATAGCCAGCATAATCCCCCTATAGCCAGCATAATCCCCCAATAGCCGGCATAATCCCCCTATAGCCAGCATAATCCCCCTATAGCCAGCATAATCCCCCTATAGCCTGCAGAATCCCCCTATAGCCAGCAGAATCCCCCATAGCCAGCATAATCACCTATAGCCAGCATAATCCCCCTATAGCCAGCATAATCCCCCTATAGCCAGCATACTCCCCCTATAGCCAGCATAATCCCCCTATAGCCAGCATAATCCCCCTATAGCCAGCATAATCACCCTATAGCCAGTATAATCCCCCACAGGCCGGGCCCGGCGTCAAAAAAAAAAAAAAAAGCCAGTACTCACCTATCTCCCCCGCTGCTCTGAAGAAGCGCGCTCTGGACTCCGTCTTCTCCTGAGTCCTGGCACAGGCGGCGTGACGTCATCAGGGCGCGCAGGCGGCGTGATGACGATCACGTCGCCTGTGCTGCATATGGAAGGCCGCAAGGCCTTCCTAACTCAGCACATTGCGCCCGCGATTAAAGGGCCCGCCGCCCGCCGGCAATGAACTGTCAGTTCAATGTCGGCGGGGCCGACGGGCCGGATCATGCACCGTGCGCCCCTGCTTCTAGGGGGGGGCACTTGCCCCCCCCTGCCCCACGGTGGGTACGCCCATGCTATAGTCATTGCACATTAAAACAATAGACACGATATTGAAAGTTAGTACGAGCATATACAGTTTACCTGAATATTGGCAGCAATGAACAAGTATAACGGAGTCCAGTCCCTCTGCCCCTACAGGGGGCAATATTCAGGTAAACTGTATATGCTCGTACTAACTTTCAATATCGTGTCTATTGTTTTAATGTGCAATGACTATAGTGCTAGTTCCTGTTGCACAAAACCTGAGGCATCTGAATACATAGCCATTTGCCAACATTAGTATAGTGCTGGACTCTTAATATCCCCATTCTCCATTGCATTAAATCTAGGGCATCTGTATACAGGGCCAGTATATTTATATTCCCATTATGGGTTACAGATTTTATCTGCAATGGGGTAAATGTGGATATTTTTGTAGAGGTGTATATTGGATACAAATTGAGTTCTTGTATTAGGAATGGCATATTATTAATTGCATTTCATGCTATTAAACAACACATGTATATTTGAGCATTGCACGTTATGCCATGCAGCTTGTTTTACCAAAGGAGAGTCGTTTGTCCCTCTTTTTTCAACCTTGCATCTTTTTTCTATGTGTAAAGATCTAATAATTTTTATATATTAATAAAGTTGAATATTTTTCAAAGAAACGTCATGGTGATAAAATTATTGCTTTAATAATCCCAGTGTTATTACACGAGGATTTGTGTGTTTTATGACTATATAAGCATTATACTAAGATTGGCACTATTTTGGTGATATATAATAGAGCGTTGCAGTAGTCCAGGCGGGAGTGGATCAATGCTACAGTGAGGGTTTTTGTTGTTTCCATGGTGAGAAAAGGGCGGATTCTAGAGATGTTCTTTAGGTGTAGGCGGCAAGAGCGGGCAAGAGATTGTATATGGGAGGTGAAGGAGAGATTGGTGTCAAACATAACACTCAGACAGCGAGCCTGCTGTCTGGGTGTTATTATGGTGCCGCCCACTGAGAGGGAAATGTCAGATTTAGGGAGGTTAGTAGACGGCGGGAGCAGAAGAAGTTCAGTTTTGGAGAGGTTAAGTTTCAGATAGAGAGCAGACATGATGTTGGAGACTGCGGACAGACAGTCGGTGGTGTTCTGTAGTACAGCGGGGGTAAGGTCGGGGGATGACGTGTATAATTGTGTGTCATCAGCATAAAGATGGTACTGAAAGCCAAATCTACTGATGGTCTGTCCAATTGGGGCCGTGTAGAGAGAGAAGAGAAGGGGGCCAAGGACTAAGCCCTGGGGTACACCGACAGTGAGAGGAAGAGGAGATGACGTGGAGCCAGAGAACGAAACACTGAAGGAGCGGTCAGAAAGATAGGAGGAGAACCAGGAGAGAACAGTGTCCTTAATACCTAGTGACTGGAGCCTAGACAGTAGGAGACGGTGGTCAACTGTGTCAAAAGCTGCAGAAAGGTCGAGTAGAATGAGCAGAGAGTGGTCACCGTTACGTTTTGCTGTCAGAAGGTCATTGGTCACTTTGATGAGTGCAGTTTCAGTCGAATGTAGGGGTCAGAAGCCGGACTGTGAAGGGTCTAAGAGGGAGTAAGTGGAGAGGTAACGGGTGAGGCGGGAGTAGACTAGGCGCTCCAAAAGTTTAGAGATGAAGGGGAGATTGGAGACCGGTCTGTAGTTGTTTGTGCAGGAAGGGTTGAGAGCGGGTTTCTTTAGTAATGGATTAATGATGGAGTGTTTGAAGGAGGATGGGAAAATGCCAGAGGAGAGTGAGAGATTAAAGATTGTAGTTAGGTGAGTTGTGACAACTGGAGAGAGAGACTGGAGGAGGTGTGAGGGAATGGGGTCGGTAGTGCATGTAGTCAGACGAGAGGAAGAGAGGAGTCTGGAGACTTCTTCTTCTGTGATGGGATCAAATGTGGAAATTGAGCCAGGGAAATGCAGGGAGGGATGGGAGTCACAGCACTTGGTGGTTGAGAGCAGATTTCCTGACGGATAGTATCTATTTTTTCTATAAAGTGGGAGGCCAGGTCGTCAGCACAAATGTCTGTGATAGGGGCTTGTGCTTTTGGCCTGAGGAGGGAGTGAAAAGTGTCAAAAATTTTCTTGGGGTTGTTGGCTAGTGAGGAGATCAGGGTGGTGAAGTAGGTCTGTTTGGCGAGGTGAAGGGCAGAATTATAAGTTCTTAACATGAATTTAAAGTGGATGAAGTCTTCTGGTGTGTGGGTTTTTCTCCAAAGGCGTTCAGCACTTCTAGAGCATCGCTGGAGAAGGTGAGTTTGCGATGTGAGCCAGGGCTGTTTTACTGTGTGTTTGGAAGTTCTGAGGGTGAGCGGTGCTACTTGGTCAAGGGTGCTTCTAAGAGTGTCATTGTAGTGCTGAACAGCCAGATTAGGACAAGAAAAAGAGGAGATTTGGGACAGCGATGAGTGTAGGGAGTCTGAAAGTGTCTGAGGGTTAATGGCTTGTAGATTTCTGAATGTGTGGTAGGTAGGAGTGTGCTGGGGTGGTCGAGGATTTGTGAGGATGAAGGAGAGAATGTTGTGGTTTAGATATATTAGAGATAATATGTACCCATGGGGTGCCAAAGAAAGAAGGTCACAGTGGAACCAATATTGCATGTAAAACTAAGGGCCCAGGATATCATATAATAATTAGTGTTGAGCGATACGATAATGCAAATATCGGCTATCGGCCGATATTAGCTCTATCGGCCTTTCGATAATTCGTTTCGATATTTTCGTCTTATCGAATACCGGAATCGGATTTGTCACTGTCACTGTCTGTGTCCGTCGGTCGGGTCTGTCACTGTCAGTGTCCGTCGGTCGGGTCTGTCAGGAGTCAGCGGCACTTACCCGGCAGAAGATCTCCGGTGGTCACGTCCTGGACTGCTTCATGGCCGCCATCCTCTTCTCCCCGGCGGTCACATGCAGTTTCTCGCGATAACTGCAGTGACTGCTGGGTAATCCCGGCCGTAAAGCAGTCAGTCCGATGACGTCACCGCCGGGGAAGCAGGTAATCAGCTGTGCTGCGTTGGGATGACAGGCTCTGCCTGTCATTGCGATGTAGCAGAGTTGGATCGTCGTGGGACTGTCGTTACTATGGACTGTGTCGGACAGGTGGTATACTGTTGGTTTGTTTTTTTTCTTTTTTTACAGGAGATCGATGGCGTCGCAGGAATGAGAGTATAATAAAAGAAATGAAAACTGTGTTGTCTCTTTTATTTCATTAAAATACTTTTTTCTTGCTTTGTCTTTTTTTTATGCATTTAATAACTTTGGGATTAATAATGGATCGGTGTCTTATTGACGCCTCTCCATTATTAACCGGGCTTATTGTCACCGTGCAATCAACGGTGACATTAACCCTTATTACCCCGCTTGCCACCGCTACAGGGCAAGTGGGAAGAGCCGGGTAAAGTGCCACAATTGGCACATCTTTTGATGCGCCAAATGTGGGGCTGCTGTAGCCTGGTATTATCAGGCTGTTGAGGGCCAAAATCCATGGGCCTTGACAGTCTTTTAATACCAGGCCGCAGCAGTCTGCATTTTACTTGGCTGGCTAACAAAAATAGGGGGACCCCTACGCCGTTTTTTTTTTTCGAGGGGATCCCCATTTTTTGTTAACCAGCCAAGCTAAGCAGACTGCTGTGGCCTGGTATTATTAGGCTTGCAAGGTCCATGGATATTGGATCCTTACCAGCCTGAAAAACCAGGCCTCAGCGGTCTGCTTCATCTGGCTGGTTAACAAAAATAGGGGGGACTCCACGCCAATTTTTTTCGAGGGGATCCCCTATTTTTGTTAATCAGCCAAGATATGCAGACTGCTGTGGCCTGGTATTATCAGGCTGGCAAGGTCCATGGATCTTGGCTCCTTAACAGCCTGAAAATCCAGGCCTCAGCGGTCTGCTTCATCTGGCTGGTTAACAAAAATAGGGGGGACCCCACGCCATTTTTTTTCGAGGGGATCCCCTATTTTTGTTAACCAGTTCCCTCTGACGTCACTGATTGTGTCCCTGGCTGACCTGAAGTGAAAGTGGAAAGCAATCAATTAAGCTTTCCACTTCCTCTCCTGTCAGCCAGGAGAGGAACTCATTCATTTGGGAGTTTACTGTGAGGCTGCAGCATTAGCTGCGGTCCCTGCAGTAAACATTAACCCTTTCTGAAGGATTACACCGTGGGACCTGACTGTACATCGGATTGGTAAGAATAATTTTGCTTTATTATTTTATTTTTATTACAGGAAATGGTTTTAGCAGGTAAATAAAATATGGTCAAAAACTGTGTGATTATTTCATTAAACTTCTTTTTTATTAAAGTGTGTGTGTTTGATTTTTCTTTCATACAATAGGATTAATAATTGATAGTTGTCTGATTGACAGCTCTCAATTATTAACCTGGCTTAAAGTGACCTTTCAATTGCAAGGTCATTTTAACTCCTTATTAACCCATTCGCCACCGCTACAGGGCAATGGGAATAGACGGGCAAAGTGCCAGAAAGGGCGAATCTAATTATAGATTTGTCTTTTCTGGGGTGTCTGGGGGCAGATTTTAGTAGCCGGGGGGGGCCAAAAATAATGGTCCCTCTCTGGGCTATTATTATCTGCCCCCACTCACTGGCTTTGTCTGTCTGGTTGCGAAAATAGGGCGGGAGCCCACGCATTTTTTTTCAGCAATTTTACACCTCATATATATATATACATGTCATTGAATTTGTGACACATATATATATATTTATATTTATAGTTCATACACTTCTACATAGTATAATAGCCGCTAATTCAATTGCCGGCTTTTGTGAAAATGCAGAACCCGACATGAAATGACACTTGGTTTACATAGAGTTAACCATGTCCTTTCATGTAGTTTGATATCTGATTTGCACAAACAATTACATGAGTGTAAGTGTGCAAAATTTCACACCTGTAGGGGTTAATTAAAGGTGTAAATTCGTA
>JARQOD010000008.1:154546744-154632627 GCA_033576555.1 Oophaga sylvatica
AGTGAAGTTGGATCAACCTTTAATTTAATTTTCCATTTTGATTTTAAGTATCATTCCAAATCCAGACCTCCATGGGATATTAATTTTGAATTACATTGATCATTTTTACTTTTTATTGTTCACACATTCCACTATGTAATGAATAAAGATTTGCAACTGAAATATTTCATTCAGTGTTATCTAGCATGTGGGATTTTAGTGTTCCCGTTATATTTTTGAGCAGTGTATATAGGTCCCATTTGTTTATTCAGCAATATCCTAATAACCTGACATGATACATATGTTGAATTAATGGGGAAATCTTATTTAGATATGCTCACAAGCTGCAGTTTCTCGACATTTTATTGCTGCAATTTTCCAGTTGCGTTTTTACCTTGAATTCGGAAAATCAAGGCAAAAAATGCAAAGTGATTGCATTGTGTGAACAAACGCTTAGAGTTTTTATCATCTCCTTTCTTCAGGAGCGCACCTATCACCTGTCTATCGGCTTCCTGCTCCCCGGGGGACAGTGCGCTCCTGAAGATTGACTGCTTGGCCAATATTATGGACTGTGTGGTCTCCAATGCTGCATCAGAAGCAGATTTATCGCTACAGTATTGAAAGAAAATGGGCTCAATGAAGCTCATTGGATCCATCAAATCAGCCGGTTCAAAGCTGCGCTTCCAGGCTCTAAAGCATAGTGCATGCAAATGTGCATGTCGCCTGGGAGACCGGCCACTGCTGATAAACGGCAGATCTAGCCAGTAACCTAGACAACAAACCGTACCCAATAGAATTAGAATTGTTCTGTTCTTGATAAAGATAGAATTTTTTATTATAGGTAAACTTCCTTGTTTTCACAAACACTTTGCAATTTTACCCATTTAATAAGATGAGACAATCGCTTTATGGTTCACTAAAATGTTCTCTGGTAGCTTTATAGTTATGGAACTCCTAACTGAAGTGTTATCCAATATTTAACAATCGTTGGCCCAAAACCTTATGAAGTTGAATCAGATTATCTTTTAATGCACTAAACTTGATAAAGTTTAGTGCATTAAAAGATAATCTGATTCAACTTCATAAGCATGCACAAGAAACAAATGTAGCCTGACAAAGACGCAGCAATAAAAACGCACCAAAAACGCACCAAAAACTAAGCAAAAAAAGCAGCAAAAACTAAGCAAAACCTGATTTTTGTGAATAGCTTAAACTTTGCATAAAGGAACGCAGCAAAAACGTAACGTAAGAACATAGCCTTACTGTTTTATTACTACATTTACTATTTTCTTGCCACATTGTTGCTATGTCGTTACTTCATCATTACTGTGTTGTTACTACATTGTCAAGAGAGTTTAGTAAAAAGACAGGAAAGATGTATCAACCAAGTAATCCACAGCTTTTCCTTATGTGGAGGAGGTGAATTTACTACCTGTATAATTGGAATAGGAAAATACCTGCTCATGTTGTTTGCTATTCAGATACTTGGAAGTAATAGATTATTGATTGTCGGACACTGAACATTTGCACTTTGTCAGTGAATATTCCCTTTGCTGCCAATACTGAGCTCAGCTCCACTTCAGAAAACACTTTCTCTGTTTCTGGGATCTGAGCAGGGATTGTTCATCTCTTTTATTACTTTCTGCTTGACAGAGTAGTATGTAAGCTATGTGCTCTTACGTGACATTTGTGACCTTTTTAGCTAGTACTTGCTTCCCACTAGGGTAAATGGCTGGAGTGACGGGACCAAGGCACAGGAAAGTGCAAGCAATAACAGAAGAGCAATAACAGGATTCTGTCATCAGGATTGTCATCAGCTGTCATCTACAAGTTACACCGTAGACTGGAAAATAATGACAAGTTTTACGAGAGATTTTACCCTCGGGTCTTCCTATATTTTTGGGTGTGATTGAAAATATTGCAGATATGTCGCTTATTTGTAGCGTGTGTGCAACATTTTCTACTTCCAAGCACTGTACATTGTAGAATCAATATTTGTCACAGCAGCAGCACATTCTCTTCTGATGAATATGGTGCATAATAATATACACACGTGGTCAAAATTGTTGGCACCCCTCGTTTAATGACAGAAAAGCCCACAATGATCACAGAAATAACTTGAATCTGACAAAAATAATAATAAATCAAAAATATATGAAAATGAACAAATGTAAGTCAGACATTGCTTTTCAGCCATGCTGTTTGAGAATTAAAAAAAAATTAAAACTCATGAAATAGGCCTGGACAGAAATGATGGCACCCCTGAAAATAATGTGACAAAAGGGACATGTTAAATCGCGGTGTGTCCACTAATTAGCATCACAAGTGTTTACAATCTTGGAATCAGTGAGTGGCCTGTATAGAGAGCTACAGATACTCACTGTGCTGTTTGGTAACATGGTGTGTATCACACTCAGCATGGACCAGAGAAAGCGAAGGAAAGAGTTGTCTCAGGAGATTAGAAAGAAAATTATAGACAAACATGTTACAGGTAAAAGTTATGAGACCATCTCCAAGCAGCTTGATGTTCCTGTAACTACAGTTGCACATATTATTCAGAAATGTAAGCTCCATGGGACTGTAGTCAACCTCCCTGGACGTGACCGCAGGAGGAAAATTGATGACAAATCAAAGAGACGGATAATACGAGTGGTAACAAAAGAGCCCAGAAAAACTTCTAAACAGATTAAAGGTGAACTTCAAGCTCAAGGAACATCAGTGTCAGATTGCACCATCCGTCGTTGTATGAGCAATGGTGGACTTCATGGGAGATGAACAATAAGGACACCATTGTTGAAATAAATCATAAAAAAAACAGACTGGAATTTGCCAAACTGCATGTTGACAAGCCACAAACCTTCTGGAAGAATGTCCTTATGGACAGCTGAGACAAAAATGGATCTTTTTGGCAAGGCACATCAGCTCTATGTTCACAGATGGAAAAATGAAGCATATCAAGAAAAGAACACTGTCCCTACTGTGAAACATGGAGGAGGCCCTGTTATGTTCTGGGGCTGCTTTGCTGCATCTGACACAGGGTGTCCAGAATCTGTGCAGGGTACAATGAAATCTCAAGACTATCATGGGATTCTAGAGAGAAATGTGCTGCCCAGTGTCAGAAAGCTTGGTCTCAGTTGCAGGTCATGGGTCTTACAACAGGATAATGATAGCCCCTTCCGTCATACAGAGGGAATAAAGGGCAGGTTTATGGCTACACAGGCCGTACACATTTCCTCCATTGTGGCTGTTTTTAATGTATTTACTTTATCCTGACAGGAAGGTTATAAAGATGTCAGTCAAATGGCTCTGTTTACTTAAAGAGCGGTTAGAACCGGTTCTAGCTGGCTCTGTTGGTGCTATTTTTAATGGTTTTCTATTGGCCAGGAGTGGTTTTGGCGGGCTATTTATTTATTATTTAAAGCCCTGTTGCTGGGCATTTTTCCCCAGTAGCTGGTTTCAGCTGAAGCAAAGAAGTTTCCCCTGCTATGGAGAACCTCCTTCAACAGCTTCTGACAAGAGCAGGCGAGGAGAGTGGAATGGAATGGCTAAAGAGCTGCCTGGCTATAAGACCTGAACCGGCAGCTTCTGACGCCTTCCCTCCCTCTTCTGAGCAACTCACCCAGCCGTTACCTCAGGACGCTGAAGAAGCCGCACAGCTGATTCCTGTCAGTGGGACCAGGAAGAGGAAGCCCCGGATCGCCTACTCTCCAGCCGGAACATTGAAGAGATCTGCCTGCCCTTCCCGGGAACGGAGCAGGAGATCCAGCCGGCAGCCATCAAGGAAGTCTCGCAGCCCATCGCGAGATTTTCCCCCTCGTCGCATCCAGGTTCCAGCGTCGTCAGCTGATGCCGCCTGGAAAGTAGATGAGCGCCGCAGTCATAAAAGCGCCGCGGCAGCTCCAACGGTTACGGACCCAGTGGTGTCAGCCACCGCATCTACCAGCGCTCAGGCAGCGCTATTTACTCACCAGCCATCGGATTCAGACGAGGAGAACGAAGATACGTCTGCACCCAGAATGCAGCTGCGCTCGCCTAACATAGAGGGCTTGAGTGCAGGCTGCGCTTCGGACACAGCATCGGAGGACATTCGACACGGAAGGGGTGAGATTTTAAATGTGCCCCTGTCTGTGTCCCATTCTAGTTTTAGGCATTTGATTAAAAATGTCTTAGCAGAGGCACTGGGGAGGCTTTTAATTCTGCCTCTCACCAGTTTAATGATTCAGCTATTGAGCCACCTGTAGCAGTTAGCTCAGCTTCTAAGAATACATTTAAAGAGGCTCTGACATGTGAACTGTCTCCTCTAGGATTCCATTTGAGCTCTTCTACAAAAGAGCTCATTTGGAATCATCAGTACTGTGAGGAAAATGGCACCGACCGCCACACGGTAGCCCGTGGTATCACGGCTTATGATCCCACCGCTGCAACCAAGGTGACGATAAACACACACACGACGGCTGCTGCATTCCGACCCAATGTGTCAGGAATAATCTGCAGGGATTTATATTTATCCCACTACCCAGTTCCACTTAGGAACTTGCAGCTCTCCGGCGCCCCCCTTACCCTCAGGTCAGTCAGGGAACTGCACCTAGGATAATTAGTCGCCAGACGGGCCGCTTGGACGTGTACTGGCTATTGGGCATGCTGCAGTGAGGGAATTATAATTACTCCGGGCCGCAGCCACTTATAAAACCCACTCCATCACTGCCAAAGCCACCCCAATAGGTCAGCCCTTTACACACTAACTGCCACCAGCCTCTGGGTCTAGACTGTGGGGCAGAGGCCACCCCAATTTAGTAGTGTAGTTACTTCAGGCACGTGCTGATTCGTTTATAGAGCAGGAGAAACAAACTAGTACATTTTATATCTTTACTCCAAAAAGGTTTGACAGTGTTTATAAAGTTTTAAAACAAGATTTTACAAAAGGGGAGACAATGGAAATATGTACAATACGGTTACAGAAAATAAAACGGGTTAACATAAGGAAGATCAACTTACAGTTCTTAGATCATAGTAGGCAAGCCATGTGGTCGGGGGATGGGTGACACATCACAATGCATCACAGTGGTGCTCTACGTCTGGTGTCCAGGACAAATCTGAGGCAGAATACCTGGCCCGGCCTTATAGATCTGTGGCCGTGACATCATAAACGGGGTGGAGTTACCAGGGTCCTCCTCTTGCTCTAAGTGGTAATCTTAGTTCAGAAAACTCATAACTATCATAACTTAGAGATGGAGTCTCTTACAGCGATGAGCAGCGTACCATTGTACTCCGCAAGACGTTGGCGTGCATTTAAGTCTAAACAGAGTGCCTGGGTGGATCGGCTGAACAGGAATCTGTTTCTTAGGTTCTGCTGGTGCCCACGCTTAGAAAATTCACTGATCCCTGGATTCACCGATGAATTGGCAGATATGAAAATTGCATACTTATAACCTACACAGAAGCCAAGATATTTGATCTTGAATAACTACCATACAACAAAGGAACAGACCATGTGGTTTCTCAGCCGCTTTCAGCCGGCCTCCCAGTGGGGGCTAGCCAACTGGAATCAGATTACACAGAGTGTTGTTATGTTTCGGTAGCTGAGGAGGACAGGAACAACAGCAGGGCAGCCGAACACCTGAGATGTTGGTAACTGATGGGTTGCAGATTCCTAAACTAACGTCACAACTAGAGGTAGCCGTGGAGCGTTCCTACATTGATCCTAGACGCCTCGTCACAGCCTGAGAGATAACTACACCTGAAGGCAGAAAGATGAAAGCTATCTGCCCCAGAGCAGATCCTCAAAGAAAATAAGAAGCCCCCAAACATATAATGGCGGTTAGACAAGATGAAAATACAAACATAGGCAGAAAATAGACTGAGCAAACGCTGGGGCCACAAGCTGACTAAATAGGATAGGACAGGAGAGATTACTTTCTGCAACCCAGAAAACCCTACAAAAATCCAACAATTCTGATTACAAAAATACTGAGATCACACGATCTCGCCTCCCACTAAATCAGATCTCAGTGTGAACAAAAACCAAGCAGCAGCCGCTGAAAAAACAGGAAAAAGCAAATGAGTAAATAACAGTGGTTGCAGAAAAACTGTGAGGAGCTCAGGCCCCAGGAGGGGATCTGGCTGACCTCCACAAAAGTGCAGAAAACAATGCAAAAAGCAAGCACAAAAAGCAAAGCAAAAAATATCTTATCTGAAAGCAGGAGAAGCAGACAGGACTCCAGCAAACTTCCAAATGAACCAGGAACCGCAATTGAGACAAGAACAATTGATCACCGGCAACCATCATGGGAGGGAACCTCCCTTATATCAGACCAGTCCGTGATTCCAGATTGCCACTCCTCGCTGAAAGGTTCAGTACTGTCTGTAACCACCAGAGGGAGCCTCTGCTCAGAAACCATCTCTAGCACATTCATATCAGAGTGTGTAGTGAGCTGAAGGGGGGGGGAAGCCCACAGGCTGCAAAGCCTAATGAATGCAGTAGTTGTGGAAAGTTATAGAGAAGCACAAAGAACGGAGCTCTCCAAGTTATCGTCACAAGTAGATCTTTTCTCTCTCCTTCCTCGCAGGGACCAGCAAAGTAGATTGGAGAAAAGAGATGATAAGTCTGACATGGATGATTCTAAGCGAGGTCCTGTTAAATCATTTTATAATTGGATTCAGGCTTTCTCCAGTTACTGTGTTGTTCTAGGCGAGAAGTTTCCCAATCTCTGTAGAAAATTGTTCCAACACATTGACATTATCTTAGAAGCATATCGCAATTTTGGTGGATTAGCTTGGCTTCACTATGATGAAGCCTTTAGGCAGAAACTAGCGGTTCATTCAGAGGTCAACTGGGGCGTTAAGGATGTCGGCCTCTGGATTAACCTAATGCTTCCATAACGCCATGTGATAAGCAAGCAATCCTCTTCTGTTCTACTTAAGGGAGTTTGTTTCGCTTTTAATGAATCCTTTTGCAAGTGGAACAACTGTAGGTTTCGCCATGAGTACTCCTTCTGTGGTAACACTCACCCAATGTCAAAGTGCTTTAAAAAACAGTCCGCTCAGCAGTCAGCTTCTAAGGACGTTAACCCAAAGGGCACGGACTCCAGTGAAACTGGAAAACATGCTCTTTTGGTTAAACAATTATCCAGATCAGGAGAGCAGTAAACTTCTGTATGAAGGTTTTTTAAATGGTTTTCATATTCCTTCCTTTTTGTGGCATAGGTTGTAAATTGGTTAAGAATCTACCATCTTTATATGCTCATCCAGTTGGAGAAAATTTTGAATGAGTTGTCTGCTGGCAGAATTGGGGGTCCATTTTCTTCCCCCCTTTTCAGAATTTCAGAATTTCCCAGCTGGGAATTGCCTCTAAAAAAGATCCAGGTTCTTTCCGTATGATACCCTCATGGCTCGTCCTTAAACAATGAGGTTGATAAAGCGGTATGTTCCGTCAGTTATGCTGCGTTTGATATCGCAATTGATTTGCTCACCCATTTTGGTCACAATGCTTTAATGGCCAAGTCGGATATCAAATCGGCTTTTCGTCTTCTTCCGGTTCACCCAATTGGCTTTAACTCCTTGGTGTTTTTCTTTGATAAATATTTACCTATGGGTTTTTCTCTTTCCTGCTTTTATTTTGAAACTTTCTCGTCTTTTCTGCATTGGGTTTTGGAGTCGAATTCTGATGGCATTGGCATTTTACATTATTTAGATGATTTTCTTTTCATAGACCCTCCTTCATCTTCTTTATGTTCCCAGACTCTTTCAAAATTTTTTCGTTTGTGCGGAAAATTTTGGCGTTCCAATGGCTCTTGAAAAAAATGTTTTGCCGACGACTTCGTTGGAATTTTTGGGTATCGCTTTAGACTCGGTAAAAATGGAATGCAGCCTCCCTTTTGACAAAGTTCTGAAATTGCATAATGAGTTAATGCAATTTGTCAGTAAGAGCAAGATTAACCTCAAGGTGTTGCAATCCTTATTGGGTTCGTTGAATTTTGCCCTTCGGATCATTCCAATCAGTCGGGTATTTTCACGTAGGTTGTATGATGCAACGAAAGGTTTCTCTTCTCCCAGTAGTTATATCAGAATTTGTTCTGATATGAAGGAAGATGCCAAGGTTTTGCTTTCCTTTTTGTCTGATTTTAACGGAAAGTCCTGTTTGCAATCTGCATTTTTATTAGCGGATTCTTTGCCTTTCGGTTTTTCGTTGCATAGCCAAAGAGGCTGTGCGGTTTTATTTTAGTCTCATTGGACAGTGTACCCATGGGCTGAATTCTGGAACAAGAATTTTTTATCGAGAATTAGCTTTGTTTCTGAGCTTTTTTCCATTTTTCTTGGTATTTTTATTTGGGGATCTTCCATGCA
This sequence comes from Oophaga sylvatica, assembly GCA_033576555.1. NCBI lineage: Eukaryota > Metazoa > Chordata > Amphibia > Anura > Dendrobatidae > Oophaga > Oophaga sylvatica. The sequence goes on from JARQOD010000008.1 coordinate 154,555,067, forward strand.
GAATTCCAGACTCATTGTTCTTTCTTCTGATCAAGGGTTCGTTTTTTCAATTAATACTCTGTCCAGTAAAAACTTATGGGCTTCCAGAATCCTCAGACATTTAGTTTTTTTGTGTTTGAAATTCAATATTTGGATTAAGGCGAAACTGGGTACGAGCAAGTCGCTTTCAGCTTTGGATTCTCTTTGTGAAAGTCAGTGGTCGCATTTTTATCTACAGGTGCCAAATGCAGACGTGGAAGCAACCCCATTCCCGCATCAGATTTGGGACTTGATTGCAACCTGATACCGTTTTTTATTGAGCGTTCATTGTCAATAAAGATCATGGGCTGACTATTCGGCCACATGGTACCAGTGATTTAATTTTTGTAATTTGCATAATTTAGACCCAAAGGTGTCAAATTCTGTTTCCAGTTTGCAATTTGTGGAATTTTTGGTCAATAAAGGTCTGTCTTATTCAGCATTGTCAAAATCTCTAGCAGGTGTGTCATTCTTTATGAAACTGTTGGGGTCAATTCTTTAACTGCTTTGTTTCCAATCAAGCAGTTTTTAAAGGGTTTCAAGAAGACTAATTTTAAACCGGATTCCAGACGCCCAATTTCTTTATCTCTGTTGAAGGACCTTTGTTTATCGCTCAATAGTGTTTGCACCAATTCTGATGAAGCCTTGTTATTTTCCTCAGCATTTTTATTATCTTTTTTTGGTGATCTTCGTATTGGGGGATTGATTTCTGCAAAGAAATCTGAGCCTTCTGGGCTCATGTTTTCTGATGTGAAGTTACATGATTTTGATATTGTTTTATTCATACGGAAGTCTAAAACTGATCAGATGGGTACGGGTGTGAGTTTGAAGATTAATGCGGCTTCTGATCCAACTATTTGCCCAGTGTTTAACACCAGGAGGTGGTTGGATAGAAGGCCCGTCGGTAGTGGTCCATTTTTTATTCATATGGATTCGACTCCGGCTACTATTTTTCAGTTAAATTTTTTATTGAAAAGTTGTTTATGCTTTTTGGGTAAAGGACATCTTAAAATTACTTCTCATTCCTTTAGGATTGGGGCTGCTACGGAAGCAGCCAGAGCTGGCCTTTGTGAAGCTAGAATTAAAGAGTTGGGTAGATGGGAATCTGGTAGATTCAAAATATATGTTCGCCACGATTTATATGAATATTAATTTTTATTTAATTTTCAGGGCCTTTTATAGTATGGATCGTCGGCCATTCATTTATCTTTTGGGCCCAGAAAAGGGCCAACCAGCGGTATTACTCTGAGAACTTATCTTTGAACCCTTCTTTGTTTCAAGTTTTCTGGCACAGCAGACGTGGTTTAACATGGTCAAATTTTTCTCGTGAAGTTAAGAATTGTATTAAGTTATTCCCGGTTCCTGATTTAATAATATTTCATTTGGGTGGGAATGATATTGGGAAAATCAAAACATTAGATTTTCTAGCTATTATGAGATCGGATATTTCAGGTCTTAAACAAGCTTTCCCTCATACAGGTTTTGTCTTTTCCGAAATCATTCCAAGACTTTTATGGGGATCGGCTAATTTGTGTTTTATGAATAAAATCCACAAAAGGGTTAATAGGGGAATGCAGAGATTTTTACCTTTGATTAATGGTTTTTCCTTTAGGCATGTGGATCTCGAAGGCTTTATTCCTGGTTTATTTAGACAAGACATGTTCCATCTATCTGATATTGGACTGGATATATTCAATTTGAATTTGCAATCGATGGTAGAACAATGGCTGCGTTGTTTTGGGGGGGCCGTGACTCTGAGTCGTGGCGTTTGGGAAAATCGCCCATTTTATGGGCGGATTGGTCATTGGTATGGTTTATGTGGTTATTTATATGAATTATTTATTGAGTTTTGGTTTTATAAATTAAAAGTAACCCAAAATTGAAACCCACGGCCATTTTTCTTCCACTATTCAGTTGTCTTGTGTGTTTATTTATTGCACAAATCAGTCTTGTGTGGCCATGACCCAAAACACACAGCTAAAAACACCCAAGAATGGCTAAGAGGAAAACATTGGACTATTCTGAAGTGGCCTTCTATGAGTCCTGACCTAAATCCTATTGAGCATCTTTGGAAAGAGCTGAAACATGCCGTCTGGAAAAGGCAGCCTTCACACACGAGACAACTGGAGCAGTTTGCTCTTGAGGAGTGGGCCAAAATACCTGTCGAGAGGAGCAAAAGTCTCATTGACAGTTACAGGAATCGTTTGATTGCAGTGATTGCCTCAAAAGGTTGTGCAGCAAAATATTAAGTTAAGGGAACCATCATTTCTGTCCAGGCCTATTTCATGAGTTTTATTTTTTTTTTAATTCTGTGGAAGCTGAAAAGCAATGTCTAACTTTCATTTGTTCATCTAAATAGATTTTTTATTTATTATTACTTTTGTCAGATTCAAGTTATTTCTGTCACCATTGTGGGGTTTTCTGTCATTAAATGAGGGGTGCCAACAATTTTGACCACTTGTGTATGTACCACTGTTGCATTATGGCATATTTCTACTTTTTGTAATTGTGTGTTTACAGCTGCAAGAAAAAGTAAGTAAACCCACTGGAATTACCCATAGAGTTTGTAGTCTCTTCAGTAGGTGTTTTGCTACTTGCACTTCAGAGAGGCAAACACCCTGAAACACGTGTCTGCAATTGGAGCTTCTGGTTTGGCTTGTTATATTAAGTCATGTGACAAGGCTCGTAAAGGGTCGATGTTGACTTTTAGGATTACTACATTCAATAGGTGGCATGAACACCTATATCCCAGTCAAAAATACAACTCGGACTTTATCAAGCAAATGAATAGATTTTTGCAAAAAAGTTTTTTTGAATATCAAAATCCAACTTTATTAATATAAAAATTACAAAAAATTAATGAACACAAAAAAGGATGCAAGATTGGAAAATAGGGACATAGGACTCTCCCTCAAATTATCCACAAATTGCTGCGTGGTAAAGACTCATTTCACAAAACAATCACATATCCTTGTGGCATCTATAGTTTACTAACAGGTACTGCATATAATAACCTCCATTCCATTCGATTTTTATTTAAGTAAAGGTTTTAAATTTTTTTTATTAATTTCAACTTACCTGTTATTTCTATTATTTTCTTTGATATGAGCTGATCTGTGATGTCCAAATTATGTGGTTATGGAGGTGGTGACGATATCTAAATGAAGAATACATATCAAGATTTGGCCAACAACATAGTAAAATCTTCGTGGACTACTCTGCAACATATATGAAGATTGAACAATTAACTTAAAAAAAAGTCTTCGGAAATATCGGAAATATCGATGTATATAGATTGTTATCCATGTTATGCATTTTTCGTTGTATTGTTGTTTTAGAATTTAATGTGGCAAAGTCATTGGGATAATATTGTAAATATGGTTAACAACATTTGTTGCAGTGTATATATCCAAAAAAGTACTAATAACTCTAAATATGTTTGCAATATCCAATCTTCATTTGGGGTTTAATATACATAGACACAATGCAGTGTTTAGCCAATTATGGTGGGATTTTGTTTTTTATATAATCATTAATTAATTACTCTAATTGGTCACTAACTGTAAGATTCACGAGTCGTCAGTGGGCAATACATGAGCAATGAATCTGATCCCAGGTACTGTGCGCATGCGCAAGTCAGATGCAAGCTCGCGATACTATGAGCGCGGTCTGAAACGCTGACGTCACCCGCATCTGTCATGTGACCATTTCACAAACAGTGGGAGAGCCTCACCATGACCGCAATCATATATCTGTTTACTGAGCTATGTGTGACCTGCGCATGCGCTGCTTTACTACCGAGGGATACACCTGTACACATTAAGTGGTGATCGGCTGTGATAGGACATCAGGTATATTTAAAGAATGCACTCCCTCTGCCCAGACACGCCCCCGAAAAAGCAGGGCGAAACGTGCGCGTCGGGGCAGAGGGACAGGACTCCCATACACGTATAGAAACAGCTGCCAGGATCCAGGTAAAGAATCATGACCACTAATCAGCAGCATGATGGTTTATTGGCACACAATTGTTCGAATTTTTCAGCATAGTGAGTATTGAGCTTTGCCTAATTTTAGCCTGCACTAGTATATGGCAAGATATGGGGATATAAACACAGGCCTACTATGAGATATATCCATTGATATGCATTGCATTATATTGGGATATTTAGTCATATTGGTGGGCAATAAATAGCCACATTGTCATTTTTCCATGTACCGTATATACTCATGTATAAGCCGACCCGTGTATAAGCCGACCCCCCTAATTTTGCCACAAAAAACTGGGAAAACTTATTGACTCGCGTATAAGCCTAGGGTGAAAAATTATTATGCCCCCATATGATGCTCCACAGATTATGCCCCCACATGCTGCACAGATTATGCCCAATATGCTCCACAGATTATGCCCAATATGCTCCACAGATTATGCCCCTATATGCTCCAGATTATGCCCCCATATGCTCCAGATTATGCCCAATATGCTTCAGAGATTATGCCCCCATATGCTCCAGATTATGCCCCCATATATTCCACAGATTATGCCCCCGTATGATCCACAGATTATGCCCCCATATGCTCCAGATTATGCCCCATATGTCCCACAGATTATGCCCCCATATGCTCCAGATTATGCCCCATATGCTCCAGATTATGCCCCATATGTTCCACAGCTTATGCCCCAATATGTTCCACAGCTTATGCCCCCATATGCTCCATATTATGCCCCCATATGCTCCAGATTATGCCCCCATATGCTCCATATTATGCCCCCATATGCTCCATATTATGCCCCCATATGTTCCAGATTATGCCGCATATGCTGCTACAAAAAAAAAAAAAAAGACATACTCACCTCTCGTCGCTGGGGGCCAGGTGCTGGGGTCCTGAGCAGGCGGTGACACTGGCGCGCTATGGGGGACAGGTGCCGGTGTCACCGCTCGCTCAGGACCCCGGCACCTGAGATATTTACCTGTCCTCTCTGCACCGCAGCGCTGCTCCCTCTTCATGGTCCTCGGCAGTGAATGATCTGGCAGAGGGCGCGGCGCTCACTAATGACGTCATCGCGCCCTCTGCCTGATCATTCACAGCCAGAGGAGTCAGACGAGGACGCAGCACAGCGGTGGAAAGAGGACAGGTAAATATCGCTGTACTCACCCTCCGCCGCACGTCCCTGCAGCCTCTCCTCTTCCCCCGGCGCTCTCCGCAGCGCTTCCTTCCTGCAGCGGTCACATGGTACCGCTCATTAAAGTCATGAATATATGCATATTCATGACTTTAATGAGCGGTGCCATGTGACTGCTGCAGGAAGGAGCCGGAGATCGTGGGAGAAGCAGGGGGGCTGCAGAGACCGCGGTGGCGGAGAGGTGAGTATAATCCGACACCCCGCTCCCCCTCCCCCGCCGACCCCTGTATATGACCCGCGTATAAGCCGAGAGGGGGACTTTCAGCCCTAAAAAATGGGCTGAAAATCTCGGCTTATACACGAGTATATACGGTAGTTACATATGCTAGTGGGCTATAATATAAATGGCAATAGATATTTTCAATATGTGCATTTTTGTTTGGAAAATTGGAATGGAGGTTATTATATGCAGTACCTGTTAGTAAACTATAGATGCCACAAGGATATGTGATTGTTTTGTGAAATGAGTCTTTACCACGCAGCAATTTGTGGATAATTTGAGGGAGAGTCCTATGTCCCTATTTTCCAATCTTGCATCCTTTTTTTGTTCATTAATTTTTTTGTAATTTTTATATTAATAAAGTTGGATTTTGATATTCAAAAAACTTTTTTGCAAAAATCTATTCATTTGCTTGATAAAGTCCGAGTTGCATTTTTGACTGGGATATAGGTGTTCATATAATTGCATGACAAGCAAAATACTTGCATTGGCACAATTTTGTGGGAGAATCTAATTTTGTATACTGTTTTGTTAACAGTGTGCCCAATATAATAATGGATTTTAAATCCAAGGAAACTTCTTGGTTAGCTAAGGCTACTGATGTTTTCAAAAAAGGTGCAGGATCTGGCATGGGTCAAACTTCAATCACCAATCAAGAGGTCCTTAAAAAATATAAAAATGCTCTACATAAAAAAACAAAACTCTGGTGGACAAAAACAGCTTTGCAGAATTATTGGGACCAGAAAATTATACCACGTGGCCTCAGAATATATCCTGAGGTATATCCTACCTTTGAATTAGAAGATGACAATTTGGTGCAGAGATGGATAAAGGCAGCAAATAAATGCTCTTTGGAGTTTATTCACATTATAATTGAGAAAAACACATCTACATTGGTTAAATTGGAGGAAGAAATCTCATATCTCCAAAAGAAACTCCAATCAGAAATGACGGCGGTGAATTTCCAGGAGGTAATAAATAATCTGGAAAAAGACATAGAAAGATGGGAGAAAACCATTAGTTCTGATAAATTTAAGAAATATGAACGAGACAGCACGGATTTTGCCACTGGCAAGATTTTTCGTTGGCAGGTTAAAAATCCCATAAAGAGAGGCTTTTCTAGAAGCTCATCCATGCAATCCATTTCATCAATAAGTGAGAGTGGTAGCCAAGCATCGGAACTTGATATAGGCCCACGAACAACACAATTTGGTAAAAGAAATCAGCATCAGAAAATAACCAATAGGAATCGACGTGAAGACCACTTGAAGGTAATAAATTTGTCTAAACATCAACTGACTGCTATACAGACTGCTTTGTTACAGAAAGGGTTAACATTTTCACTTTCATCTTATATATATCCATTCATAGTAACAAAAGATTTGCATTTGTTTTCGAGAAAGTTGATTCTGCAAAAAATGCATTTCAAGTCTGATCAATATGAATTATTTCCAACAAGGGAGGAGAGAGAAGCATTGTCTAATTTACAAGCTCTAGTCGAGGAACAGAGTTCAGAGGTGAGTTACTTCCCCACACATTTAATAGGAAAATCTAAAAAATTCCCTCCACTATCAATAGTACCAGCAGTGGAAGTATTCACCAAATTAGTGGCGGAAGATATCAAAACATTGTCTCTCAAACAACATGGGAGGTCCAATATTACAAACGATGAAAGGAGGGCTTTGTTGGAGATGGAGCAATGGGATGACGTGGTATTCAAGATGGCCGACAATGGTGGGAATATTGTGATCTGGCCTAATCAGATGTATATTTTTCAAGCTGATAAATTGTTAAGTAGACAAGATTGTTATAGACAATTAACTTACAATCCAATGATTAAATATCAACAAGAATTGATTGGCATCCTTGAATCGGCCCTTGAGCACCACATCATCCCATAAAAATTGGTAGATATTTTTAAGAACCTGAAACCAAAATTACCAACATTTTACCTAATACCAAAGGTACATAAGAACATCTTGGACCCCCCGGGAGATCAATTGTGTCTGGTAAAGAGGGTCTGTGTGAGGTAATTTGTGACATAATCGATCATTTCTTGAAACCTTTGGTACAGGAACTACCCTCCTTTTTAAAGGACACAACTGCTGCTCTGAGTCACCTCAACCATGTCCATTTGGATGAGAATATGATTCTGGTGACAGCAGATGTAGAGGCTTTGTACTCTTCAATTCGCCACGAGGACGGTATTAGGGCTGTTCAATGGTTTTTGAGATCGAGTAGTATTCCACGCCCCATGGCAGAATTGTTAATTCAATTACTGGATTTTGTTTTGAAACACAATGTGTTTACGATTAATCAAAAGATTTTTTTACAGTTGCAGGGAACGGCAATGGGGGCTTTATGTGCCCCCTCCTATGCCAATTTGTTTTTGGGTTATTGGGAGCGTGAAATATTTTTAAGTGACTCTATACCTGGTATAAATCAAATACATCATTGGATGAGATTTATAGATGATGTGCTCTTTATTTGGGAGGGTTCGACAGGAGAATTGGATGAGACAATGAAAACTCTCAATGTAAACCCATACAACATCAACTTAACGTATAAGTCAGGACGCAGTATCGAATTTCTGGACCTTTTTGTTTCAGCCTCAGACGATGGCTTTATATCTACAACAGTTTTTCGTAAAGAAACAGCCACCAACTCTCTACTCCATGCCAGATCTTTTCACCCCAAAACTTTGATTCAGGGTATTCCAATTGGAGAATTCTTTAGGATCAAGAGAATTTGTTCAAATGACAATCAGTTTGAACTTCAATCAAAGGACTGGTCCCAACGCTTTGAGGAACGTGGCTATAGCCGCCGAAGTATCCGTAAGGGATATATAAGGGCAAAAAATACATCGAGAGATCAATTATTATGTGAATCCAGAAGATCCAATTCAAATTCAAATCAAACGAGATTCATAACTGCCTTCCATGATCAATGGGTGGAATTTAGAAATATATTAAATAAACATTGGAAAATTCTATTTACCGATCCAACACTAAGCAAAATACTAGATCCTCGCCCTTCAGTAGTGGCAAGACAGTCTAAAAATTTGAGAGATAGACTAGTGCATAGCCACTTTAGTCCTCATAAAAACAACAGTGTAAGTGAAAATCATGTTTTTTTTCCATGTGGCCTATGTAAGGCATGCACAAATTTGGTGAAAGACAAAACATTTAAGAATCATGATGGCTCCAGGATTTTTGAGATACGAAAACACATAACGTGTGTTTCGAAAGGAGTTATTTATCATGCGTCGTGTCCTTGCAATAAGGTGTATATTGGTCTCACTACTCGAGAGTTAAAGATTCGTACACCGGAGCATTGTTTAGACATAGAGAAGGCAAAAACTATTAATGATGAAACGTTGTTAAAAACACTCCCAAGGCATTTTAAAAAATTCCATGAGTGCAAAGCACACTTACTAAAGATTAAGGGGATTGACTCATTGTCATTGGGGTTCAGAGGCGGGGATCTAGGGAGGGAGTTAGCCAAACTTGAATGTAGGTGGATTTATATACTGGGGACAATAAGCCCACAAGGGCTAAACGAGAGTACAGGGTTTGGAGCATTTGTAGTGCAGAATACGGGTCTCTTGAAAATTTTGGAGGGCATAGGTGTTCATATAATTGCATGACAAGCAAAATACTTGCATTGGCACAATTTTGTGGGAGAATTCAATAGGTGGCACTAGAGTTCATGTCCACCTCCTTTGTCAAGAGGCAATTTGCATATTTTTGGTTCTTTCTCACCTAATTCCACATTGCCATTGGCTCTTGGAGTGATCTTAACAGGATGCTCACTTCCAGGAGTAATGACGGATAGTAACACGGCACTCAAAAATAGGTTTGTGGTGCACAAGTAGGGTATCCAGCCCAACAATAATAATAATAAATAACTTGGCACTCAATAAGAAATGAAGGTAGAGAATAGAAATAATTTGCTGTGGTTTCTTTTATTGTCATCCAAACAAAATAGATACGTAGTGGTTAACCACTTATTTAGTGCCAAGTTATTTATTATTATCACTTCCAGGAGTAGCTACAGTCCTGAATTTTTTTCTTTTTGTAGATTTATGTTACCATGGATTGATGCAAATTGTCTCTCCAGAGAGGAAGAGGACTAGAGCTCTAGGATCACCTATTGGAAGTAACAATCCTAAAAGTCAATATCGACCCTTTAACGAGCCAGAGGAGCATTGCATTTAAAAGTCTCCTCACCTTGGCATGTCAGGCTTGGCATATGACTCTCTGCAAGGAGAAACGTTACCCCTTGGATCATGGATTGATGCACACGCTGATCTTTAGGGATGCTTTTCTAGCCTTTTCCAACTTTATGTGTTTAACATATTTTCTGAGGCTTTCTGCAAGTTTGTTGCATTGACACATGGTTTGCACTAATCAATATTTCATATTTGTCAGTAACCAGGCTTTGTATGTTTTTATTGTTTTTATTTATTGGGCAAAACACCTGTAAAACTCACATATCCAATCATATCCAATTAAAGGGGAAATTCAGGTTTCAGAGCAAAGTCAGCCGTCACTCTATGTATTTTATTTCTCCACAACTGTGACATAGATAATAATCAGATCACATTTTTACGGATCGATGCAGAAATATAGATAATTGCAGAGGGTTCACTTAATTTTTTTTAGCATATAATTCTAAAAATGAAAGCAAATATCCCTACTACTATTTAACATCCAGGATTGTTATTCATATAAGCTGCAGTTATTTTTTTCTCTTTGTCCATGAAACTGTTAAGCGCCAGGAACATATGCAGTATATATAGCCTTATCTCTAGGGTAATAATATCACTTGTTTATACTGTATATTACTAAGCTGTGGTGGAATTACACATTACTGCTGATGATTGCTATCTTATGTGCTCAACTATTCTATGTGAAAATCCATGTCGCTGAGTAAATAAGAAAATCGCCAGTAGAAGGCGATGAGTCACATTAAAGAAGAACCCCACTGCAGGCAGTCTACTGTACAGCCCATAATTTACATCCATAGACTGCGCCATAAATAGCGTGGAAACACGAAGACCAGGGGCAGATTATAGTGAGGGCAATCTTGGCTACTTCTCAGGTGCCCAAGGCTGTGTAAGGGGGGGTGCCCCCATTACAGTATTTTTTTGGCACTGGCCGCAGCGTACATTGTTGGGCCAGAACCATTGTTATATCTCCGCTACCGGCAATACAGAATCACGCCGCTCACGATGTCTTTAAACTTTTACGGATGTGCAAAAGGCAGAAATAGACACCTTTCTTCCACCCAAAAAGGATTTTGGCAAGTAGAAAGAATTGCGACCTTCCAAGAGCAGAAATATGTATACCCAAGTTGTTAACCTCCATGCTAAAGCATGACAACATAGAATACATGAAATTTTGAATAGCAATATGGCTTTGGAATATAAGGAAAAATTTGAGACGCTTAGTATAAACATTTGGCCAAACATTTTAAAGCCCAACAACCATCGTCAAGGTGGTCTCAATTCTGTTGGGTCCCTAACCTAATGTGAACATACCTCTATTAGACTGATATCTGAATTTCTGGGCGAATATGCACCTCTGTCAGTAATGCCTGCATTTATGGGTAAAGTAGAGACCTGGTGTAATTAAAATCACCACCTGGTGGGGGCGGAGCGCTCGGTCAGCAAGCTAACATTCAAAAGACAAAAAACCTGACTGGCACTTCCAGACTAATGTGAACTAGGTGCAAACCAAAGGGAGCTACCCTCATGTAAAACATCCAAAAAAAAAGGCTGCACTCAAGCATACTAAAGCATGACAACATAGAATACATGAAATTTTGAATAGCAATATGGCTTTGGAATATAAGGAAAAATTTGAGACGCTTAGTATAAACATTTGGCCAAACATTTTAAAGCCCAACAACCATCGTCAAGGTGGTCTCAATTCTGTTGGGTCCCTAACCTAATGTGAACATACCTCTATTAGGCTGATATCTGAATTTCTGGGTGAATATGCACCTCTGTCAGTAATGCCTGCATTTATGGGTAAAGTAGGGACCTGGTGTAATTAAAATCACCACCTGGTGGGGGCGGAGTGCTCGGTCAGCAAGCTAACATTCAAAAGACAAAAAACCTGACTGGCACTTCCAGACTAATGTGAACTAGGTGCAAACCAAAGGGAGCTACCCTCATGTAAAACATCCAAAAAAAAGGCTGCACTCAAGCATACTAAAGCATGACAACATAGAATACATGAAATTTTGAATAGCAATATGGCTTTGGAATATAAGGAAAAATTTGAGACGCTTAGTATAAACATTTGGCCAAACATTTTAAAGCCCAACAACCATCATCAAGGTGGTCTCAATTCTGTTGAGTCCCTAACCTAATGTGAACATACCTCTATTAGGCTGATATCTGAATTTCTGGGTGAATATGCACCTCTGTCAGTAATGCCTGCATTTATGGGTAAAGTAGGGACCTGGTGTAATTAAAATCACCACCTGGTGGGGGCGGAGTGCTCGGTCAGCAAGCTAACATTCAAAAGACAAAAAACCTGACTGGCACTTCCAGACTAATGTGAACTAGGTGCAAACCAAAGGGAGCTACCCTCATGTAAAACATCCAAAAAAAAAGGCTGCACTCAAGCATACTAAAGCATGACAACATAGAATACATGAAATTTTGAATAGCAATATGGCTTTGGAATATAAGGAAAAATTTGAGACGCTTAGTATAAACATTTGGCCAAACATTTTAAAGCCCAACAACCATCGTCAAGGTGGTCTCAATTCTGTTGGGTCCCTAACCTAATGTGAACATACCTCTATTAGGCTGATATCTGAATTTCTGGGTGAATATGCACCTCTGTCAGTAATGCCTGCATTTATGGGTAAAGTAGGGACCTGGTGTAATTAAAATCACCACCTGGTGGGGGCGGAGTGCTCGGTCAGCAAGCAATTTTTTGGATGTTTTACATGAGGGTAGCTCCCTTTGGTTTGCACCTAGTTCACATTAGTCTGGAAGTGCCAGTCAGGTTTTTTGTCTGTTAACCTCCATGCAACTTGGGCTTCTTAGTTTTCCGGTGGCTGTTCGCGGTTACGTATGGCTGGGCAGGTAGCCACAAAAAAAACACACTCCCCTTTTGTGCCGAACCACTGGAGAACCGATGCAATGAGTTGCCCCCCCCTAATTTGCATGGGTTACTCAGTGGATTCAGGCCTAGGTTCATTAGACACATGACTCCCCAAAATTTGAGGTGTCACTTTTCATCTCTCTCTGAGACGACAGTCTACATGGATAGCTAGAGACATTGCAGCCTCTCAGGAAAGCAGGGCTCAAACAGAGCAAAGGCATCCTTTACCCTCTCAGAAAGCCCCTGACAAAACTGACTATGTGTAATAAACTGCAGGTACTGAGGATGTCGTCACAGATCCGAGACAGACGAAGAGTTAAAGGTTTATTTACAGGGACTTTTCTCTCCACGCAGGGAGAAGCAGTTAAATGTGACAGGGTAACTGTTGTGAATGTGTTAGAAATGAATTCTGAGCAGAAGCTCCCTCTGGTGGTTACAAACAGTACTGAACCATTCAATGAGGATTGGCAATCAGGAGTTACAGACTGGTCTTATATAAGGGAGGCTCCCTCCCATCATGGTTGCTGATGATCAATTGTTCTTGTCTCAACTGTGGTTCCTGGTTCACTTGGAAGCTTGCCTCTTCTCCTGCTCTCAGATAAGATATTTTCTGTTTTTTGTTTTTGTGCTTACCTTTAGCATATTTCTCTGCATTTCTGTGAGGTTAGCCAGGTCTCCCCCCCCCCGGGGGGCTTGTGCTCCTCTCAGTTTATCTGAGCCACTGTTATTTGTTCATTTGCCTTTTCCAGTTTTTTTTCAGTGTCTGCGGCTTAGTTTTGTTACACCAGAGAACTAATTTAGGTGGTAGAGGTCGTGTGATCTCAGGTGTTTTTGCAATTAGTAGAGTTGGTATTTTTTAGGGTTTTTTGGATTGCAGTAAGTGTCCTTCCTATCCTTTTCTGTCTAGGAAGATTGGGCCCCAACGTTTGCTCATACTATTTTCTGTCTGTGTCTGTATTTCCTCTTGTCTAACCGCCATTACATGTTTGGGGGCTTCCTATGTTCTTTGGGGATCTGCTCCAGGGCAGATAGCTTTCCTCTTTCTATCTTTAGGTGTAGTTAACCTCTCAGGCTGTGACGAGGCATCTAGGACCAACGTAGGAACGCTCCACGGCTGCCTTTAGTTGTGGTGGTTAGTCAGGGTACTGCAATCCAGTAGATTCCAACCTCTCTGGTGTACTGCCGTTTTTGCCTGCTCTCCTCAGCTACCAAATCATAACAGTAACAGTAAAGCAGCACAATGGTACTAAAGAAAGCTATATAACAGTTATGCAGCGTTGAAATGGTTAAACTTGGATTATTATAACTTATCAGTCCGGGGAAAGCTTGATTGAAGGGTCTCCTTCTCTTACGTTGGCATCGACAACAGCAGCGCTTGCCATCTCTACAGTCTCTCCTCTGAATTAAGTTGGGGCCTTCCGGGGTTAAGGCAAGGAGCAGGGAGATGAATCTCCCCTGCTCTGAGTCTCTGTATGATACTGTCACGGGTGTGTCGCTGCGAAGATCATCGCGATTGCACACCCTGACTTCTCACAGCTGAGTTTCTGCTGCTGGGTGTTTTTCGGCAGTGAGAGAGTTAATTCTCCCTCTCTCTGTGCTGGACAAGACCAGCCTCGCTCAGCTGCAATTAATGTTGCGATAATTGGTTTCATTCAAATACCTGCCTGTCTGCTAGGGAAGTGTCGGTGAAAGCTTTCATGCAGACCAGCAGAGCGGATCATATTGAGAAGTCTAAAGCTAAGAGTACCTGTTGTGGTTTTCTCCTCTCCTCGCTTTATTATTTATCTCCTTACCCGTTGGTGTTCCCTCTGTAGTGGTAGTTTTGTATGCAAGGTGTCTTTTGTTTTACCCCTTGTACTGTCTCGTTCGTCTTATACTGTGTGTAGGCAGTTACCTTCCCGTTTCCCTGTGGTGGTAATCAGGGTGCTTCTCAGGACTAGATTACAGTGGTCAGGGATTCATAGGAGATAGGGTTACGCTGGCGGCCTGGACCTCTGTACCATCAACAGTACCTCCAGGTAGAGGGATTAGTCAGGACCCCAGCTTAGGGTCAGCATAGACCCCGGTCCTCCTGTTTGCAGAGACAGCGTGACATTTTCACCGACCCACTAAAGATTTTCTTCAGTCGCCATGGATCCAGTAGTCAGTAGTCAGTTTGCAGAGACAGCGTGACAGATATCCCGTCTGTCTCTCCGCAGGAACGATGCTGCGCACACTATGAAGTCTCTTTACCACACTCAGGGGCTCTGGCTTGTCACAGCGGTCACTGGGACTGTGCGCTCGGGTCACTGTCTCTGCACTGTCATGGGGAAAGTCTCCTCTGGTCACAGAGGCTACTGAGTCCATTTACTCAGGTACGGCGCTCTCAACACCTTGTCCCTCAGTCTCAGTCCTTTGACGGGGAGTTCTCTCTCTGTGAGCACGGGGCTGCAGCCTGCTCTCTGTTTGGCGCGCTCTGCTCTCTGTCTGGTGCGCTCTGTTTTTGCGCCCTCCCCTGCACAGCTTCCTGTCCACCTCCCCTTCCCTTTTGACACAGCCCCCCACAGTCACATGGTTTAGTCGGTCCGGGCCAGAATGTCTTCCCCACAACAACTCTGCTGTCTGGCTAGGTGGTTCTGGACACGGAGCAAGAGAGGTAACCCCTTTTAGGCTCTTCCTCTTCACACCCTTACATTCCCCCTCTCTTTTTGCTCGCCATTCCATTGACTCAACGTTTCACCCTGAGGGCCCTTCTCTCAACGGTACTCTAATTTGTTGTGAGGGTGCTTTTCTCTCACTAAAACTCGGTCTCCGGCCCGTAGAGTTGTCCCCCGTAGAGGAGTGACTTGAGGATGCGCCAGCTCCTGTAGCTTGTTCCATACAAGTCGATGGAGAGTCTGTAGCCGATGACGGTGTTCTCGAACCCAGGAGTACACCCCCATCCGTGGGTAGTCCTCCTCGGGCTCTAACTCCAATTCAGTCATCTCTTTTCTGGGCCGTCCGAAGAGCAGAGAGTAGGGTGTGTAGCCGGTGGTGTTCTGCTTACGATTGTTATACACCCATACCAATTCGGGGACGTATTCGGGCCATTGTGCCTTCTTCTCATCCTCCAGGGTTCTTAGCATTTGGATTAGGGTACGGTTAAATCTCTTGCAGGCTTCGTTCCCCTGCGGATGATAAGGTGTTGTCCGCGATTTACCAATCTTATACAACTGGTGCAACTCTTCCATTACCCTTCCAAGAAAACAGGCTCCCTGATCGGAGTGGATACTCTTAGGACACCCGTACACCTGGATGAAATACTTACAAATGGCATGAGCAGCGGACTCGGCAGTCTGATCCAGTGTTGGCATCACGACGGCAAATTTCGTGAAGTGGTCCACCATTACCAAGCAGTGCTCATAGCCTTGATGTGCTGGCCAGATCGTCAGAAAGTATATCGTCAGCAGATCCAGAGGGCCCGATGACTTCACTGTTTGCGTGGGAGCCTGCTGTTTGGATGGTTTGACCAGTTCACAGCTCCGGCACTGCTGACAGACTTCCTCCACCACACTCCTCAGATTGGGATGATAAAACAGGCGCTTCAGCCATTGGAAGGTCTTTTCAGGGCCATAGTGAGTTCCTTTCTCATGAGCCTCCATAGCCACCCAGAACACTAAGGATGAGGAAATCACTGTCTACCAGATGACGCTGAGTTCTGACTGCAGAAACATCTTCCGATACAGGATGCTGTCCCGCAGCTGAAGCCTTTCCCAGTGCCGTAACACTCGCAGCATTTCAGGTGATGCAGTCCTCCTCTCATGATGACTGGACACCTGTTGAGACGCGACCCACCATCTCAACAGGGCTATCTACTGATCCTCCTGCTGCACTCAGACCCTCTCATCATGGGGCTGTTCCATTAAACTTGCACAAGTCTCCTCCTGTTCTGTTTCCCGTATAGCTGCCACCGTCCTGGCAGTTCCTCCAAATTCTGGGACTTCCAAAGCCTCCAGCTCTTCATCCCGATTAGGCACTGTCCTATGATAATTTACTCAGGAAAGGGCATCAGCATGGGTATTCTCTGCTCCTCTTTTATAGGTGATCTTGTACCGGAATTTCGCCATCCGGGCCACCCAGCCTTGTTCTAGCGCCCCCAGCTTCGCCATCTCCAGATGAGCTAACAGATTGTTATCCGTGCGTGAACTTCAGAGCCGGCCAGGTACTCCGCAAATTTCTCCATCATTGCCCATACTAATGTCAACTCCAGCTTGAAGGAGCGGTAGTTATCTGGGTTCTTCTCAAAGTCATGCAAAGACCGACTCGCATAGGCTATGATGCGCTCTTTCCCATCCTGTATCTGTGACAGTACTGCTCTAAGCCCCTGCAGACTCCCATCGTTATGCAAGATTAACGGTTGAGTGAAGTCAGAATAGGCTAGTACAAGGGGCCTCTGTCTAAGCTTTCTTCAAGGCTAGGAATGCTTTTTCCTGGCACTCTCCCCACTGTACGGTTCTGTTTTTCGCACAGGAGGGCACCCCTTTCAGTATCTCGAGAAGAGGATTTGCGATGCGCGTAAAGGCTTTAATGAAGCGTCGGAAGTCTCCTGTGAGCCCCAAGAATGCCCGCACATCCTTCACGGTTTTTGGGGTAGGCCACTCCTGTACCATGGCAATCTTCTCCTGAGAGGGCCTCACTCCGTTGACTGAGACAGTGTGTTCCAAATTCTCGATCTGAGTACAGAAGAGATGACACTTTTGAGGCTTCACTTTCAGCCCATACTTTTATAGCCAACTCAGAACCTGCTCCATTCTCCGTAGATGTTCATCAAAGGTGGGGGCAAAGATAATGATGTCATCCAGATAGATCAGGGTAGCTTCAAAGTTCAGGTCCCCTAAACATCTTTCCATGAGACTTTGAAACATTCCTGGGGCATTGGCCAGACCGAATGGCATGCGGTCGAACTCATACAATCCCATCGGGAGAATTAAAGCAGTCTTGGCTCGGTCTTGCTCGGAAATTGGTACCTGCCAATAGCCGCTGGCCAGGTCTAGCGTAGAAAAGTAGCTGGCATTTCCTAACGTGGACAGGGACTCCTCTATTCTCGGCAACGGATACGAATCCTGCACTGCACAGGCGTTGAGCCGATGATAGTCCACACAGAAGCGTAAAGTTCCGTCCTTCTTCCGCACCAGGACTATTGGGGCGGCCCACAGACTCTGGCTCTCACGTATTACCCCCTTCTTCAACATTTGTGACAGCATCCCCTTCACCTTCTGGTACATTTGTGGGGTATTTAGTGGTATGATTCCCTGATAGGCGCGGCATCCCCGGTGGGTATTTCGTGTGTTATTGCGGTGATGCGCCCAAAATCGTCTTTATGTTTTGCTAACACATCCTGGTATTTTCCTAACAAGGACTCCACCCATTATCCTTTATTGTTATGTATAGCGCAATCCCTTATTACATAGTAGCTTTTATTGTTATGTATGGCATTGTACATAAGTGAAAAAATTGAAAATTAAGAAGCTGTCTAGTCGATCAGACTTTAGTCTGGTTTAAAGGGGTTGTCTCAAGTTCATAATTGGGTAAAATTGCAAGTTGCTTGTTGTGAACGATGAGGATGACACTGGAGAGATCATGCAGAATCCCACCACTGCCACCACATGTGAAGAACCTGCACCTCGCTACCCCGCTTGATGTCAATATTAGGTCAGATGGATCACGTATAGTCTCCTCACTTGAACCATTGTGATGTTTCACACCCTCAGGGGACACGTAAGGACAGCTTAGCACAGTTTTACACACACACACACACCCTGTCCACAGGAACCCAAGGAGACATGGGGAGAGAGAGAAGGTGGCCCATGCAGCCGTTGACATGGCACCACACTTGCTCAGAACTGTGACAGGCTGAGAGGCTCCCATCACTAGCACCACGATCTCTCTCTCTCTTGGAATATATCAGGATGGGGTCAGGATGAGGGACACATATAGCAGGATGGTATATATATATATACACGCTGTATACCAGAATGGGGGAATCCGGTACAAATCTTACACCAGGACCCGTGAATCTCTAGTTACACCAGTGTGTACCAGGGCTATATACTGATAACATAACTAATATAAAAAGTACTGTATATGTAATATACAGGATATATGCAGATGTGATAAGGAGTGCTATTGTACAGATTGCTGTACTTTTTTTAATTTGTTGATAGATGTGGTATTTCGCTGATGTGTCAGCTCGCCATGTGTACGTGAAATGTTTCTGCGCCTGTGATCTACCCGTCATGTGTACATTCCCTATATGTCACTTCTCCTATACGCCCTTACACGACAGCTTCATTAATCTGAGGTGCCGCTCACTTCTTCACCGCTGCAGAGTGCAGAGCTTTAGACAGTCACAAATAAATAGGGAGGCCCGGAACGTATCCAAAGAACATCTTCATTTGTGTGAATATTTCCCGGAGTTTCTTATTTTCTCTCTAGGTTGTTTTTTATATTAATTGTAGCCAATTACACTTTTTTGGTTTCTAACGATGCACTCCCAAGTTCCATCAGATCCTGAATGGCTCTGGTCCTGAATTTTCAAAAACAATCCTAGAAAATTTGGGTAAGTCTCCGTCCAAAAATCGATCAGGTTTTCTTTAAAGGGTTTATACAGGACTATTTTTTTTTTACCACAGACCTAAAAACTAACAGGCAGTTAGTTTCTAACTACTTGACTGCTCTAACGGCGCCATGTCAAAGTGGTCATGAACTAATCCTGGCAGCGATTCTGCCTCTTTGTGTCCCTAATGTTGACAGAGCAGTTCTTCTTCTAAGATTCTTTGTCCACAGAGCTTTACTGGTGACATTATGATGATTGAGAGACGGCTCCCCACAGCTAAGCAGCGGGGAGCCGGCTGTAAATCAGCATTTTATGGGCAGTGGACAGAGCACAGTGGAAGAGAATTTGCTGCTCTGCTGAAACTTCAGCAGAAGCTGCAGAATCATCAGTAGGAGAGGTCAGTGTTCTGAGCCAGAAGAGATCAGCGCCTGGCACAACACACAGGTAGAAAGCAACCAGGGCCAGCTCTAGGTGTTCGTGGGCCCCAGGCGAAAAAGTCTCAATGGTCCACTTTAACACATATCACGATCCATGATGCACAGATATGGCAAAGAAATATAGGTATAGTACAACACCAAAGATTTCACTTACTTCTTACATTACATGAGTGATATCTACTGTGAATTCTGTAATAGGTCAGAAACCGGACAGTATAGTCCTCCATACAGTATTATGGGCACCACATAGTGCTCCATACAGAATAATGAGCCCCATATATTGTTCGATACAGTATTATGTCCACCACATAGTGCTCCATACAGAATAATGAGCCCCATATATTGCTCGATACAGTATTATGGGTACCACATAGTGCTCCATACAGAATAATGAGCCCCATATATTGCTCAATACAGTATTATGGGCACCACATAGTGCTCCATACAGAATAATGAGCCCCATATATTGCTCGAAACAGTATTATGGGCACCACATAGTGCTCCATACAGTATAATGACCCCCATATATTGTTCCATATAGTATAAAGAGCCAAAAAATTGCTCCATACAGAATAATGGACCCCTGATAATACTCTAAACAGTATATGATGGGCTCCATATAATGCTCCATACATAATGGACCCCATATATTGCTCCATACAGTATATGAAGGGCCCCATATACAATGAGCTCCATATAATGCTCATTGTGTCTCATATGGGTCCCATATATTGCTCCATATATAATGAGCCCCATATAATGCTCCAGTATATGCTGGAACCCATAGAATACTCTAGTATATGATAGGCCCCATATAATGCTCCAGTAAATAATGTTTACACCAAATCTATAGTGGAAGGTGCCACCCATAGATAAGAAGTGAGAAGAGAGATTACCATATAAAAATATTTTTATTGAAATACAATTTAAAAAGTTCACAAATGAAACATGTAAAAGAGTGAGGGAGACTCTAAAAGGAAATGGGGGAACAAAATGCCAACGTGGTATGAGTCGCTCGCAGTACCAGGGCTTATGGGGTACTCGGCACCGAGCCCGTTCACTTCAATGGGGGAGAGGTCACGGGTAGCGCAGCTCGGTCCGTTGCCCTGGGCGCTCATACAAGGGGGGATATTTACAGGGGATTTTAGGAATTGTTTGTGACGCCACCTGTGGTTTCTGATCAGGGTGACCAGCGCTGCAGGGTAAATCCTCAGAGGGGTTGTTACTGGGCAGCAAGGTGTTAAGTCTTCCACAGGTAAGACTGGTCCCTCTAGGTATATGGCGGTGCAGGGTGCAGGCAATAAGGCAGACACACACAAGTCAGTCTCTTTCCATACCTTTACTGGTGGTATTTGCAGGTATGTCCCGGGAAGCTGCTCAGGGTGGAGGATGCACATCCAGTAATCACTGAGTAGGTTTGAGGCCTCCTTACTTCCAATGTGTATGAGTTCCTACTTGCATGAAGCGAAGTTTAACTCTGAATAGAACAGCTACGCCCGGCCGACATTGTGGTGGAGCCTTCTTGTGGACAGAACTAAGTCTATGTCTGCAGCGTCCTGCTAGACTCCTGTTCTTCCTGACCCCGGTTATGTATCAGCACTGTTGGGCCCCCTCTGCGACCTGAAGTCCAGCAGGGTCCCCGGTTTCTCCCACTAGCCGTGAAGGAACTAGCAAGCTCGGACCCGGTGTCCGGTAGTACAGAGTGGAGGTCAGCTATCGTTGCTATATCACCTCAGTCACTCTTTCTTCTTCTTTACCACTCGCCTGTCGCCCTACTCACACCCTTAACATAAGCACAGGCAACAGTAGGTGTACTCGTCAGCTTCCTTTTATCCACAGCTCACTGACCGTTTCTCAGTCGGCTCGTTGTTACAAATAACTGTAGCTCCCTTCCTTCTGCTCCTTCATTGGCTCTGTCCAGAGTAGCTATCAGGACCTTCCGTCAGACTGATTTCATGCTCACTCCGAGAGTCACTTTCCACGTTCATAGGGAACTAACAGTCAGCCTGTTCTGAGGTAACAGCTTGTCTTCCTTCCTCTGTCTCATCTGACAGGAATCACCAACCATCTGAACACGCACTGGCTCAGACAAAGCTCTGACTAGAAAGAGATCTACTTCTACGTCTCTCACTACCTTATATAGTCTAAGGCTCCCTCTAGTGGCACTATAGGGAAGTGTGAGTGTGAATGAATATCAGGTGTTTATGCATTACCTTCTGTGCATCCTCCAGGGAACATGTGTCACCAAGCGCAGCTGGGCCACACAGTTACACCACAAAAGGATATGCACTATTCACAAATGACAACAGAGAAAAAAGACACTACATACCTGAAGGAGCATGGAGCGTCCAAATTTATTAAAGTGCAAGTTGTGCAAGTATATGGTCATTAGAAACAAATCTCTTATATCAAAGAATGTGAACCTTCCCCATTTAAAGTCTGCAGAAAAAAAGAGGAAAGTGCTGCAGGAGTAGATTGAGTGTATCCAAAGTTGGCTTTCACAAAGCAATCAGCCTTACACATAGTCATGGGTATACATCTCATTAACATACCTAGGCACTGGTAGATAAGATCGCTGACCATGGGGATGTGCATGTGTGGAGATCAGATGGCGTCTGCTCCCTGCGCCCGACGGGCACCGTTTCGTGAAGTCACTTCTTCCGGAGCATTGTGAAATCAGAGAGGTGCGTGAAGTATATATAGAGAAGCAGGTGCTTGTTAGGGATGGTGGCCGTCATATTTCATATCCATGCTGGCGCACGCTCCCCAGTGATGCGCCTCCTTGATAAAACAGACTTCCGGGAAAGCGCTCTGTGCACCGCAGGTGGAACGCACCAGCGGTCACATGTTAGGAGCGCTTCCGGAAGTGCAGGGGGATCGCATAACCCGAGCGTGCGCACTGGACAGGAGGCGGCGTTTAGTGATGTCAGAGATTGGAGAAACAGTATTTGTCCAGCGCATGCGCCTCCAGCTTAATAGGACATCCCTGGTGTCAGCGGTGGAAACTATAACCACTGAGGATATGGCCATATATGGGGGAGATGTTAGACATGAAGAATAGATGAACAATGGCCGAGAATGGAAAATAATAAAAAATATATATGAAAATAAAAATATGTGTTCAGTGTATGACTAAATGACATCGTGGCGCCATGTCACTTGATGAAATAATAAATAATTACTAAATAAATAAATAATAAATATGCTTGTACTGATGAAGTGGTATGAAACAAGAGTTAATTAAAGAAAATTCTCTGAAAAGAGCAATAATATCATAGAAAAATAATAATGAGTGCATGGTGATATAAAAATATACCATTAAAAATATATTGTAAAAAATATCATGTAATATGCTACAAAAATATATATATGTATAAGATAAAAAGAGAAATAAATGGATTGGTGGAAAAAAGAATGGATATGTGAAGGGGTACAAAGAAAGATATAAAAATATATAGAAATATACGATGGACTACAAGGTGAACAGAGTGCTACTTAGTAAAAAGGTGGAATGTAGCAAAGTGAGAATAAATAACAGCTTATTGATAGAAAAAACATACAGTCAGGGCCAGAAATATTTGGACAGTGACACAATTTTCGCGAGTTGGGCTCTGCATGCCACCACATTGGATTTGAAATGAAACCTCTACAACAGAATTCAAGTGCAGATTGTAACGTTTAATTTGAAGGGTTGAACAAAAATATGTGTTAGAAAATGTAGGAATTGTACACATTTCTTTACAAACACTCCACATTTTAGGAGGTCAAAAGTAATTGGACAAATAAACATAACCCAAACAAAATATTTTTATTTTCAAAATTTTGTGGCGAATCCTTTGGAGGCAATCACTGCCTTAAGTCTGGAACCCATGGACATCACCAAACGCTGGGTTTCCTCCTTCTTAATGCTTTGCCAGGCCTTTACAGCCGCAGCCTTCAGGTTTTGCTTGTTTGTGGGTCTTTCCCTCTTAAGTCTGGATTTCAGCAAGTGAAATGCATGCTCAATTGGGTTAAGATCTGGTGATTGACTTGGCCATTGAAGAATGTTCCACTTTTTTGCACTCATGAACTCCTGTGTAGCTTTGGCTGTATGCTTGGGGTCATTATCCATCTGTACTATGAAGCGCCGTCCAATCAAGTTTGCAGCATTTGGCTGAATCTGGGCTGAAAGTATATCCCGGTACACTTCAGAATTCATCCGGCTACTCTTGTCTGCTGTTATGTCATCAATAAACACAAGTGACCCAGTGCCATTGAAAGCCATGCATGGCCATGCCATCACGTTGCCTCCACCATGTTTTACAGAGGATGTGGTGTGCCTTGGATCATGTGCCGTTCCCTTTCTTCTCCAAACTTTTGGCTTCCCATCATTCTGGTACAGGTTGATCTTTGTCTCATCTGTCCATAGAATACTTTTCCAGAACTGAGCTGGCTTCTGGAGGTGTTTTTCAGCAAATTTAACTCTGGCCTGTCTATTTTTGGAATTGATGAATGGTTTGCATCTAGATGTGAACCCTTTGTATTTACTTTCATGGAGTCTTCTCTTTACTGTTGACTTAGAGACAGATACACCTACTTCACTGAGAGTGTTCTGGACTTCAGTTGATGTTGTGAACGGGTTCTTCTTCACCAAAGAAAGTATGCGGCGATCATCCACCACTGTTGTCTTCCGTGGGCTCCCAGGTCTTTTTGGATTGATGAGTTCACCAGTGCTTTCTTTCTTTCTCAGGATGTACCAAATTGTAGATTTTGCCACTTCTAATGTTGTAGCAATTTCTTGGATGGGTTTTTTTCTGTTCTTGCAGCTTAAGGATGGCTTGTTTCACCTGCATGGAGAGCTCCTGTGACCACATGTTTCCTTCACAGCAAAACCTTCCAAATGCAAACACCACACCTCAAATCAACTCCGGCCCTTTCATCTGCTTAATTGAGAATGACATAACAAAGGGATTGCCCACACCTGTCCATGAAATAGCCTTGGAGTCATTTGTCCAATTACTTTTGGTCCCTTTAAAAACAGGGTGGCACATGTTAAGGAGCTGAAACTCCTAAACCCTTCATCCAATTTTAATGTGGATACCCTCAAATGAAAGCTGAAAGTCTGAACTTCAACTGCATCTGATTTGTTTTGTTTCAAATTCATTGTGGTAATGTCTAGAACCAAAATTAGATAAATGTTGTCTCTGTCCAAATATTTATGGACCTAACTGTATATATAAATAAGGATGTATAAATATATATATATCACCTGTGCAACTAATTAAATTAATTAAGTGCCATGAATATGTATATCAAGATACTAAATATTGTGCCAGAAAGCCATACGAACACATACAATATATACATATTGTATATATATATATAAAAGGAAGGGGAAAGGGAAGGCTTCAAATCTCGCCGGAAATGTCGATATATACAGTATACTGATAGTTTTCTTCGTCACGGAATTAGTGACGTGGAGCCATCAATAATAAAGACCCAAAACTCGACCAAGCAGCGAAAAATCGGCTGAAGACATCGAGGGGAAAAAACATCGTATGTCAAAACAAGCACCTTAAAAGAGGAAAATAAAAAAGAAAAGTAAGAAAAGGGGAAAAAGACCATACTACAGAGACTATTAATGATGTAACAAGAAAAATAAAAACATAAATATTAAAAACACCTAAAAATTGAACTCAGGAATACATAATTGGAGTTATGTTGTTGAAAATAGGAACACTCATATACTGACAATGAAATAGAAACTACCGAAAGGTATTGGAACTACCATCTGGAAAAAGCCCTTCTTAATTCATAGATTATAGAAAAGAATTGAAACCAAAATTGTCATTCAAACCATAGGGGGTAATGGAATTAAGGCGGTATATCCATTTGCTTTCAAGACGAGCTAAGGATTTTCCCAAATCCCCGCCTCATATTCCTAGTTTGATTTGATCAATGGCTTTGAATTTTAAGCCATTGGGCTTAGACTGATACGTTTTAAAGTGACGTGGTAGATTTTTGAGGGAAGATAAATCTTCAATCACTGTAGATTTTTCTATGTCCCGGACATGTTCCCGAACTCGAATTTTGAATTCCCTGGTAGTTAGCCCTATATAAATCAACCTGCAGGGGCATGTAGCGTGATATATGACCCCTTGTGATGCACATGTAAGATGTTTTCTTATGTCATACCTCCTAGAGCCATCATGGTTTTCAAAATATGTGGCTTTATTCATGTTGGCGCAAGCTTTGCAGAGGAAACATGAAAAAAATCCTTTCAAGGAATTTTTATTTACAGATCTAGGGATCGGGTCATAATGACTATGGACTAATAAGTCCTTCAAATTGGGACTTCTTCTCGCAACCAAGGACGGAACGGGGACAGAGTTTTTTTAAGAACAGGATCCATTAAAAGTATTGACCAGTGCTTTTGAAATACATTTTTTAAAAATCCCATTGATTGTGATAAGTCAGGATATACCTTACCTGATTGTCCCTTTTAGTGGTATGTTTTGGAGGTGGGTATAGTAGATGTTCTCTAGGGATTTTTAGGGCTCTTCTGTATCCCTGTTTAATGCAACGTTTACTATATCCTCGATTCATAAATCTTTGAGTTAAATCTGAAGCTTGATTTTGAAAAGTTGCTTGTTCAGAACATATCCGTTTTAATCTTAGAAATTGGCCCGTGGGTATCCCTTTAATAGTTGTAGGCGGATGAAATGATGTAGCATGTAACAGGCAATTCGTAGTGGTAGGCTTTCGAAATAGATCTGTTACTATATAGCCAGTTGGAGTGACATTCAGTTTGAGATCTAAAAAATCCAGACTCTTTCCATAGTGATATGTCAAGCGTATATCCTCATCATGGTATGAAGATTTTCGATGGTACCCTCCCATATGAACCAGACATCATCTATATACCTCATCCACCCGTGTATCTCTTTAGTTTCGGGTATGCCCCTAGAAATAAATTGGCATAGGAAGGGGCACATGAGGCCCCCATGGCAGTATCCTGCATTTGGAGGTAGATGTTATTTTTGAAAGTGAAAATATTATGTTTGAGGACAAATTCTAAAAGGGTCAGAATGGTCTCTATTAATGTGGGCTCCAAGTTGGTATTTTTGAGGTACCAAGCTGCTGCCTTTAGGCCATCTTTGTGTCTAATGGAAGTATAGTGGTGTACAATAATAAATTATATTGTGGTACCATGTTAGCCAGAAAAATCGATGTGAATACTTTTCCGTCCAATTATGACAAGAGTATTCTTAGAGTGATACCTTTATTGGCTAACCAGAAAATAATATGTTGGCAAGCTTTCAGAGCGCAGAGGCTCCTTCTTCAGGCAAGATTACATTTGGATTGATAAGAAAAAGACACATTTGAGGCTTACTACAGTGGGAAATTTGTTCAAGAGGTGGGAGGAGTGATGCCTTCTAAAGATAAGCAAAGGAAATCGAATTAGCATTTTCTTACAAATGGAGAGGCAGCGCCTGGAAACCCGATGTGTACCTTGGTTACCAGCTCCCTGCATCAGGGCGCTGGTATCCAAGGTACACTGCGGGTAACTAAGCGATGTTACCCGCAGTGTCGCTTGTACTGATCGCTGCCTGAGCTGCCTGTTTGGCAGCTCAGCAGCGATAATGTAGCGATACACCAGCGATCCTGATCGTTGTCGGGATCGCTGGTGTATCGCTATGTGAGACCCAGCCTTAAGCCTCAAATGTGTCTTTTTCTTATCAATCCAAATGTAATCTTGCCTGAAGAAGGAGCCTCTGCGCTCTGAAAGCTTGCGAACATATAATTTTCTGGTTAGCCAATAAAGGTATCACTCTAAGAATACTCTTGTCATAATTGGACGGAAAAGTATTCACATTAATGGAAGTATACAATGCTTCCACATCGGCTGTGACCATAATCATGTGGTCTTCCAAAAAAAAGATGGTCAAGTCTCTGTAATGCCGATGTTGTGTCTTGTATATAAGATGGTAATGTGGACACCAGAGGTTTTAAATAAAAATCAATGAAGGTGGCAATTAATGGACCACATATAATGCTCCAGTATATGATGGGCCACATATAATGCTCCAGTATAAGATTGGCCCCATATAATGCTCCAGAATAAGATGAGCTCCATATAATGCTCCAGTATAAGATGGGCCCCATATAATACTCCAGTAAATAATGGACCACATATAATGCTACAGTATATGATGGGCCCCATATAATGCTACAGTATATGCTGGGTCCCATATAATGCTCCAGTGTATGCTGGGTCCCATACAATGCTCCAGTATAGGATGGGCCTCATATAATCCTCCAGTATAAGATGGGCTCCATATAATATTCCAGTATAAGATGGGCCCCATATAATGCTCCAGTGTATGCTGGGCCCCATACAATGCTCTGTATGCTGGGTCCCATACAATGCTCCAGTGTATTCTGGGTCCCATACAATGCTCCAGTATAAGATGGGCTCCATATAATGCTCCAGTATAAGATGGGCCCCATATAATGCTCCAGTATAAGATGGGCTCCATATAATGCTCCAGTATAAGATGGGTTCTATATAATGCTCCAGTATAAGATGGGCTCCATATAATGCTCCAGTATAAGATGGGCTCGATATAATGCTCCAGTATAAGATGGCTTCCATATAATGCTCCAGTATAAGATGGGCTCCATATAATGCTCCAGTATAAGAGGGGCTCCATATAATGCTCCAGTATAAGATGGGCTCCATATAATGCTCCAGTATAAGATGGGCCCCATATAATGCTCCAGTATAAGATGGGGTCCATATAATGCTCCAGTATAAGATGGGCTCTATATAATGCTCCAGTATAAGATGGGCTTCATATAATGCTCCAGTATAAGATGGCCTCCATATAATGCTCCAGTCTAAGATGGGCTCCATATAATGCTCCAGTATAAGATGGCCTCCATATAATGCTCCAGTATAAGATGGGCTCCATATAATGCTCCAGTATAAGATGGGCTCCATATAATGCTCCAGTATAAGATGGCCTCCATATAATGCTCCAGTCTAAGATGGGCTCCATATAATGCTCCAGTATAAGATGGCCTCCATATAATGCTCCAGTATAAGATGGGCTCCATATAATGCTCCAGTATAAGATGGGCTCCATATAATGCTCCAGTATAAGATGGGCTCCATATAATGCTCCAGTATAAGATGGCCTCCACATAATGCTCCAATATAAGATGGGCTCTATATAATGCTCCAGTATAAGATGGGCCCCATATAATGCTCCAGTATAAGATGGGCTCCATATAATGCTCCAGTATAAGATGGGCTTCATATAATGCTCCAGTATAAGATGGCCTCCATATAATGCTCCAGTCTAAGATGGGCTCCATATAATGCTCCAGTATAAGATGGGCTCCATATAATGCTCAAGTATAAGATGGGCCTATATAATGCTCCAGTATAAGATGGGCTCCATATAATGCTCCAGTATAAGATGGCCTCCATATAATGCTCCAGTCTAAGATGGGCTCCATATAATGCTCTAGTATAAAATGGGCTCCATATAATGCTCCAGTATAAGATGGGCTCCATATAATGCTCCAGTATAAGATGGGCTCCATATAATGCTCCAGTATAAGATGGGCTCCATATAATGCTCCAGTATAAGATGGGCTTCATATAATGCTCCAGTATAAGATGGGCTCCATATAATGCTCCAGTATAAGATGGGCTCCATATAATGCTCCAGTATAAGATGGGCTCCATATAATGCTGCAGTGTAAGATGGGCTCTATATAATGCTCCAGTATAAGATGGGCTCCATATAATGCTCCAGTATAAGATGGGCTCTATATAATGCTCCAGTATAAGATGGGCTCCATATAATGCTCCAGTATAAGATGGGCTTCATATAATGCTCCAGTATAAGATGGGCTCCATATAATGCTCCAGTATAAGATGGGCTCCATATAATGCTCCAGTATAAGATGGGCTCCACATAATGCTCCCGTATAAGATGGGCCCCACATAATGCTCCAGTATAAGATGGGCCCCACATAATGCTCCAGTATAAGATGGGCTCCACATAATGCTCCAGTATAAGATGGGCCCCACATAATGCTCCAGTATAAGATGGGCTCCATATAATGCTCCAGTATAAGATGGGCTCCATATAATGCTCCAGTATAAGATGGGCTCCATATAATGCTCCAGTATAAGATGGGCTCCATATAATGCTGCAGTATAAGATGGGCTCTATATAATGCTCCAGTATAAGATGGGCTCCATATAATGCTCCAGTATAAGATGGGCCCCACATAATGCTCCAGTATAAGATGGGCTCCATATAATGCTCCAGTATAAGATGGGCTCCATATAATGCTCCAGTATAAGATGGGCTCCACATAATGCTCCAGTATAAGATGGGCCCCACATAATGCTCCAGTATAAGATGGCCTCCACATAATGCTCCAGTATAAGATGGGCCCCACATAATGCTCCAGTATAAGATGGGCCCCACATAATGCTCCATTATAAGATGGCCTCCATATAATGCTCCAGTATAAGATGGGCTCCACATAATGCTCCAGTATAAGATGGGCCCCACATAATGCTCCAGTCTAAGATGGGCCCCACATAATGCTCCAGTATATGATAGGCCCCATATAATGCTCCAAACACAAAAAAAACATCCCTTGCTCGCTGGCCGCTGCTCTGCTCAGTATTACCATCTTCCGGCTCTCTGCACGGTGAGTGTTCAGAGCAGAGCGCACACACTAGAGACATCATCGCTTCCTTGGAACTGAAACGTCACAGTCAGGAGATGCAGAAGACGCCACAGTGGAGAAACTGGGAGGTAAGTATTGCAAGAGCTGGGGCCCTGAGCAAGTGGGGGGTACCGGGCCCCATAGTGTGCCGTGTCCCCAACAGCGAGTAGGCCCCCTGTCTGCTCAGGGCCTTGGTACTTGCCTGGGTGCACCGGCTAATCCCGGCCCTGGTAGCCACTACCTGTCTGTTAGTTCTTAGGCTCATAGTAAAAAAATAAAATAGTCCTGTATAACCCTTATGTTTTTTAGAGTGTTATTCCCATCTTCATAGATGGATATTGTTAGATAGTTCTTGTAAAAATGAGCATTTTTTTAAATTTACTGCTGAATAAAACTTGTAGCCGTTCTCAACATATTAACCTTTCCGCTGCTTAGGAGACCGACCACTGCTGCTGTCTAGCTTATCAGCACTGCTTTGCAACTGGCCGAGGTTAGGAGGTAACAGCACGCTCCAGTGACCCTGGTCAGCTTCATAACAGTGCTTACAAGCGTAAGAGAAAAGAGCTTGTATACACTGTGCACATTCTGCTGTCTAGCAGCGGTGGTCGATCTCCAAGGTAATGAGCTGCAAACAAAAGAAAAGTGTTAGTATTTCAAGAACGGCTGAATATTTTAATAAGCAGTTTTTACAAGCTCTATCTGATGATACCCAGTTATGAAGATGGGAATTGCCCTTTAATTCTTTCACCATGTCACGGATAAAACACCATGTAATAATGATGTTGATATTTATATTTGCAGGTTACGTCATGAAGAAGTCTGATATCACGGTCAAGAAAAAACAGACTGAATATAATGGAATATAACACAACTGGCGCTCCAGATGTTTGGCTTTTAGTATGGATTATCCCCAGCTTCCAACGGAAAACCGGATCGAGACATGACATGGTGGATAGTTGGATATGATCCATGATTTAGCACGTGAAAGTGATTTCATCCAAACTTGCAGATGTCAGTGCACCTTCCCACCTACTTGTTTTCCATTTATCTCCACCCTTCTCTGGCTCTACAAAGCCAAAGCTGTCAATCAAAGAAGAGGGGTGATGGATATAGAGAGATATAAAGAGGACTAGAACTCTATCCTAAAAGTCAATGTCAACTCTCTAAGGATCCTTGTCACATGACTTAGGATAAAAACACAACCCAAATCTCAATTTGCAGACACGGTGTTTTGGGATACTGCTCCTCTTCAGGTCAAACTGTGAGATCTGATTTTGCTGGGAGAGAGGCGTCCGACTGGGATCCAAGGGGTAACGTTGACCTGACATGCCGAGGTGAAGAGACTCGTGTCGCTCTACGCAAGGAGGAAATTTACCCCTTGGATCCCGGATATAGAGAGAAAACAAACAGGTGGGAAGGCGCACTGATTTGTTTGGCCGCGCCTTGATGCACCGAGCGCCTGTGCTTGGTTTGGTCATTCTGTGCACACAGGTGGCTTTTCTTGCTGCCTTTGGGTTTCTGATTGATTAATAATAGAAAATATAATCATATAAAGCATGAATGGATTGAATGCCGTAGATGTCCTAATATTTTACCATAAATTTTCGGGTCTATCACACATTGCAGACAGTTGTGTATACACAGCGGCAGCCGGTAATCCTCCCTATCACACATTTCACTGCTGGAATATAAACACTCACATACCATTCTTCATTCCTTTACTTTCTGTCTAGCTCCTTTATTCTTTTTACCTACATTTTAAGCAATTTTTCAAAAATTTTACCGCTGGAGTGTTGCTTGCTACTGATCTAAGTTCCCTGCACCAAGTATCAAACTTTCCAGCCGCTGTCTTCATCTTTTATCGAAGCCGCTCCAGCCGTGACCTGCGGGATCCCTCCAGTGTTTGCTGGGCGGACCAAAAGTCACAACTCAGTGTAAGTCTATGAGAGCCAGTACGAAGCCAGAACGGGGATGGTAGATAGGGACTGGAGTGACGCTGGGAAGAGCTGAAGACAGCAGCTGGTGAGTATAATACTAGGGTCATGGATGTTATGCTAGTGGCAGCACTCCAGCGCTAAAAAAAAATGCTAGAGTGGTGCTATAAAGGGGTTGTCCATGCTTGGGGTACCAATCTGCAGTCACTCTATGTGACTACAGCCTTGTGAATCCTCACATACTTGCATTCACATGATCTCCCACTCCTGGCGCAGAAGAATCCTGACAGCACGCAGTGTGCGCAATGTGGATTCACAAGCCTGCAGTCACATAGAGAGACCGAAAACTTGTACCCTAAGCCTGGACAACTCCTTGAATGCTTCTTTAGAGCAAAATATACACCTGGGGCATACCAAGCATCACCGAAGGTGGCCCCTGTGCCAAATCAATATATGGGCCCATTGCAGTCTAATAGCTCATCATAATGCAGAATTTTACCTGCTTTAGAGGTGTAAATGTGCCCCCTTACCTCTTATGTCCCTGTATAGCTACACGGCTTGCACCAATTATATCTTGGCCCTTATCACCCATATAGCAGCAGACTATGTGACCGCTATGGGGCCGTGAGTTGAGGGGCCCATGGCTGAATGGCAATCCCCACCACTCGGTGTCTCAATTTCCAGAGGGTGTGTGTATGTGTGTATGTGATGCTTTGGGGGACATCCTACTGCACGTCTTGTGCTGTGGGAGCCATTGTACTATGTGTGTGGGCTATGGTGGCCATCATACTGTGTGGGCCATCATGCTTCATATAGGGGCATTATACTCTATGGGGGCCATCAAACGAGTATCATAGTGGGTGATAGCACTAAGGGGCACCAGTTGGTGCTCAATTATCATGCTAGTCCCTCTCCTGGACTTTAATATATTTATATATTTTTTGTGGGGTAAGGAATGGGGCCCCATCATGACTTTTGGTATGGGAACCCATGATTTCTTTGTACGCTCCTGTCGTGTACATAATTTGCGAGTTTCACAGCCTAAAGGGGAATACGAGACTCCACCATGCCTAAAGCTTCCTTCCCCTAATATCAGGACATAGTTGGGAGATCCAAATATACTGAACTTTAGAGTTTTTCCTAATGTGTATGGGCAGTTTAATACTGATTTCTATAATCTTAGACAAGACACTTCATCTAGTTTGAGCCATGGATTTCCGACCACTGGAACCACAAAAAATGAAGGGGCAGCAACATTTGTGGTTCTCTTACAAAACAATGCCACTTAGGACCATTTGCTGCGTTGCCATACATTCCCATTCACCCGGCAGTTTCTGCATAGAGCTGTCAGGAATGAGGCTGTTTCATGGAAAAATACAAAAATGCCTAAATTCTAGGTATAGGTGGGGTCCAAGTGGTTGGAACTCCACAGAATAGTCATCAATACCATATCGAATTGTAGCGTACTAAAAATTACTTATATTATTCATTATTGCGTGCGCCATGTTTCTAGGACTTGATGCTATCTGTGGTTTTAAGGCAAGTGCACTGTTCTGTGACTTTTCATAATAAACTGTCTTGTGTATGTGATAAATAACACTACTTCGGACCATTATATGACTTGTATTCTGCATTTTCCCCACTTTCTTTTTCACTGCAGGCTCTTTCTGTAATGTTTAGTTGTATCTGAGTTTGAAGAGCTGCTATGATTCCCCGGTCTCCTGTCTCTAAGGGTCCAAATGTTCAGAAGCAGCAGCAAGCAATGTATTATACAGCAGGACTGAGCAGTGTGGCTGTGCATCCAGCACTGGGGCAAGATAAAGCACCAGAAAGCAGCAGCATTAGTCTGTGTGCGTCTGTGCCACTCTCTTTTGCTTTGCTTTACACTTTGCCCTTCCCACCTCTCCCTCCATAAACTTCAATAGGCAATAGTAACTTGATACCTCAGTGAGTGGGCAGTTCATCTTTTTTTTTTTTTCCAAGACACATTTAAGCTATTTTTAAAGTGATTGATGAGTTCATGACCCATGAGGCAGAAGAAATGGCATCTATGCACCTTATTTTAGGATTATTAAATGGTTATTCTCAAATTTGAACGTTATCCCCTCTCCTTCATGGGATCGCAAGGGGTTCAACCACTTGGATCACCACCAATTCCGAGAATGGAGAGGAGGTCGATAATGCGCGCTGTCGCTTCATTCATTCTTATGGAAGTGTCGAAAACCAGCTGAGTGCAGCGCTCGGCTATCTCCGACACGTCCATTAAGAGTGAATAAAGTGGTTCTGCGCATGATTGACCACCGATCTATTCAGCCAAGGCTCTTCAGAGTCCCGATTCTAAGGATTGATAGGGGCATCAGAGGCCGGACACCCAACAATCGGAAAGTTATCCTATGTATGGTGGATAGGGGATAACTTTCAAACTTTAGGATATTCTGTGCTTTAACTTTAGGGGCAGCCCGTGTGACTAGTATGTGGGGGTGCCTTGTTGAACAGCTTTAGAACTTTTTGGCCGAAGTCTCTGGAATATGGAAACATGGAAATAACCTTTAGGTCCACGATTTGTCAACACTGGCAATTTTCTCAACGCTCTTGATGATGGAGCGTGTAGGTCTCAGACACTCCGGATTCATGATTCAGAGGCGTCTGACGAGTGGTGCGTGCTTCCGCGCGACATGCCAGAAATCTGACTCTAGTCCCCCATGTAGGGAACATCACAGGTCGTTAAGAATTTCATGTACCCGCTGCGCCCATGTCCCTTTGAAAATGCCAAAAGTTACAGAATTTTGGTAAAACTCTGAGTTGCACCAAACGTTTGCGAATTTTGGAAGCTTTTTGCCACTTTTTTGTTGTGAAAGTTTAGTGTAAAAAATTCTAAAAACTGAAAAGGTGAAACAACAGGTAATGGCGCGGGCTGGATTACCCTATAACAGACATTTGAATATTATCTCTTCTGATAAAGAACAGGTTCATGGCGCTGGATTACAGGGGATTTGCATTTTGTTTCTTTGTTACTAAGTATAGAACAATAGTGTTCAGCTCATATAATACTTAATAACTGAGATAAGCCACATAATAACTAAGCTGAAGTGTTTGCAGTTGTTTGAGAAAAAAAATTGCAGCCTGCACAATTTGTGTGACATCCAAGCGTGGACCGATTTTCATGGACATACTGCATGTAGAAGATGGAAAAACTTTTTTTTTTTTAAATTTTCCATATCCAAGAAAAATTTGGTGAACAAACTCTGACCAGAGTGTATTTAGCATAATCGGATCCTTTATCTCGAGTGGAGAACTAACGGTCGTCTGCACAAGCCCTGATCCAACAACGCTTGGTAGTCTATGTCAGCCCCGTAGACATTTATAAAGCAGCCGTGCCTGTGTGTGACCACTAGTGATTCTACTAGACTTGTACACATTCTTTTATTATCCTCCTGACCCAGACTGCTATGATGACTTCTCCATGCCATGTGAGCATGGGGCTTCTGCGAAGAGAACCTTGCTGCTTCCGGCCAGCCAAAAAAAAGAGCTTTAAGAAGGTTCTACCGTTATATATGTACCATTATATAGCCAAAACGTTGCATCTAGGATTAGAATACACACTCTTGAGTGTTGCTTCCTATTTTCTGCTTCTGTCTAGATTTACATTGGTAGACGTTCGGCACCATGGTCTGCCAGATCGGTGAACCAAATTGTCTTGCAGGAGGATGGGGAGTTCTGGTCACTTAATTTCATTTAGTAATTGGTTGTAGTCATGATGTCACCGCTGCAGCCTGTCCACAAAGATTATAGAGCAGCGCTGGATCTGATGTCTGCAAACCTTTGGGTCAAAGAAATGAATCCTGGACAACCCCTTTAAGAGAACCGTGAGGGGAATAATAAAGTAAAGCAAACTTCAATGACCCTTGCATCTCGCGCTGCTATTTTTCCTTCCTGGGTGGGTGAGGGAGATATTAGATCTGGCTGGTGGGCTCTGCTTCATAGAACCAGTCCGGCAATGCCAACAATATAAAAACATATTGGAATTCAAGGGAAATTCGGGAACAAAAACCACCAAATTAATTCAGACTCCTTACACAAGGGTTGCCCAGCAAATTCAGAAATTAAACTAGCAACAGGAAAAGTTTAGCATTAATGTACCATATTACAGAGAGGGCTGTAGTGCACAGGCGCTATGTTGCTGCCACCTTGTGGTTCATTTAGCATTTACAGGCAAACTTTTTGTTTTTCTTTATACTTGGTGTTTGGATTTCTTTCTCTCCTATCCTATAGGACTTTCAGAGAATGACCGTTATCTGGGTAATCTGTGATAGGGTTTCCAAGATGATACATCTTGTGCCATTACCTAAGTTGCCTTCCTCCTCCGAATTGGTGCCTTTGTTCCTTCAGCACGTGGTTCGGTTACATGGCATTCCGGAGAACATTGTGTCTGACAGAGCAGTCCAGTTTGTTTCCAGATTTTGGAGGACATTTTGTTCTAAACTTGGTGTTCAATGATCTTTCTCCTCTGCTTTTCATCCTCAGACCAATGGACAAACCGAGAGAACAAACCAGACCTTGGAGACTTATTTGAGATGTTTTGTGTCTGCTGATCAAAATGACTGGGTCTCTTTTTTGCCTTTGGCTGAGTTTGCTCTTAATAATAGGGCTAGCTCTGCCACCTTGATGTCTCCATTTTTCTGCAATTTTGGGTTTCACCCTCGATTTTCTTCGGGACAGGCGGAGGCTTCTGTCTGTCCAGGTGTTGACTCTGTTGTGGAGCGAATGCAGCAGATTTGGGACCAGGTAGTGGAGAGGTTGTCCCTCTCTCAAGAGAAGGCCCAGCGGTTTGCCAACCGGCATGGGACTGATGGTCCTCGGTTTAAAGTGGGGGACTTGGTTTGGTTGTCCTCAAGAAATATCCCTATGAGGGTTGCATCTCCAAAGTTTAAGCCTAGGTTCATTGGACCTTATAAGATCATGGACATTCTTAATCCTGTTTCCTTCAGCTTGCTTCTTCCAGGGACATTTAAGATCCATAACGTGTTCCACAAGTCCTTATTGAAGAGGTTTGTCGAGCCAGTGGTTGCTATGGCTGCGCCTCCTGACCCTGTTTTGGTTGAGGGCAATCTGGAGTATGTGGTTGAGAAAATATTGGATTCTCGTTTTTCTAGACAGAAACTCCAGTATTTGGTTAAGTGGAGAGGTTATGGTCATGAGGATAATTCTTGGGTGTTTGCTTCGGACATCCATGCTAGGAGACTCATCCGTGCCTATCACCGAGCTCATCCTGATCGGCCTGGTTGCACAAGTGAGGGTTCGGTGACCCCTCCTCAGGGGGGGTACTGTTATGAATGTGCTAGCGATGGTTTCTGAGCAGAGGCTCCCTCTGGTGGTTACAGACAGTACTGAGCCTTTCAGCGAGGAATGGCAATCTGGGATCGCTGACTGGTCTGATATAAGGGAGGTTCCCTCCTATGATGGTTGCCGGTGATCAATTGTTCTTGTCTCAATTGTGGCTCCTGGTTCATTTGGAAGTTTGCTGAGTCTCCCTGCATCTTCTGCTATCAGATAAGATATTTTCTGCTTTTATTTTTGTGCTTGCTTTTTGCATTGTTCCCTTCACTTCTGTGGAGGTCAGCCAGGTCCCCTCCGGGAGCTTGTGCTCCTCTCAGTTTATCTAAAGCCACTGTTATTTGTTCATTTGCTTTTTCTTGTTTTTTCAGTTGATGCGGCTTAGTTTTGTTACACCAGAGTTCTGATTTTAGGTGATAGAGATAGTGTGATCTCAGGTGTTTTTGCAATCAGAAGAGTTGGTATTTTTAGGGTTTTTTTTGGATTGCAGTGAGTATCCTTTCCTGTACTTTTCTGTCTAGACAGA
Source organism: Oophaga sylvatica (assembly GCA_033576555.1). NCBI lineage: Eukaryota > Metazoa > Chordata > Amphibia > Anura > Dendrobatidae > Oophaga > Oophaga sylvatica. Next base: position 154,593,153 of record JARQOD010000008.1, read on the forward strand.
TTGGGCCCCAACGTTTGCTCATTCTATTTTCTGTCTGTGTCCGTGCTTCTTCTTGTCTAACCGCCATTAAATGTTTGGGGGCTTCCTATTTTCTTTGGGGATCTGCTTCGGGGCAGATAGCTTTCATCTCTCTGCCTTTAGGTGTAGTTATCTCTCAGGCTGTGACGAGGCATCTAGGATCAACGTAGGAACGCTCCATGGCTACCTCTAGTTGTGTGGTTAGTTCAGGGTACTGCAATCCAATAGGTTCCAGCCTCTCTGGTGTATTGCCGTTTTTGCTTATTCTCCTCAGCTACCAAAACACAACAGACTTGCTCTCGTTCCAAACCTTGCTCTCGCTCTAGTGGTTTGTTAATGCCATTACCTGTGCCCAAGAGGCCATGGACCCATATCTCTATGGATTTTATTTCCGACCTCCCTGTCTCTCAGAGAATGACCGTTATCTGGGTGATCTGTGATAGATTTTCCAAGATGATACATCTTGTGCCACTACCTAAGTTGCCTTCCTCCTCCGAATTAGTGCCTTTATTCTTTCAGCAGGTAGTTTGGTTGCACGGCATTCCAGAGAACATTGTGTCTGACAGAGGAGTCCAATTTGTTTCCAGATTTTGGAGGACATTGTGTTCTAAACTTGGAGTTCAGTTATCTTTTTTATGCATTTCACCCTCAGACCAATGGACAAACTAAGAGAACAAACCAGACCTTTGAGATGTTTTGTGTCTGCTGATCAGGATGACTGAGTCTCTTTTTTGCCTTTGGCTGAGTTTGCTCTTAATAATAGGGCTAGCTCTGCCACCTTGATGTCTCCTTTTTTCTGCAATTCTGGGTTTCATCCTCGATTTTCTTCAGGACAGGTGGAGGCTTCTGTCTGTCCGGGTGTTGACTCTATTGTGGAGCGAATGCAGTAGATTTGGGACCAAGTGCTGGAGAGGTTGTCTCTCTCTCAGGAGAAGGCCCAGCGGTTTGCCAACCGGCATAGGACTGATGGTCCTCGTTTTCAAGTGGGGGATTTAGTTTGGTTGTCCTCAAGAAATATCCCTATGAAGGTTGCATCTCCAAAATTTATGCCAAGGTTCATTGGACCTTATAAGATCATGGAAATTCTTAATCCGGTTTCCTTCCGTTTGCTTCTTCCAGAGACATTTAAGATCCATAATGTATTCCACAAATCCTTATTGAAGAGGTTTGTTGAGCCAGTGGTTCCTATGGCTGCACCTCCCGACCCTGTTTTGGTTGAGATCAATTTGGAGTATGTGGTTGAGAAAATATTGGATTCTCGTTTTGCTAGGCGGAAACTCCAGTATTTGGTTAAGTGGAGAGGTTATGGTCAGGAGGACAATTCTTGGGTGTTTGCTTCGGACATCCATGCTAGTAGACTTATCCGTGCCTATCACCGAGTTCATCCTGATCGGCCTGGTTGCACACGTGAGGGTTCGGTGACCCCTCCTCAAGGGGGGTACTGTTGTGAATGTGTTGGAGACGACTTCGGAGCTGAGGCTCCCTCTGATGGTTGCTGAGGGTATTTAACCAATTAAGGAATGGGTGTCAGGTGGGCTGACTGGCCTGATATAGGTGAGCTGGCCTCCCATGATCCTCGCCGGTAATCAATTGTTGCTTCCAGGTCTTTGTTGGAATTTCAGCTTGCTTTCCTGCTATCATTCAGATAAGTGACTTTGTTTTTTTTCTGTGGTTGGATTTTCCTTGCTTTTTGTAGTCTTGCCTTGGACATCAGTCGGGTCCCATTTGGGGCTTGCGCTGCCCTCTGTTCTCATTTTGTATTTGCACTTGTTCTCTGTTTCATTGATATTTTTATTGCTGGGTAGCTGTGTCTCACACCAGAGATCTGATATAGGTGGTCGAGATCGTGTGGTCTCAGGTTTTTTGTAATCAGAAGTGCTGGTATTTTTATTAGGGTTTTTCTGGGTTGCAGACAGTATTTCTCTCCTGTATTTTCTTTCTAGTCAGATTTGGGCCCCAACATTTGCTTATTCTATTTTCTGTCTGTGTTCATGTTTTCCTCTTGTCTAACCGCCATTACGTGTTTGGGGACTTCCTATTTCTTTGGGGGCTTTGCTCCGGGGCAGTTAGCTTTCCTCTTTCTATCTTCAGGTGTAGCTAACTCTCTGGCTGTGCCGAGGCGTCTAGGATCACCGTAGGTATGCTCCATGGATACTTCTAGTTGTGCGGTTAGTTTAGGGATCTGCAACCCATTAGGTTCCAGCCTCTCTGGTGTCTTGCTGCTTTGGCGGTATTTTTCTCCTGTCCTCCTCAACTACCAAATCATAACAATTAGCCATGGGATGTACCTACGATGCCCTAGACGCCTCGACACAGCCAAAGAGTTAACTAAGCCTAACGAGAGAAAGGTGAAAGCTAAACTGCCCCGGAGTAGAGTCCCAAAGGAATAGATAGCCCCCAAATATATATTGCTAGTGAGACAAATGAAGTACAAAACACAGGCATAAAATAGAATAAGTAAATGCTGGGGCCCAAACTGGATAGAACAGGACAGGAAAGGATACTGCCTGCAAAACCCACAAAAACCCTAAGAAAAATTCCAACATATCTAATATGCAAAAATACTGAGGCCACACGACCTATCCCCTACTAAATCAGAACTCTGGTGTGAAGTGGACCCAAAACAACAGATACAGAAATACCAGGAGACTAGAAATACAGAAAAGACTGACATAAGCTGTGGCAAAGGAACACAGAGTCCAGCACAGGTCCCAGCAGGGAACCCGGCTGAACTCACACCAGCAAGGCAGGGAAAAAATGCCACAGATTAAAACAGACAAATAACTTATCTGAAAGATGCAGGACAAAGCAGGGAGCAAGCAGATTTTCAAAAGGCTCAGGAAGAAGACCAAAATCACCAGCAACAACTAAGGGAAGGCTGCTCACTTAAATCTCCCCAGTCTGTAACACCTGATGTCCAATCATCCTCTTCAGGTAATTGACTTCTGTTAGCCAGACCAGCACCATTACCAGCAGCAACCACCAGAGGGAGCCCAAACTCAGAAGCCAGATCAAAAGTGTTCACAACAGTACCCCCCTTGAGGAGGGGTCACCAAACACTCACCCAAGCCACCAGACGCGAACCAATCTCTCGGCATGAATGTCAGAAGCAAACACTCAAGAATTATCCTCCTGACTATAACCTTTCCACTTGACCAAGTACTGGAGTCTCCGTATAGCCAGATGAGAATCCAATACTTTCTCTACTTCATACTCCAGATTGCCCTTAACCAATACAGGATCAGGTGGCGCAGCCATGGGAACTACTGACTCAACAAACCTTTTCAACAATTTATGAAAGACGTTGTGAATCTTAAACGTTCCAGGAAGAGCCAAACGGAAAGAAACAGGATTAAGGATTTCCAAAATCTTATAAGGTCCAATGAACCTTGGCTTAAATTTTGGAGACACAACCTTCATAGGAATATTTTTTGAGGACAACCAAACCTTGTCACCTACTTTAAACCGGGGACCATCACTCCTATGCCGGTTGGAAAACCGTTGGGCCTTCTCCTGAGAGTGAGACAACTTATCCACTACTTGATTCCAAATCTGCTGCATTCTCTCTACCATAGAATCAACACGTGGACAGCCTGAAGCCTCCACCTGCCCTGAAGAAAACCCGAAGTTGCAGAAAAAAGGGGACATCAAAGTGGCAGAACTAGCCCTATTATTTGGAGCAAATTCAGCCAAGGGCAAAAAAGAGTCTAGAGACTAGCGGTGGATACCGTGTCCCAGGCCATCTGTACACCACAGTTTGCTTCCATAGCCAGCAGCCTTTACCAATAGATCCAGGAGACATTGCAAGTTTGCGATCACTGGAGATATATACGGATCACAATTACTCTCTGCGACGTTACGCAGCTCTATATGCAAGTCATGTTTGTCTATTTACAGCACTGTCACTAGCACACTGATGAAGGTCTTCGGACCGAAACGTTTGTCCTAGCTAAGTGACCACTGCATGTATTAAATTTTCACCTATTACACTATTTATGAGTGTGCCCAGTTTTTCTATAAAAGGGCAAAAAAGAGACCCAATCATCTTGATCAGCAGACACAACACATTTCAGATAAGTTTCCAAAGTCTGGTTTGCTCTCTCAGTCTGTCCATTGGTCTGAGGGTGAAACGCAGAGGAGAAAGACAACTGAATTCCCAGTTTAGAACAAAAGGCTCTCCAAAATCTGGAAACAAACTGGACTCCTCTGTCAGACACAATGTTCTCCGGAATGCCGTGCAAACGAACCACCTGCTGAAAAAACAAGGGCACCAACTCGGAAGAGGATGGCAAATTCGGCAGTGATACAAGATGGACCATCTTGGAAAATCTATCACAGATCACCCAGATAACTGTCATTCTCAGAGAGACAGGGAGGTCGGAAATAAAATCCATAGAGATATGGGTCCATGGCCTCCTGGGCACTGGAAGTGGCACTAACAATATACTAGAGCGAGAACTGGGTTTGGACCCAGAACAAGTCCCACAGGACTGCACAAAATTCCTGACATCACGAGATAAAGCAGGCCACCAAAAAGACCGACTCACCAAATCTCTGGTACCAAAAATACCGGAATGACCAGCCAACGAGGAGAAATGAATTTCAGACATTACTTTCCTCCTTCATTGGTAAAGGACATACAATTTCCCATAGGGCATCGTTCAGGTTTTTCTTCCAGAAATTCCTCCAGGTCAAGTCTCAAATTGGGTGAGATAGCGGAAAGAACCACACCCTCATTTAGAATGGTAGTAGGCTCAGTCATATCAAGAGAATCTGCAAAGAAACTCCTAGAGAGGGCATCCGCCTTAATATTATTAGTGCCCGGAATAAAGGAGACCACAAAATTAAAACGTGTGAAAAACAAGGCCCACCTAGCCTGTCTAGGATTCAATCGCTTGGCTGATTCGAGATAGATCAAGTTCTTGTGGTCGGTAAGGACCACAACTTGATGTTTGGCTGCCTCCAACAAATGTCTCTCACTTCATAGCCAATAATTCTCGATTCCCCACTTGATAATTACGTTCAGATGGGGAAAATTTTCGAGAAAAGAAGGCACAAGGGTTAATCTTCGAGGTTACCGAATCTCTCTGAGACAAAACGGCTCCTGCACCAATCTCAGAAGCATTTATCTCCACCTGAAATGGGAGAGAAACATCGGGTTGCAGCAGAACAGGAGCAGAAGTGAATCTGCTTAAGCTCCTGAAACACCGAAACTGCCTCTGGAGACCAATTCACCACATCAGAACCCTTCTTGGTCAAATCCGTCAGTGGTTTCACAATACCAGAAAAATTACTTAGGAATTTACAGTAGAAATTAGCAAAACCTAAAAATTTCTTTAGAGCCTCCAAGGAAGTGGGTTGAACCCAATCATAAATGGCCTGAACTTTGACCGGGTCCATTTCTATAGCGGACGGAGACAAAACGAATGCCAAAAAATAAACCTTCTGTATGCCGGTCCCTTAACATACAAAGCATTTTCTTTCAAAATCCAGAATACAATCCGAACATGTTCCACATGAGAGTCCCAGTCATTGGAAAAAATCAAAATATCGTCCAAATAAACTATCAAAAACTTGTCCACAAAATCCCGGAAAATATTTGTCATGAAGATTGGAAGATGGAAGGGGCATTAGTGAGCCCAAAAGGCATAACTAGGTACTCAAAATGCCCCTCAGGAGTATTAAACGCTGTCTTCCATTCATCACCATGCTTAATGCGAATAAGATTATACGCCCCCCTAAGGTCAAGTAAACCAACTAGCACCTTTCACTGGAGAATAAATCGGAAATCAGGGTAAAAGATACTGATATTTAACCCCTTAACGACCGCCGATACGCCTTTTAATGGCGGTCATTAAGGGTACTTAAACCACAGCGCCGTTAATTAACGGCGCTGTGGAAAAAGTGAATAGCGCCCCCCAGAGGCGCATTTTCTCCGGGTCTCGGCTACCGGGAGTAGCCGAGACCCCAGAGAACATGAATCGGGTCGGTTTTTACCGACACCGATGTTGCGATCGCCGTTATTAACCCTATAACGGCGACCGCAAAAAAAAAAAGTTGTGCCATTTAATTTCTCTGTCCTCTGATGTCATCGGACATCAGAGGACAGAGAAAAAGGGTCCCCAGGACCCCCATGTGGCCCCCGATCCCCTGCATGTGGCCCCAGGGCCCTCCGGTGTCCCCCGGTGCCGGCGCTATGAAGAAAATGGCGGGCGCATGCTCAGTGCGCCCGCCGCTATGTGCCGCTATGTGCTGGGGGGATGGGCAAATATTCTCTGGGGTCTCGGCTACCCCGGGGGTAGCCGAGACCCCAGAGAACATGATCCGGGTCGGTATTCACCGATCCCGGTGTTGCGATCGCCGCTATGCAAGCATAGACGCGATCGCAAAAAAAAAAAAAAAAAAAAGATTTCTCTCCCCTCTGATGTGATCGCACATCAGAGGGGAGAAAATGAGGGTCCCCATGTCCCCCTGAACCCCCCCTGTACCTGCCGGTGTCCTCTGGCAGGTCCCCCTGGCCTCCGATCCTCCCGGTCTTCTTCCTGGAAAAAAAAATGGCGGGCGCATGCGCAGTGCGCCCGCCGATCTGCTTGGCGGCATATTCAAATTTTTTTTCATTCATTCTCCAGAAAGTGCATTTTGATCACTGTGATAAACTATCACAGTGATCAAAATAAAAAAAACAGTACATAACCCCCCCATTTAACACCCCCTTAGTTAGGGACATATAATAAAAAATAGAAATTATATTTATTTTCATTTTTCTGTTAGGGTTAGGGTTATAATTAGGGTTAGGGTTATAATTAGGGTTAGGGTTAGCATTAGGGTTAGGGTTATAATTAGCGTTAGGGTTAAGCTGGGTTCATACTGCATTATGGCAGTCCGTTAGACGGACTGCCTTACACCGCGGTATAATGCGGTGTAACGCAGTCCGTTAACGCTGCCATTCACCCCCATTTGAGGGCGCATCGCGACGCATGCCGTAAAGCGGCATGCGTTTGCGACGTGCCATCATTCAGTGACGGAGCCTCGGACGCGGGCTGCAGCGTTTGGGCTCCGTCACCGCTAGCGCAGATGAATCATCTGCTGATTCCTCTGCGCTAGCGGGTATAGCATAACGCGATCGCGTTATACTATACCGTTACCAGCCCGTCAACGCTATGTGTTGAACGGGCTGGTAAAACGCAAAATGAACCTAGCCTTAGGGTTAGGGTTATAATTAGGGTTAGAATTAGGGTTAGGGTTACAATTAGGGTTAGGGTTAAAATTAGGGTTAGGGTTACAATTAGAGTTAGGGTTACAATTAAGGTTAGGGTTACAGTTAGGGTTGGAATTAGGGTTGGGATTTAGGTTAGGATTAGGGTTGGGATTAGGGTTAGGGGTGTGTTGGGATTAGGGTTGGAGCTAGAATTGAGGGATTTCCACTATTTAGGCACATCAGGGTCTCTCCAAACACGACGTGGCATTCAAAAAGTCAAATGGCGCTCCCTCCCTTCCGAGCCCTGCCGTGCGCCCAAACAGTGGTTTACCCCAACATATGGGGTATCAGCATACTCAGGACAAATTGCACACCAATTTTGGGGTTCTAATTTCTCCTGTTACCCTTGGGAAAATAAAAAATAGCGGGCTAAAAAAATCATTTTTGAGAAAAAAAAAAGATTTTTTATTTTCACAGCTCTGCGTTTATAAATTTCTGTGAAACACTTGGGGGTTCAAAGTGCTCACCACACATCTAGATAAGTTCCTTAAGGGGTCTAGTTTCCAAAATGGGGTCACTTGTAGGGGGTTTCCACTGTTTAGACACATCAGGGTGTCTCCAAACACGACGTTGCTTTCAAAAAGTCAAATGGCGCTCCCTCCCTTCCGAGCCCTGCCGTGCGCCCAAACAGTAGTTTACCCCAACATATGGGGTATCAGCGTACTCAGGACAAATTGCACACCAATTTTGGGGTTCTAATTTCTCCTGTTACCCTTGGGAAAATAAAAAATAGCTGGCTAAAAAAAATCATTTTTGAGGAAAAAAATGATTTTTTATTTTCACGACTCTACGTTTATTAATTTCTGTGAAGCACTTGGGGGTTCAAATTGCTCACCACACATCTAGATAAGTTCCTTAAGGGGTCTAGTTTCCAAAATGGTGTGATTTGTGGGGGGTTTCGACTGTTTAGGCGTATCAGGGGCTCTCCAAACGCGACATGGCGTCCAATTTCAATTCCAGCCAATTTTGGTTTGAAAAGTCAAACGGCGCTCCTTCCCTTCCCTTCCGTGCGCCCAAACAGTGGTCCCACCCCACATATGGGGTATCAGCGTACTCAGGACAAATTGGACAACAACTTTTGTGGTCTAATTTCTCCTGTTACCCTTGGGAAAATAGAAAATTGGGGACTAAACGATCAGGTTTGTGGAAAAAATATGACTTTTTATTTTCATGCCCGGGAGTTATAAACTTCTGTGAAGCACTTGGGGGTTCAAAGTGCTCACCACACATCTATATAAGTTCCTTAGGGGGTCTAGCTTCCAAAATGGTGTCACTTGTGGGGGGTTTCCACTGTTTAGACACATTAGGGCCTCTACAAACGCGACATGGCGTCCAGCCAATTCTGAGTTGAAAAAGTCAAACGGCGCTCCTTCCTTTCCAAGCTCTGCCATGCACCCAAACAGTGGTTTACCCCCACATATGGGGTATCAGCATGCTCAGGACAAATTGCACAAAAACTTTTGGGGTCTTGTTACCCTTGGGAAAATAAAAATTGGGTGAACAGATCGTTTTTGTGGAAAAAATATGATTTTTTATTTTCACGGTTCTATGTTATAAACTTCTGTGAAGCACTTGGAGGTTCAAAGTGCTCACCACACATCTAGATAAGTTCCTTAGGGAAGAATCAGAACTCTCTTAACATCCATTTAACCTATAAACATAGTCGTGAGAGAGTGGAGTTTCTGGACATCTCCCTGGAGGTCGACGCCAATCGTCGCTTCCGTACGGATGTGTTCAGGAAGCCCACTTCTGTAAACGCATTAATTCATGCGAAATCAGCTCATCACCCAGCCACCATTAGGGCCGTCCCGGTCGGACAGTTCCTTCAAATGAGACGAAATTGTTCTACTGATGATACCTTTGAGGTACAAGCTAAAGACCTCGGTAACCGCTTTAGGGCACGAGGTTACAGCAACCGATGCATCAAAAAGGGATATGACCGAGCAAGGAGGACTCCACGTGGCTGTCTACTTAATACCGCTCGTGTTGACAGACAGGGGAATGATGAAGGACCTATAAGACACATTACCACTTTTAACCATGATTGGTTTGACATTCGACAGATTCTAACTAGACACTGGGATGTCTTAAAAACCGAGCCCGCTCTGTCCCGTTCGCTGGGTGACTACCCATCCATGACATCAAGATGATCAAAAAATCTGCGAGATATTCTCGTCCGTAGTCACTACATTCCACCTTCTGTAAATGTCTTTGGTACTCGTGGTCCTACCGTTGGCTTCTTCCCTTGTGGCCATTGCCTTGCATGCGCCAATGCCCTGCGTGCCCTGAAATTTTTGTCCTCTGGTGGTGACAAAACATATGACATTCGCCAGCGTATATCCTGTGGCAGCTCGAATGTCATTTATTACGCTACATGTGGCTGCCCGAGGATATATGTTGGCCTAACCACCAGGAATTGAGAATACGTATCAGGGAACACGTCAGGGATATTGGCGCAGCAAAATCCATTTCTGACTCTTCGGATTTGAAGACAATTCCGCGCCACTTCAAAAACCATCATAATTGTGACGCCACTTCTTTCAAAGTCCGCGGAATTGACATACTACATCTCGGAGTTAGAGGTGGAGATTATAGGAAAATCCTGGCTCAAATGGAGGCCCGTTGGATCGTTCAGCTCGATACAATGGTGCCCAATGGCCTCAATGAATCTCTAAATTTTGCCTCTTTTTTATAGATTATTTTACTTCCTTCTGATACCCCCTTTCTGGTTCCGTTTGATGCCTTCTCTATTTTAATTTTGTTTTTAAATATATTTTTTCACAGTTGTGTTTATTCCTTCACTAACTTGGGACCTTTAACCCCATCTTCATATGCCTGGTTGGATATGAGAAGTCGTGAAATAAAAAGAAGAGCGAAAATACAGCAATGACAGACAATAATATATATGCGCTTTTTGTGTGTGAATAATGAATATATTGTATTCCATCATTTGTGCTTATGTCCGTCTTTTGTAAATTGTTCTTGCTGTGTTACTTTGTACTTTTTCGATCTTTGTAACTGAGCCTCATGTCCTTATATCTCTATGTACCATTATGGAGTTTGTTGTGCGCATGCCCCGCTGTTGCCTGGGTGATTCCCCCTGCGGTGGGGCGTCTCTTTGTGTCCGGGACGCGCTCTGGCCTTGCGCCTGCGCGCGTGTCTGGATGCATGACGCCGCCGTCACTGGGGGCTTGCCCGGCTTCAACGACGCATGCACCGTTATACCATCTCCTATTTGACAATGCATGACATGTGACCAGGAAGTGGGAGGTATTTAAAGGTCCTTTGTCCAACATATGGTTATCCCCTTGAGAAAGTGGCAGGTTAGCCACGAAACGTGCGTTGGGGTGGCATCTTTTGTATGGGGTGATCTCCCTCCTGCGGTACTTTACAGTCCTTCTTGGTGAGCATGGCTTCTTACTAGAATTGGCAGCGCTATACTGATTTCTGCTGGCCTCCTTATATAAGCGCTTGTCGCTTTGAGAAGCATGCCTGACATCTTGTGGTTGATAGTTCTGTAGCTATGTTACTTTTTTACCTTCCTTATTGTGGGGGATCCTTTATATGACATGTCTTGGGCTACAATTTGTTTACCTACTCATATTGCCACATATGTCTATTTAAACCGTTAGGAAGTGTTTTCTCCCTGTATGTGCACATGTCCTTTATATGTGTTTTCATTGTTCGTTGTTATTTATTCTCGTGCTACGTTTGTACTGTTATACAATAAATATTTACCTTTTATAATATGACTTTTGGTCACCAGTGACTCTCCCTTTTCTCCTATGTTACCAAGTTCCTTAGGGGGTCTAATTTCCAAAATGGGGTCTGTGTGGCCCAGCTGCGCTTGGTACACATGTTCCCTGGAGGATGCACAGAAAGGTAATGCACAAACACCTGATATTCATTCACATTTCACATTTCCCAGGAGCCACCAGAGGGAGCCCTTTAGATTCAGGTAAATAGGGGTGTGGAGAGACGCAGCAGTAGGCATTCTAGCCAGACAGTCATGCTAGTTGTTGGTTGTACCTCAGACAGATCAGATCTCATCAGGACACCAGAGTGAGAGGATTCCTGTCAGAGCTCAGACATTCTAGTTCAGTCTGTCTTTGCTAATCTAGCTTGATTCGTTCAGTGCTAGTCAGAGCTTTGTCTGAGCCAGTGCGAGTTCAGAGTTCAGACGTGTGGTGATTCCTGTCAGATGAGACAGAGGAGGAAAGATTGCAAGCTGTTACCTCAGAACAGGCTGACTGTTAGTTCCCTATGAACGTGGAAAGTGACTCTCGGAGCGAGCGTGAATTCAGTCTGACGGAAGGTCCTGAGAGCTGCTCTGGACAGAGTCTATGAGGAAAAGAAGGAAGGGGACTACAGTTATTATAACAACAAGCCAACTGAGAAACGGTCAGTGAGCTGTGGAAGGAAGGAAGCTGATGACTACACCTACTGTTGCCTGTGCTTATGTTAAGGGTGTGAGTAGGGCGACAGGCGAGTGGTAAAGAAGACGAAAGAGTGACTGAGGTGATATAGCAACGATAGCTGACCTCCACTCTGCCCAACCGGACGCCGGTCCGAGCTTACTAGTTCCTTCACGGCTAGTGGAAAAACCGTTGACCCTGCTGGATTCAGGTCGCAGAGGGTGGCCCATTAGTGCTGATACGTAACCGGGGTCAGGAAGAACAAGAGTCTAGCAGGGCCCTGCATATAGAGACTAGTTCTGTCCAAAAGAAGGCTCCACCACAATGTCGGCCGGGCGTAGCTGTTCTACACGGAGTTAAACTTCGCTTCATGCAAGTTAGGACTCACACACATTAAGAAGTAAGGAGGCCTTAAACCTACTCATTGATTACCTGGATGTGCATCCTCCACCCTGAGCAGCTTCCTGGGACATACCTGCAAATACCACCAGTAAAGGTATGGAAAGAGACTGACTTGTGTGTGTCTGACTTATTGCCTGCACCCTGACCGCCATAGACTTCGAGGGAACAGTCTCACCTGTGGGAGACTTAACACCTTGCTGCCCAGTAACATCCCCTCAGAAGATTCACCCTGCAGCGCTGGTCACCTTGATCAGAAACCACAGGTGGCATCACGAACAATTCCTACAATCCCCTGTAAATATTCCCCCTTGTATGAGCGCCCAGGGCAACGGACCGAGCTATGCTACCCGTGACCTCTCCCCCATTGAAGTGAATGGGCTCGGTGCAGAGTACCCCATAAGCCCTGGTACTGTACGTGCGACTCAGGGTCACTTGTGGGGGGTTTCCACTGTTTAGACACATCAGGGCCTCTACAAACACGACATGACGTCCAGCCAATTCTGCGCTGAAAAAGTCAAACGGCGCTCCTTCCCTTCCGAGCTCTGCCATGCACCCAAACAGTGGTTTACCCCCACATATGGGGTATCAGCATGCTCAGGACAAATTGCAAAAAAACTTTTGGAGTCTTGTTACCCTTGGGAAAATAAAAGTTGGGGTGAAAAGATTGTTTTTGTGGAAAAAATATGATTTTTTTATTTTCACTGTTCTATGTTATAAACTTCTGTGAATCACTTGGAGGTTCAAAGTGCTCACCACACATCTAGATAAGTTCCTTAGGGGTCTAGTTTCCAAAATGGGGTCTGTGTGGCCCAGCTGCACTTGGTACACATGTTCCCTGGAGGATGCACAGAAAGGTAATGCACAAACACCTGATATTCATTCACATTTCACATTTCCCAGGAGCCACCAGAGGGAGCCCTTTAGATTCAGGTAAATAGGGGTGTGGAATGACGCAGCAGTAGGCATTCTAGCCAGACAGTCATGCTAGTTGTTGGTTGTACCTCAGACAGATCAGATCTCCTCAGGACACCAGAGTGAGAGGATTCCTGTCAGAGCTCAGACATTCTAGTTCAGTCTGTCTTTGCTAATCTAGCTTGATTCGTTCAGTGCTAGTCAGAGCTTTGTCTGAGCCAGTGCGAGTTCAGAGTTCAGACGTGTGGTGATTCCTGTCAGATGAGACAGAGGAGGAAAGATTGCAAGCTGTTACCTCAGAACAGGCTGACTGTTAGTTCCCTATGAACGTGGAAAGTGACTCTCGAGCGAGCGTGAATTCAGTCTGATGGAAGGTCCTGAGAGCTGCTCTGGACAGAGTCTATGAGGGAAAAGAAGGAAGGGGACTACAGTTATTATAACAACAAGCCAACTGAGAAACGGTCAGTGAGCTGTGGAAGGAAGGAAGCTGATGACTACACCTACTGTTGCCTGTGCTTATGTTAAGGGTGTGAGTAGGGCGACAGGCGAGTGGTAAAGAAGACGAAAGAGTGACTGAGGTGATATAGCAACGATAGCTGACCTCCACTCTGCCCAACCGGACGCCGGGTCCGAGCTTACTAGTTCCTTCACGGCTAGTGGAAAAACCGGTGACCCTGCTGGATTTCAGGTCGCAGAGGTGGCCCATTAGTGCTGATACGTAACCGGGGGCAGGAAGAACAAGAGTCTAGCAGGGCCCTGCATATAGAGACTAGTTCTGTCCAAAAGAAGGCTCCACCACAATGTCGCCGGGCGTAGCTGTTCTACACGGAGTTAAACTTCGCTTCATGCAAGTTAGGACTCACACACATTAAGAAGTAAGGAGGCCTTAAACCTACTCATTGATTACCTGGATGTGCATCCTCCACCCTGAGCAGCTTCCTGGACATACCTGCAAATACCACCAGTAAAGGTATGGAAAGAGACTGACTTGTGTGTGTCTGACTTATTGCCTGCACCCTGCACCGCCATAGACTTCGAGGGAACAGTCTCACCTGTGGGAGACTTAACACTTTGCTGCCCAGTAACATCCCTCAGAAGATTCACCCTGCAGCGCTGGTCACCTTGATCAGAAACCACAGGTGGCATCACGAACAATTCCTACAATCCCCTGTAAATATTCCCCCTTGTATGAGCGCCCAGGGCAACGGACCGAGCTACGCTACCCGTGACCTCTCCCCCATTGAAGTGAATGGGCTCGGTGCAGAGTACCCCATAAGCCCTGGTACTGTACGTGCGACTCAGGGTCACTTGTGGGGGTTTCCACTGTTTAGACACATCAGGGCCTCTACAAACACGACATGACGTCCAGCCAATTCTGCGCTGAAAAAGTCAAACGGCGCTCCTTCCCTTCCGAGCTCTGCCATGCACCCAAACAGTGGTTTACCCCCACATATGGGGTATCAGCATGCTCAGGACAAATTGCAAAAAAACTTTTGGGGTCTTGTTACCCTTGGGAAAATAAAAATTGGGGTGAAAAGATTGTTTTTGTGGAAAAAATATGATTTTTTTATTTTCACTGTTCTATGTTATAAACTTCTGTGAAGCACTTGGAGGTTCAAAGTGCTCCCCACACACATCTAGATAAGTTCCTTAGGGGGTCTAGTTTCCAAAATGGGGTCTGTGTGGCCCAGCTGCGCTTGGTACACATGTTCCCTGGAGGATGCACAGAAAGGTAATGCACAAACACCTGATATTCATTCACATTTCACATTTCCCAGGAGCCACCAGAGGGAGCCCTTTAGATTCAGGTAAATAGGGGTGTGGAATGACGCAGCAGTAGGCATTCTAGCCAGACAGTCATGCTAGTTGTTGGTTGTACCTCAGACAGATCAGATCTCCTCAGGACACCAGAGTGAGAGGATTCCTGTCAGAGCTCAGACATTCTAGTTCAGTCTGTCTTTGCTAATCTAGCTTGATTCGTTCAGTGCTAGTCAGAGCTTTGTCTGAGCCAGTGCGAGTTCAGAGTTCAGACGTGTGGTGATTCCTGTCAGATGAGACAGAGGAGGAAAGATTGCAAGCTGTTACCTCAGAACAGGCTGACTGTTAGTTCCCTATGAACGTGGAAAGTGACTCTCGGAGCGAGCGTGAATTCAGTCTGATGGAAGGTCCTGAGAGCTGCTCTGGACAGAGTCTATGAGGGAAAAGAAGGAAGGGGACTACAGTTATTATAACAACAAGCCAACTGAGAAACGGTCAGTGAGCTGTGGAAGGAAGGAAGCTGATGACTACACCTACTGTTGCCTGTGCTTATGTTAAGGGTGTGAGTAGGGCGACAGGCGAGTGGTAAATAAGACGAAAGAGTGACTGAGGTGATATAGCAACGATAGCTGACCTCCACTCTGCCCAACCGGACGCCGGGTCCGAGCTTACTAGTTCCTTCACGGCTAGTGGAAAAACCGGTGACCCTGCTGGATTTCAGGTCGCAGAGGGTGGCCCATTAGTGCTGATACGTAACCGGGGTCAGGAAGAACAAGAGTCTAGCAGGGCCCTGCATATAGAGACTAGTTCTGTCCAAAAGAAGGCTCCACCACAATGTCGGCCGGGCGTAGCTGTTCTACACGGAGTTAAACTTCGCTTCATGCAAGTTAGGACTCACACACATTAAGAAGTAAGGAGGCCTTAAACCTACTCATTGATTACCTGGATGTGCATCCTCCACCCTGAGCAGCTTCCTGGGACATACCTGCAAATACCACCAGTAAAGGTATGGAAAGAGACTGACTTGTGTGTGTCTGACTTATTGCCTGCACCCTGCACCGCCATAGACTTCGAGGGAACAGTCTCACCTGTGGGAGACTTAACACCTTGCTGCCCAGTAACATCCCCTCAGAAGATTCACCCTGCAGCGCTGGTCACCTTGATCAGAAACCACAGGTGGCATCACGAACAATTCCTACAATCCCCTGTAAATATTCCCCCTTGTATGAGCGCCCAGGGCAACGGACCGAGCTACGCTACCCGTGACCTCTCCCCCATTGAAGTGAATGGGCTCGGTGCCGAGTACCCCATAAGCCCTGGTACTGTACGTGCGACTCAGGGTCACTTGTGGGGGGTTTCCACTGTTTAGACACATCAGGGCCTCTACAAACACGACATGACGTCCAGCCAATTCTGCGCTGAAAAAGTCAAACGGCGCTCCTTCCCTTCCGAGCTCTGCCATGCACCCAAACAGTGGTTTACCCCCACATATGGGGTATCAGCATGCTCAGGACAAATTGCAAAAAACTTTTGGGGTCTTGTTACCCTTGGGAAAATAAAAATTGGGGTGAAAAGATTGTTTTTGTGGAAAAAATATGATTTTTTTATTTTCACTGTTCTATGTTATAAACTTCTGTGAAGCACTTGGAGGTTCAAAGTGCTCACCACACATCTAGATAAGTTCCTTAGGGGGTCTAGTTTCCAAAATGGGGTCACTTGTGATGGGTTTCCACTGTTTAGGCACATCAGGGCCTCTACAAACGCGACATGGCGTCCAGCCAATTCTGCGTTGAAAAAGTCAAATGTCGCTCCTTCCCTTGCGACCTCTGCCGTGCGCCCAAAAAGTGGTTTACCCCCACATATGGGTATCGGCTTATTCAGGAGAAATTGCACAACAAATTTTGTGGTTCATTTTTTCTTTTAACAGTTGTGAAAATAAAAAAAATAGGTTCCGAAGTAAAGTTTTTGCAAAAAAAGTTAAATGCTAATTTTTTCCTTCCACATTGCTTCAATTCTTGTGAAGCACGTAAAGGGTTAATAAACTTCTTTAATGTGGTTTTGAGCACCTTGAGGGGTGCAGTTTTTAGAATGGTGTCACTTTTGGGTATTTTCTATCGTATAGACCCCTCAAAGTGACTTCAAATGTGATGTGGTCCCTAAAATAAAAATGGTGTTGTAAAAATGAGAAATCGCTGGTCAACTTTTAACCCTTATAACTTCGTGACAAAAAAAAATTTTGTCCCAAAATTGTGCTGATGTAAAGTAGACATGTGGGAAATGTTATTTATTAAGAAATTTGTGTGACATATCTCTTTGATTTAAGGGAATAAAAATTTAAAGTTTGAAAATTGTTAAATTTTCAAAATTTTTGCCATATTTCCATTTTTTTCATAAATAAACACAAGTCATATCAAAGAAATTTTACCACTAACGTGAAGTACAATATGTCACGAAAAAACATTCTCAGAATCAGCGTGATTCGTTAAAGCATTCCAGAGTTATAACCTCATAAAGAGACAGTGGTCAGAATTGTAAAAATTGGCCCTGTCATTAAGCTGCAAAATGGCTTTGTCACTAAGGGTTAACAGTGATCTTATTAAGGAGACGGTAGTCAATACATGGCCTCAAGAGCCATCCTTCTTGGCCACAAAGAAAAAGCCGGCACCTAAAGGTGAAGAGGACGGTCTGATATAACCCTTCTCCAAAGACTCTTTGATATAAGATCGCATAGCATCATGTTCAGGTACAGATAAATTGAAGAGCCCACCCTTGGGAAATTTACAACCGGGCACTCTATCGCGCAATCATAACTCCTGTGAGGAGGTAAGGACGCAGACTTACTCTCACTAAACACATCAGACAAATCAGCCAAATAGTCAGGGACCTCCTGAGACTGGGGAGAGGTAGCAAAACAGGAGTGTCACTACGAACACATTGACAACCCCAACTGACCACAGACACAGACTTTCAATCCAGAACAAGATTATGGGTCTGCAACCAAGGAAAACAATACAACAGTACAATAATGTCATGTATATTATGTAACACGAAAAATTTACAATTCTCTTGGTGGTCTGGGGCTACCCGCATTATCACCTGGGTCCAAAACTGGGGTTTATTCTCCGCTAAAGGGGAAGCATGAATACCCCTCAAAGGAATAGGAGTCCGCAGGTGTACCATGGGAAAACCACAACGTTTTGCAAAGTCAAAATCCATCAGGTTCAGGGCTGCTCCTGAATCAACAAAAGCCTTAGTAGAAAATGAAGATAAGGAGCAGATCAAGGTAATGGCACTGTCACACTTGGCGATCGCACCTGCGATCACGACAACGACACGACCTGGCGAGATCGCTAGTGCGATCGCTATATGGTCGCTAGTTAGCTTCTAAACACAAAGATCTCATCAGAGATCAGCGATCTGTATAACGACCTCTGCGGTCGTTGGGAAAACCTAGTCCTGCCTGCGACGCTGGTAAAGTCGTTCATAAAGGGTGTCACACTCAGCGATTCAGGCTCACCAGCGGGACACCAACGACCAAAAAACGGCTCAGAATGTTCATGAGCGATCAACGACATCTCAGCAGGGGCCACATCGCTGCTACATGTCACACACAGCGACGTCGCTAACGAGATCGCTGCTGCGTCATAAAATCGCTGACGATTTAGCGATCTCGTTAGCGATCTCGCTTAGTGTGACAGTACCTTAACAGTCAAGAGGAATTTAGGCTGTTCATTGCCCAAAACAATTGAGTGAGCAAAACATTTTTCCCACTTAGGGCAGACGGAAATAGTATGAGAAGCGTCCCCACTAAAGAAGCACAACTTATTACGCCTACTAAACTCTTGACGTTGAGCCCTAGAAACAACCCTATCACACTGCATGGGCTCAGAGGTTTGCTCGAAAGGCAACACCGCCTCTTGCATAGTTTTACATTCACATAAACGTCTGTCAACTTGAATGGCTAATGACAGAGTCATTGAGACCAGAGGGGACAGGAAATCCCACCATAACATCCTTTACAGTCTCTGCCAGACCTTTCCGAAAAAAAGCGCTAGGGCATCATCATTCCATTTAGTAAGGACTGCCCACTTTTGAAATTTCTGACAATATAACTCTGCCGCTTCCTGACCCTGGTTCAATGCCAATAAGGTTTTCTTAGCTTGATCAATAACATTAGGTTCATCATACAACAACCCCAGAGCCTGAAATAACGCATCCACATTAGCCAAAACAGGATCCCCAGGTGTCAGGGAAAAAGACCAATCCTGAGGGTCACCGCGCAACAAGGAGATGACAATTTTAACTTGCTGCACCGAGTTCCCTGAGGAATTGGGTTTCAAAGCAAAGAGCAATTTACAATTATTCTTAAAGTTCAAAAATTTAGACCGATCCCCAGAAAATAAATCAGGAATAGGGATCTTAGGTTCTACAGTAGACAACTAAGCGAGATAGGCAGAAATTCTCCGAACTTCAGCAGCGAGCTGCTCAACACGATCAGACAAATGCTTAGTCTCCATGAAGAAAAAATCCTCCTACAGCCCCCAGAGAAAAAGAGGAAAAAAATATATAAAAAATTCTGACACTTTTTTTTTTTAATACTATTCTTTCCTTCTTTAAAGTACCGTAGAATCTGCAGGCCGGTGATTCTGTTATGATTCGGTAACCGAGGAGGATAATAGAAAAATAGGCTAGGCAACCAGACACCAGAGAGGTTGGTAACTTAGCAGATTGCAGACCTCTAAACTGACAACACAACTGTGGATGTACCTACGATGTCCTAGACGCCTCGACACAGCCAAAGAGTTAACTAAGCCTAAAGAGAGAAATGGGAAAGCTAAACTGCCCCAAAGTAGAGCCCCAAAGGAATAGATAGCCCCCAAACATATATTGCCGGTGAGACAGATGAAGTACAAAACACAGGCAGAAAATAGAGTAAGCAAATGCTGGGGCCCAAACTGACTGGATAGAACAGGATAGAAAAGGATACTGTCTGCAATCCCGCAAAAAACCCAAAGAAAAATTCCCACACGTCTGATATGCAAAAATCCTGAGGCCACACGACCTCTCCCCCACTAAATCAGAACTCTGGTGTGAACTGGATGCAAAACAACAGATACTGAAATAACAGGGAACTAGAAATACAGAAAAGACTGACATAAGCTGTGGCAAGGAAAACAGAGTCCAGCACAGGTCCCAGCAGGGAACCCAGTTGAACTCACACCAGCCAGGCAGAGAACAGAGAAAAGCAAAAAGGGAAAAAATGCCACAGATTAAAACAGACAAATAACTTATCTGAAAGATGCAGGACAAAGCAGGGAGCAAGCAGACTTCCAGAAGGCTCAGAAAGAAAACCAAATCACCGGCAACAACTAAGGAAAGGCTGCTCACTTAAATCTCTCCAGTCTGTAACATCTGACCTCCAATCATCCTCTTCAGGTGATTGACTTCTGTCAACCAGACCAGCTCCATTACCAGTAGCAACCACCCGATGGAGCCCAAACTCAGAAGCCAGATCAAAGGTGTTCACAACAGGGGCTATGTGGGGGCTTATATTTTATGTAGGGCGCTATGTGGGGGCTCATATTGTATGTAGGGGCTATGTGGGAACTCATTTTGCATGTAGGGGGCTATGTGGGGGCTCATATTGTATGTATTGGTTATGTGGTGGCTCATATTTTATGTAGGGCGCTATGTGGGGGCTCATATTGTATGTAGGAGTTATGTGGTGGCTCATATTATATATAGGAGTTATGTGGTGGCTCATATTTTATGTAGGGGGCTATGTGTTGTTTTCAGTGTACGGATGTGCCCCAGAGCACCTGTGTGTTACTCACATGATCTATCACGTGATCTATTGGGGGAGGTCATGTGACATGTCACGTGATGCATTCAGGTACCTGGGGCCTTCTAGACTGCTCGGGGCCCGGGCTACTCTTAATCCTCCCCCTCGGACAGCCCAGGCTCCACAGTCCACGCTTGAATTATGTTTCATGGTGGACAGAAGAGGCATCACTGTAACAAAATGTACTGAAACCACATTTACTGTCAGTGATGAACAACAAGTTGACCTGAAAAAAATAAATAAAACAAAATCACAAATTGATGCAAAAAAAAAAAAGAATTAAAAATCTTTTAACTTATAATGCAGATAATATAATGAAAAAACATAAAAATTAGAATTATTTTTTATTATGGACATGCACCCGGGTCAGTTTTACGTTAATGTATTCGTACATTGATGCATTGATTCATCTGTGCTACAGAGTGGGTTGAACACATTTTATGCTTTTTTGGAATTTGACCACAAGAGGGCAGTGTAGGACTGATAATTCTGCTTCCGCCTCCTGCATTAGATTAAAGGGTTTGTCTATGATGAGCTGCAAAACATTTGTAATAATGAAAGAACATATCCGATTCCTCAACTTTTATTTGCACCAACCAGGCGATGCACTCCAGCTGCTCCCTGGCTTCAGACATCACAACCTGTATACCCCATGTTAACTCTGCAGCCAATCACTGGCTTCAGCAGTCAATGATTGGCTGCAGGAGTATTGGACCTAGATTAGATCTGGCATAAGTAGAATAAAATACAAACAAAAACAAGTATTTTTGTGTCACCAAATTCTGAAAGCCATGACTTTTCTTTTTGGTCATTAATAGTTATATGGGGGGGGGGTATTTTTTATTATAATTTCTTGCAGTACAAATTTTGATAACTACAACTTTCTCCTTATATTCCAAATTTCTTGGGGACGTTGACGTGAACAAAATTCTGTGATTTATTTTTTTTGCTTTGTTTCAGTATTCACTATATAGGACACATATTATGACTATTTTGAAATATTTTGTTTTTTAGTTTTTTAATGATTTTACTAGTTCCATTACGGGAAATTTTGGCGAGTTTGAACGTTCATATTTTTGTTTTCCCTATTTTTTTTAATATTTAACTTTTTTTTTTTTACAATTGTTTTGATACCTCTACAGGAAATGACCTGCATGTACAATGTACTGCAACATTGATGTCTAAAGTAAAATTGTCGAGCTCCTATAAAGCTCATAGACAGAAGCATACAAGGGGATAAACAGCTGCGATAAAAGAAATTGACTCCAAGCATCCTATATATCGTCAGAAACTAATGTTTTTTTTGGGTGTACAGTTCTTGCAACAGTAGTTTGCGAACGACATTTGCCAAGCCCCTAAAGTGCCAGAATATCAGAAATCACCCAAAATTGACCCCATATTGGGAGAGTCTGCATTAGGGCCCCAAGGCTGTGCTGTGCCATTACAGCAGCAGA
Organism: Oophaga sylvatica; assembly: GCA_033576555.1. Classification (NCBI taxonomy): domain Eukaryota; kingdom Metazoa; phylum Chordata; class Amphibia; order Anura; family Dendrobatidae; genus Oophaga; species Oophaga sylvatica. The sequence goes on from JARQOD010000008.1 coordinate 154,615,212, forward strand.
CCATGCGACTGCTAAGGGGTCTGAGTCTGGGGGAGCCCGATGCCAGCGTCGCATACCTATACAGGTGAAAGCAATGATGAACGATGGAAGCCAGTTTCTTTCTCCCCCATTATTGTCTCTTGGCATCTGACGTCTCAGCCAGTGGGCATGATGATGTATTTTCAGTGAGCTGCTGAGGAGATGCGTTGAGGAGACCGGAGCAGCGAGGAACGTGGAGAGGTGAGTATTTAATAATTTTTTAATATCAGTAACTACATTGTATTGAACATAATACTGTATGGAGGACTATGGGCTGTGCATTATACTATATGGAGGGCTATGGGGTGCATTATAATATATGGAGGGCTATAGGGTGCATTATACTATATAGAGGGCTATGGGGTGCATTATATTATATTTGAATGGAGCAGGTCAGATATGACCTTGGTCAGATGCGACATCATTTTAAGTGTGAAATCTTTGAAGTGTTACATCAAAAATATACCAGAATGATAGCGCATGGTATATTCCCCTTCATGCTGTCATGTCCTGATCCATCTACTTTTATCCACAGGTACGTCTGAACCATCTCTCAATCCAGAATACCCACTGCACCCCAGAATCCTATGTACTCCTCTTTTTCTGTTTTAACTGGTACGTCTGAACCATCTCTCTTCTTTTTCTGTTTTAACTGGTACGCTGCTGCTTTTTCCCTGATTTTAATTCCATGTAGCATACTTCAGATTTACTGAATGCATACTGATGTCTGTGATCCTCACTCCTAGGCCTATCCCTCCATCTTAATTTGTCTTTCTTCAGCCTTGACGTTAGGCAAATGTTCTGTTAACTGCAATCTGTTAATTGCTCCCTACTGTGAACTCTCCTCCTGTTCCTTTCTCCTCCCCTCTCTCTCTCCCACCTGGCTTAATTTCTTGGACATTTGAATGGTATAAGTTGAATGGAGCTGGTCAGATATGACCTTGATCAGATGCGACATCATTTTAAGTGTGACATCTTTGAAGTGTTACATCAGAAATAGTCCAGAAATCGGTCAGAAGGTAAGAATAATCCCTGTCTTCTAATTTTACTTGCCTTTCTTTTACCCTGCTCTTTAACCATGCTCACATTTGCCCTCACCGTTTTTGCTCCACTAATCTTCACTCTCCTTCGCTATCCCCAAACCCCTGCAAGCTTGAACCAAATAACTGTCTCCCCCTCTCTCCTACCCCCCCCACATCGCCTCATCTGCAGACCTGCTTCTTAACCTCAGAACTCTCCCACTAAAATATAACGTAAGCCGTTCACTCTCCTTCACCCATCTGCTTTCCCTTTCTCTGCTTCTTCTCACTGCTGGCGACATATCCCCCAATCCTGGCCCCCCTGCCTCATACATCCCACTAATCCTCACCCCTATACTTCTCACAGTAAGAGAAACTAACGCAATCCCTCACACCTATAACCTGTGCCACTGACCCCTACCCCCCAGCTTCCTCTCTCTGGAGCACTCTGGAATGCCCGCTCTGTCTGCAACAAGCTCCACGTGACCCACGATCTCTTTACCTCCCGCAACCTCTCCTTCCTGGCCCTTACTGAGACCTGGCTGACGCCCCCTGACACGGCCTCCCCCGCTGCACTGAGTTACGGTGGCCTCCACTTCACCCACACTCCTCGCTCTGGCAACAGACACGGAGGCATGGGTTTCCTTCTTTCTAATAACTGCTCCTTCAACTCTATCCAACCCCCACCCTCCCTCATCCTCCCTTCCTTTGAGGTCCACTCGGTCCGTATCTACTCTCCCTCTAATCTCCAAATGGCCGTCATATACCGACCACCGGGCTCAGCCACTGCCTTCATTGACCAATTCTCCAGCTGGCTTCTTCACTTTCTCTCTGCTGACATCCCCACCATCATCATGGGTGACTTTAATATCCCTATTGACACCCACCAGCCAGCAGCCTCCAAACTCCTGTCACTTACTTCATCCTTTGGACTTAATCAGTGGTCCTCCACAGCCACCCACACAGATGGACATACATTAGACCTCATCTTCACCCGCCTCTGTTCCCTATCTAATCTCACAATCTCTCCCCTTCCCCTATCCGACCACCACCTACTCACCTTCTCATCCCTGTCCTCTTCACCTGCCCCTTATGTCCAGCCACTGGCACATCCTCGCAGAAACCTCGCACACCTAGACATTCACAGACTCTCAGACTCTCTTCTACCTCTGTCCTCCATATCTTCACTCCATGACACAGACAGCGCCACCGCTTTCTATAACACCACCCTCACATCTGCCATAGACTCAGTCGCCCCTCTCATGCATGGCAAAGTGTGACAAATCAATAGGCAACCCTGGCACAACAATCTCACCAAAAAACTTCAACAATCATCCAGGGTCGCAGAGCGGCATTGGAAGAAAACACACCTGCCAGATGACTTCACTGCTTTCAAACAAGCTACACTTGCCTTCAAAATAGCCCTCACCTCTGCTAAACAGACCTATTTCACAAACCTTGTATCTTCATTATCCTACAACCCAAAACAACTGTTCAGCACATTCAACTCTCTCCTCCGCCCACCACTGCCACCTCCAACTCCCCTCATCTCTGCCGAGGACTTTGCCACCTACTTCAAAAATAAGATCGACCAAACAAGGCAAACCTTTACTGTTCCACCACCCCAACCACTCCATATACCAGACCTCTGCCCTTCCCAAATAACCTCCCTCTCCAACATCACTGAAGAAGAGCTTACTCAACTCCTTTTCAAATCACACCTCCCCACTTGACCCCATCCCTTCCCACCTGCTCCCCAACCTCACTAACATGCTCATCCCAGCCCTAACCCATCTCTTCAACCTATCTTCTGGTCTCTTTCCCTCTGCCTTCAAACATGCCACCATCACACCCATCCTCAAAAAAACAAACCTTGACCCAACTGCTATGCCCAGCTATTGCCCAATATCATTGCTCCCGTTTGCTTCCAAACTCCTTGAGCAGCATGTCCACGCTCAACTTTCCTCCCACCTCTCATCTAACTTTCTCATTGACAACCTCCAATCTGGCTTGCGCCCCCACCACTCCACTGAAACTGCCCTGACCAAAATTACTAATGACTTACTCACAGCCAAAGCTAACAGACAGTTCTTAATCCTCCTCCTCCTTGACCTGTCCTCTGCCTTTAACACAGTCGACTACTGCCTACTGCTACAGATTCTTTCTTCCCATGGCATCAAAGACCTTGCCCTGTCCTGGATCACCACTTACCTTTCCGACCGCACATTTAGCATCTCCCACTCCCACACTACCTCCTCATCCCGCCCTCTCTCTGTTGGAGTCCCTCAAGGCTCTGTCCTGGGGCCCCTACTTCTTTCCATCTATACCCTTGGCCTAGGACAACTCATAAAGTCCCATGGCTTCCAGTACCACCTCTATGCGGACGACACTCAGATCTACCTCTCTGGCCCAGATGTCACCTCTCTGCTGTCCAGAATCCCGGAGTGTCTATCAGCCATATCCTACTTCACCTCTCGCTTCCTAAAACTCAATGTAGACAAAACCGAACGCATCATATTTCCTCCATCTCAAGTATCTTCCCTACCCGATCTATCTATTATGGTAAATGGCATCACGATCTCTCTCGCACCTGAAATTAGCTGCCTCGGAGTAACTCTCGACTCTGTCCTGTCCTTCAAACCACACATCCAAACTCTTGCCACCTCCTTTCGCCTCCAACTTAAAAATAATAATAATAATAATCTTTATTTATATAGCGCCAACATGTTCCGCAGCGCTTTACAATTTAACAGTTTCAAAACACAAGTCATAAGTAACAACGTTAACAATACAATAATTAAAGCAAAGTATGATGACCCTGCTCGTGAGAGCTTACAATCTACAATGAGGTGGGGGAGATACAAAGTACAGATGTGTATATACAATGGTGTATTTACAATGATGGTCCAGCCATCTTGAGGGAGTGAGGGATGGATGGAGATAGTGAATGGGCTACACACACACACACTTAAGGTACTGCCACACTTAGTGATCTCGTTAGCGATCTCAATAACGACGCAAGCCAACGAGATCGTTTTTGTGATCTCTTTTAGGTCACTAGTAGCTGCCAAACAGGAGATCTCATAAACGACTCATCAGCGGTCAGCAATCTCTTTAACGACTTTGGCGGTCGTTAGGACGTCATTAGCATGTACTGAGCACTTCTGATTCATAGGAATTTCCAGCATCGCTCCTGCTCTCTGCGTCCTGCTAGCCTGCTTTGCAACTTCTGCGATCCTCTCTGTGATGCAAAAGAGAACTTACAGATATTGCGATCCACTCCGTGACGCAAAACAGTCGTAGGCGTCACAAACGAGGTCGCTCGTCGTTCGCAAAAGGTGCCAAACACAGCGATTCAGGCTCACCAGCGGGACGCCAACGATCAAAAAATGGTCCAGAACACTAGTGAACGATCAGCGACATCACAGCAGGGGCCACATCGTTGCTACATGCCACACACAACGAGGTCGCAAACGAGATCGCAAAATAGTGACGTTTTAGTGATCTCGTTTGCGATCTCATTTGCAATCTCGTTTAGTGTGGCATACCCTTTACACATAGAATGACTTTGATTAGTGAATGTGATAGGCCGCTCTGAAAAAATGTGTTTTGAGGGAGCACCTGAAACCATGCAAATTGTGGATAGTCCTAATTTCTTGGGGTAGAGCATTCCAGAGGATTGGCGCAGAGCGGGAAAAGTCTTGGAGTCAGGAGTGGGAGGTACGGATTAGTGCAGAGGTTAGTCGAAAGTCATTTGCAGAGCGCAGCAGTCGGTTAGGCCGATATAGAAATGAGGGAGGAGATGTAGGGGGTTGCTGCAGTGTGGAGAGCTTTGTGGGTGAGAACCAGTACTTTGAATTGGATCCTATAATGAATGGGCAGCCAGTGTAAGGACTGGCAAAGAGCGGACGCGTCCGAGTACCGATTAGCCAGATGGATGACCCTGACTGCTGCATTAAGGATGGACTGGAGAGGGGATAGTCGAGTAATGGGGAGGCCAAGTAATAGAGCGTTGCAGTAGTCCAGGCGGGAGTGGATCAATGCTACAGTGAGGGTTTTTGTTGTTTCCATGGTGAGAAAAGGGCGGATTCTAGAGATGTTCATTAGGTGTAGGCGGCAAGAGCGGGCAAGAGATTGTATATGGGAGGTGAAGGAGAGATTGGTGTCAAACATAACACCCAGACAGCGAGCCTGCTGCCGGGGTGTTATTATGGTGCCGCCCACGGAGAGGGAAATGTCAGATTTAGGGAGGTTAGTAGACGGCGGGAGCAGAAAGAGTTCAGTTTTGGAGAGGTTAAGTTTCAGATAGAGAGCGGACATGATGTTTGAGACTACAGACAGACAGTCGGTGGCGTTCTTTAGAACAGCGGGGGTAAGGTCGGGGGATGACGTGTATAGTTGTGTGTCATCAGCATAAAGATGGTACTGAAAGCCAAATCTGCTGATGGTCTGTCCAATTGGGGCCGTGTAGAGAGAGAAGAGAAGGGGGCCAAGGACTGAGCCCTGGGGTACACCGACAGTGAGAGGAAGAGGAGATGACGTGGAGCCAGAGAACGAAACACTGAAGGAGCGGTCAGAAAGATAGGAGAACCAGGAGAGAACAGTGTCCTTAATACCTAGAGAGTGGAGCCTGGACAGTAGGAGACGGTGGTCAACCGTGTCGAAAGCTGCAGAAAGGTCGAGAAGAATGAGCAGAGAGTGGTCGCCGTTACGTTTTGCTGTCAGAAGGTCATTGGTCACTTTGATGAGTGCAGTTTCAGTCGAATGTAAGGGGTGGAAGCCGGACTGTGAAGGGTCTAGAAGGGAGTAAGTGAAGAGGTAACGGGTGAGGCGGGAGTAGACTAGGCGCTCCAAAAGTTTAGAGATGAAGGGGAGATTGGAGACCGGTCTGTAGTTGTTTGTAATGATGGAGTGTTTGAAGGAAGATGGGAAAATGCCAGAGGAGAGTGATAGATTAAAGATTGTAGTTAGGTGAGTAGGGTTGAGCATTCCGATACTGCAAATATCGGGTATCGGCCGATATTGGCTGTATCGGAATTCCGATTCCGAGTTCCGATATTTTCGTCATATCGGATACCGGAATCGGAATGTCACTGTCAGTGTCCGTCTGTCGGGTCTGTCAGGAGTCAGCGGCACTTACCCGGCAGAAGATCTCCGGCGGTCACGTCCTGGACTGCTTGATGGCCGCCATCCTCTTCTCCCTGGCGGTCACATGCAGTTTCTCGCGATAACTGCAGTGACTGCTGGGTAATCCCGGCCGTAAAGCAGTCAGTCCGATGACGTCACCGCCGGGGAAGCAGGTAATCAGCTGTGCTGCGCCGGGATGTCAGGCTCTGCCTGTCATTGCGATGTAGCAGAGCTGGATCGTCGTGGGACTGTCGTTACTATGGACTGCGTCGGACAGGTGGTATACTGTTGGTTTGTTTTTTTTCTTTTTTTACAGGAGATCGATGGCGTCGCAGGAATGAGAGTGTAATAAAAGAAATGAAAACTGTGTTGTCTCTTTTATTCATTAAAATACTTTTTTCTGGCTGTGTCTTTTTTTTAACCCCTTAGTGACAGAGCCATTTTGCAGCTTAATGACCGGGCCAATTTTTACAATTCTGACCACTGTCACTTTATGAGGCTATAACTCTGGAACGCTTTAACGAATCCCGCTGATTCTGAGACTGTTTTTTCGTGACATATTGTACTTCACGTTACTGGTAAAATTTCTTTGATATGACTTGTGTTTATTTATGAAAAAAACGGAAATATGGCGAAAATTTTGAAAATTTAACAATTTTCAAACTTTAAATTTTTATGCCCTTAAATCAGAGAGATATGTCACACAAATTTCTTAATAAATAACATTGCCCACATGTCTACTTTACATCAGCACAATTTTGGGACCAAAATTTTTTTTTTTTACAAAGTTATAAGGGTTAACCCAGCGATTTCTCATTTTTACAACACCATTTTGTTTTTAGGGACCACATCACATTTGAAGTCACTTTGAGGGGTCTATATGATAAAGAATACCCAAAAGTGACACCATTCTAAAAACTTCACCCCTCAAGGTGTTCAAAACCACATTCAAAAAGTTTATTAACCCTTTACGTGCTTCACAGGAACTGAAGCAATGTGGAAAGAAAAAAATAACATTTAACTTTTTTTGCAAAAGCTTTAATTTGGAACCTATTTTTTTTATTTTCACAAGTGTTAAAAGAAAAAATGAACCACAAAATTTGTTGTGCAATTTCTCCTGAATAAGCCGATACCCCATATGTGGGGGTAAACCACTTTTTGGGCGCACGGCAGAGGTCGCAAGGGAAGGAGCGACATTTGACTTTTTCAACGCAGAATTGGCTGGACGCCATGTCGCGTTTGTAGAGGCCCTGATGTGTCTAAACAGTGGAAACCCATCACAAGTGACCCCATTTTGGAAACTAGACCCCCTAAGGAACTTATCTAGATGTGTGGTGAGGTGAGCACTTTGAACCTCCAAGTGCTTCACAGAAGTTAATAACATAGAACAGTGAAAATAAAAAATCATATTTTTTCCACAAAAACAATCTTGTCACCCCAATTTTTATTTTTCCAAGGGTAAAAAGACCCCAAAAGTTTTTGTGCAATTTGTCCTGAGCATGCTGATACCCCATATGTGGGGGTAAACCACTGTTTGGGTGCATGGCAGAGCTTGGAAGGGAAGGAGCGCCGTTTGACTTTTTCAGCGCAGAATTGGCTGGACGTCATGTCGTGCTTGTAGAGGCCCTGATGTGTCTAAACAGTGGAAACCCCCCACAAGTGACCCCATTTTGGAAATTAGACCCCCTAAGGAACTTATCTAGATCTGTGGTGAGCACTTTGAACCTCCAAGTGCTTCACAGAAGTTTATAACATAGAGCCGTGAAAATAAAAAATCATATTTTTTCCACAAAAACGATCTGTTCACCCCAATTTTTATTTTTCCAAGGGTAACAAGACCCGAAAAGTTTTTGTGCAATTTGTCCTGAGCATGCTGATACCCCATATGTGGGGGTAAACCACTGTTTGGGTGCATGGCAGAGCTTGGAAGGGAAGGAGCGCCGTTTGACTTTTTCAACTCAGAATTGGCTGGACGCCATGTCGCGTTTGTAGAGGCCCTAATGTGTCTAAACAGTGGAAACCCCCCACAAGTGACACCATTTTGGAAACTAGAACCCCTAAGGAACTTATATAGATGTGTGGTGAGCACTTTGAACCCCCAAGTGCTTCACAGAAGTTTATAACTCCCGGGCATGAAAATAAAAAGTCATATTTTTTCCACAAACCTGATCGTTTAGTCCCCAATTTTTTATTTTTCCAAGGGTAACAGGAGAAATTAGACCACAAAAGTTGTTGTCCAATTTGTCCTGAGTACGCTGATACCCCATATGTGGGGTGGGACCACTGTTTGGGCGCACGGCAGGGCTTGGAAGGGAAGGAGCGCCGTTTGACTTTTTCAAACCAAAATTGGCTGGAATTGAAATTGGACGCCATGTCGCGTTTGGAGAGCCCCTGATACGCCTAAACAGTCGAAACCCCCCACAAATCACACCATTTTGGAAACTAGACCCCTTAAGGAACTTATCTAGATGTGTGGTGAGCACTTTGAACCCCCAGGTGCTTCACAGAAATTAATAAACGTAGAGCCGTGAAAATAAAAAATCATTTTTTTCCTCAAAAATTATTCTTAGCCCGCTATTTTTTTTATTTTCCCAAGGGTAACAGGAGAAATTGGACCCAAAAAGTTGTTGTGCAATTTTTCCTGTGTACGCTGATACCCCATATGTGGGGTGAAACCACTGTTTGGGCGCATGGGAGTGCTTGGAAGGGAAGGAGCGCCATTTTGTAATGCAGACTTTGATGGAATGTTCTGCAGGCGTCATGTTGTGTTTGCAGAGCCCTTGATGTACCTAAACAGTAGAAACCCCCTGCAAGTGACACCATTTTGGAAACTAGACCCCCCAAGGAGCTTATCTAGATGTGTGGTGAGCACTTTGAACCCCCAAGTGCTTCACAGAAATATATAAACGCAGAGCCGTGAAAATGAAAAATCATTTTTTTTTCTCAAAAATGATTTTTTTAGCCAGCTATTTTTTATTTTCCCAAGGGTAACTGGAGAAATTAGAACCCCAAAATTGGTGTGCAATTTGTCCTGAGTACGCTGATACCCCATATGTTAGGGTAAACCACTGTTTGGGCGCACGGCAGGGCTCGGAAGGGAGGGAGCGCCATTTGACTTTTTGAAAGCCACGTCGTGTTTGGAGACCCCCTGATGGGTCTAAACAGTGGAAACCCCCCACAAGTGACCCCATTTTGGAAACTAGACCCCTTAAGGAGCTTATCTAGATGTGTGGTGAGCACTTTGAACCCCCAAATGCTTCACAGAAATTTATAAACGCAGAGCCGTGAAAATGAAAAATCATTTTTTTCTCAAAAATGATTTTTTTAGCCAGCTATTTTTTATTTTCCCAAGGGTAACCGGAGAAATTAGAACCCCAAAATTGGTGTGCAATTTGTCCTGAGTACGCTGATACCCCATATGTTGGGGTAAACCACTGTTTGGGCGCACGGCAGGGCTCGGAAGGGAGGGAGCGCCATTTGACTTTTTGAACGCCACGTCGTGTTTGGAGACCCCCTGATGTGCCTAAATAGTGGAAATCCCTCAATTCTAGCTCCAACCCTAATCCCAACCGTAATCGTAACCTAAATCCCAACCCTAATTCCAACCCTAATTGTAACCCTAACCTTAATTATAACCCTAACTCTAATTGTAACCCTAACCCTAATTGTAACCCTAACCCTAATTATAACCCTAACCCTAAGACTGGGTTCATTTTGCGTTTTACCAGCCCGTTAAACACATAGCGTTGATGGGCTGCTAACGGTATAGCATAACGTGATCGCGTTATGCTATACCCGCTAGCGCAGAGGAATCAGCAGATGATTCATCTGCGCTAGCGGTGACGGAGCCCAGACGCTGCAGCCCGCGTCCGAGGCTCCGTCACTGAATGATGGCACGTCGCAAACGCATGCCGCTTTACGGCATGCGTCGCGATGCGCCCTCAAATGGGGGTGAATGGCAGCGTTAACGGACTGCGTTACACCGCGTTATACCGCGGTGTAGCGCAGTCCGTCTAACGGACTGCCATAACGCAGTGTGAACCCAGCTTAACCCTAACGCTAATTATAACCCTAACCCTAATGCTAACCCTAACCCTAATGCTAACCCTAACCCTAATTATAACCCTAACCCTAATTATAACCCTAACCCTAACAGAAAAATGAAAATAAATATAATTTCTATTTTTTATTATATGTCCCTAACTAAAGGGGTGATAAATGGGGGGGTTATGTACTGTTTTTTTTATTTTGATCACTGTGATAGTTTATCACAGTGATCAAAATGCACTTTCTGGAGAATGAATGAAACTTTTTTTGAATCTGCCGCCAAGCAGATCGGCGGGCGCACTGCGCATGCGCCCGCCATTTTTTTTTTTTGCAGGAAGAAGACGCCGGGATCCTGGGTCCTGCGGGAGGACGGAGGACACCGGTAAGTATACGGGGGGCGATCGGGGGACCGGGGGACCCTCATTTTCTCCCCTCTGATGTGCGATCACATCAGAGGGGAGAGAAATCATTTTTTTTTTTTTTTTTTTTTGCGATCGTGGCTATGCTTGCATAGCCGCGATCGCAACACCGGGATCGGTGAATACCGACCCGGATCATGTTCTCTGGGGTCTCGGCTACCCCCGGTAGCCGAGACCCCAGAGAATATTTGCCCATCCCCCCACCAGCACAGCGGCACATAGCGGCGGGCGCACTGAGCATGCGCCCGCCATTTTCTTAACAGCGCCGGCACCGGGGGACAACGGAGGGCCCGGGGGCCACATGGACTGGATCGGGGGCTACATGGGGGTCCTGGGGACCCTTTTTCTCTGTCCCCTGATGTCCGATGACATCAGGGGACAGAGAAATTAAATGGCACATCAGATTTTTTTTTTGTTGTTGCGGTCGCCGTTATAGGGTTAATAACGGCGATCGCAACATCGGTGTCGGTAAAAACCGACCCGATTCATGTTCTCTGGGGTCTCGGCTACCCCCGGTAGCTGAGACCCTGGAGAAAATGCGCCTCTGGGGGGCGCTATTCACTAGTACCCTTAATGACCGCCGTTAAAAGGCGTATCGGCGGTCGTTAAGGGGTTAAACATTTAAAAACTTTGGGATTAATAATGGATCGGTGTCTTATTGACGCCTCTCCATTATTAACCGGGCTTATTGTCACCGTGCAATCAACGGTGACATTAACCCCTTATTACCCCACTTGCCACCGCTACAGGGCAAGTGGGAAGAGCCAGGTAAAGTGCCACAATTGGCACATCTTTTGATGCGCCAAATGTGGGGCTGCTGTAGCCTGGTATTATCAGGCTGTTGAGGGCCAAAATCCATGGGCCTTGACAGTCTTTTAATACCAGGCCGCAGCAGTCTGCATTTTTACTTGGCTGGTTAACAAAAATAGGGGGACCCCTACGCCGTTTTTTTTTTCGAGGGGATCCCTATTTTTGTTAACCAGCCAAGCTAAGCAGACTGCTGTGGCCTGGTATTATCAGGCTGGCAAGGTCCATGGATATTGGATCCTTACCAGCCTGAAAAACCAGGCCTCAGCAGTCTGCTTCATCTGGCTGGTTAACAAAAATAGGGGGGACCCCACGCCAATTTTTTTCGAGGGGATCCCCTATTTTTGTTAACCAGCCAAGATATGCAGACTGCTGTGGCCTGGTATTATCAGGCTGGCAAGGTCCATGGATCTTGGCTCCTTAACAGCCTGAAAAACCAGGCCTCAGCAGTCTGCTTCATCTGGCTGGTTAACAAAAAAGGGGGGACCCCACGCCAATTTTTTTCGACGGGATCCCCTATTTTTGTTAACCAGCAAAGATAAGCAGACTGCTGTGGCCTGGTATTATCAGGCTGGCAAGCAGGGTCGGACTGAGCCACCGGGACACCGGAGAAACCTCCGTTGGGCCCCAGCTCCTGCGTGGTGGGCCCTGATTTGAAAGGATAGGTCGCGGGGCAGAGGGGGCGGTGGCCCCGGGCCCCGCGCTCTGAGGGGGCCCACCCGGAGCTACGCTACAGTAACTGTATCGGCGTGCACAGCACGCCGATACAGTTACATTCTGCGGCAGAGCAGGGAGAATCGCTCTCCCTGCTCTGCCGCCCGGAAGCTATGGGGCCTGAACAGGCGGTGGGGGGGGCCCGGTGCCAGCAGTGGGCCCCCCAACCGTCATCGGAGGGTCAGCTGTATCGGCATGGGTACGGTTGGGGCGAGGATATGGGTGTGATTAGCTGTAAAATGGGTGTGGTCGGGGCGTGGCTTAAAATTTGCAGCGGCGCGCTATGCGCGCCGCAGCCTTTAACCCTCTTTCCTGTCTTCAAAATTTGGGAGGTATGCTGTATGACCTCCCTACAACTTCTGGGCATGCTCCTGATGAGCGCGTCGGATGGTCTCCTGAGGGATCTCCTCCCACACCTGGACTAAAGCATCCACCAACTCCTGGACAGTCTGTGGTGCAACGTGGCATGGCCTAAAATTTGCTGCAGCAGGCACAGCGTGCCACAGCCTTTGTCCATCTTTCCCTTCTTCAAAGGTTGGGAAGTATGATGGTGGGCCCCAAGAATAATTTTTCTCTGGTGGGCCCAAGGTACTCCAGTCCGACGCTGCTGGCAAGGTCCATGGATATTGGCTCCTTAACAGCCTTAAATACCATGCCTCAGCAGCAGGGGCGTACATAGAAATCATGGGGCCCCATAGCAAAAGTCTGAATGGGCCCCCCCCCCAAAAAAAAAAAAACCCAGAGCCATTGTAAATGTAAAGTGCCAGCACAGTGAGGGGACACATTAAACAAAAAAATGTATTATGCCCCCATAGATTGTGCCCCCATAGTTGCTCCATAGATCATGCCCCCATAGATTGTGCCCCCATAGATGCTCCATAGTATAGGCCCTTATGCTGCCGCAGCTGCTGCAACCAAAAAAAAAAAGACATACTCAGCTCTCGTCGCTGGGGGCCAGATGCCCGTGTCCTGAGCAGGGGGTGACACCAGGTGCCGATGTCACCGCTCGCTCAGGGCCCCGGCACCTGAGATATTTACCTGTCCTCTCTCCACTGCTGAGCGCCGCTGTCTTCGGGGTCCTCCAGCAGTGAATGATCAGGCAGAGGGCGCGGCGCGCACTAACGACGTCATCGCGCCCTCTGACCTGAACATTGCAGCAAGAGGACGCGAGCAACGGTGGAACGGGACAGGTAAATATCCCTTATACTCACCCTTCCACCGGCGCGGTCTCTGCAGCCCTTGCTCTTCTCCCGCGGTCTCCGCCGCCAGTGTTCAGCGGTCACGCAGGACCGCTCATTATTAAAGTCATGAATATGTGCATATTCATGACTGTAATGAGCGGTACCACCTGACCGCTGAACACAGGCGTCGGAGACCGTGGGAGAAGAGCAGGGGCTGCAGAGACCGCACCAGGAGGGGTGAGTATATAGAAGAGCTGCGCTCCCCCTCCCCCGCCGACCCCCTGGTAGTACTGTGTCAGCACAGCTACCCGACCGTCGCGGGCCCCCTCACCTGTCCGGGCCCCATAGCAGCTGCATGGTCTGCTTCATTCACGGTACGCCACTGCTCAGCAGTCTGCTTCATCAGGCTGGTTAACAAAAATAGGGGGGACCCCACGCCATTTTTTTTTCGAAGGGAACCCCTATTTTTGTTAATCAGTTCCCTCTGACGTCACTGATTGTGTCCCTGGCTGACCTGAAGTGAAAGTGGAAAGCAATCAATTAAGCTTTCCACTTCCTCTCCTGTCAGCCAGGAGAGGAGGTCATTCATTTGGGGGTTTACTGTGAGGCTGCAGCATTAGCTGCGGTCCCTGCAGTAAACATTAACCCTTTCTGAAGGATTACACCGTGGGACCTGACTGTGCATGGGATAGGTAAGAATAATTTTGCTCTTTTATTTTATTTTTATTACAGGAAATGGTTTTTGCAGTAAAATAAAAGATGGTCAAAAACATGTGTCTTTATTTCATGAAAATGATTTTTAATTAAAGTGTGTGTGTTTTATTTTTATTTCATGCAATAGGATTAATAATTGATAGTTGTCTAATTGACAGCTCTCAATTATTAACCTGGCTTAAGGTCACCTTTCAATAGCAAGGTGGCTTTAACCCCATATTAACCCATTCGCCACCGCTACAGGGCAATGGGAATAGACGGGCAAAGTGCCAGAAAGGGCGAATCTAATTATAGATTTGTCTTTTCTGGGGTGTCTAGGGGCAGATGTTAGTAGCCAGGGGGGGGCCAAAAATAATGGTCCCTTTCTGGGCTATTATTATCTGCCCCCACTCGCTGGCTTTGTCTGTCTGGTTGCGAAAATAGGGCGGGAGCCCACGCATTTTTTTTCAACAATTTTACACCTCATATATATATAAATGTCATTGAATTTGTGACACATATATATATATATTTATATTTATAATTCATACATTTTTACATAGTATAATAGCCGCTAATTCAATTGCCGGCTTTTGTGAAAATGCAGAACCCGACATGAAATGACACTTGGTTTACATAGAGTTAACCATGTCATTTCAAGTTGTTTGATCTATTGTTTTCACTAACAATTACATCAGTCTATGTGTGCAAAATTTCACACCTGTAGGGGTTAATTAAAGGTGTAAATTCGTAGCAAAAAAGTCAGTTTTTTTACAACGAATTTACACCTTTAATTAACCCCTACAGGTGTGAAATTTTGCACACATAGACTGATGTAATTGTTAGTGCAAATCAGATATCAAACTACATGAAAAGACATGGTTAACTCTATGTAAACCAAGTGTCATTTCATGTCGGGTGCTTCTGTCTTTTCACAAAAGCCGGCTTTACCCGGCAATTGAATCAGAGGATATTTTACTATGTAGAAGTGTATAAACTATAAATATATGTATATATATATGTCACAATGACATGTATATATATATATGTATTCTATGTGTGTTTATTTAGTGTTTACAAGGAAAGAAAGAGGTTTTTTTAGTTACGATATTTCTGTCCCATAGACTTACATTGGATTTCCGGTATCGGTATCGGGTATCGCCGATATTTTTTGGATATCGGCGATACCATTACGATACCGATACTTTTGGATATCGGAAAGTATCGCTCAACATTATAGGTGAGTTGTGACAACTGGAGAGAGAGACTGGAGGAGATGTGCGGGAATGGGGTCGGTAGTGCATTTAGTCGGACGAGAGGAAGAGAGGAGTCTGGAGACTTCTTCTTCTGTGATGGGATCAAATGTGGATAGTGAGCCAGGGGAAAAGCAGGGAGGCATTGGAGTCACAGCACTTGGTGGTTGAGAGCAGATTTCCTGACGGATAGTATCTATTTTTTCTATAAAGTGGGAGGCCAGGTCGTCAGCACAAATGTCTGTGATAGGGGCTTGTGCTTTTGGCCTGAGGAGGGAGTGAACAGTGTCATAAAGTTTCTTGGGGTTGTTGGCTAGTGAGGAGATCATGGTGGTGAAGTAGGTCTGTTTGGCGAGGTGAAGGGCAGCAACATGAAGTTCTTAACATGAATTTAAAGTGGATGAAGTCTTCTGGTGTGCGGGTTTTTCTCCAGAGGTGTTCAGCACTCCTAGAGCATCGCTGAAGAAGTTGAGTTTGCAATGTGAGCCAGGGCTGTTTTACTGTGTGTTTGGAAGTTCTGAGGGTGAGCGGTGCTACTTGGTCAAGGGTGCTTCTAAGAGTGTCATTGTAGTGCTGAACAGCCAGATTAGGACAAGAAAAAGAGGAGATTGGGGACAGCGATGAGTGTAGGGAGTCTGAAAGTGTCTGAGGGTTAATGGCTTGTAGATTTCTGAATGTATGGTAGGTAGGAGTGCGCTGGTGTGGTTGAGGATTTGTGAGGATGAAGGAGAGAATGTTGTGGTCAGAGAGTGGAAGCGGTGAGTTATTTAGGTGGGAGATTGAACAGAGGCGGACAAAGACCAGGTCAAGGGTGTTACCATCCTTGTGTGTCTCAGAGGTTGAAAGCTTTGAGAGGCCTAGAGAAGTGGTTAGTGATAGAAGCTGAGATGCAGATGTGGAAGTAGGGCTGTTAATGGGGATGTTGAAGTCTCCAAGGATAATGGTTGGTATTTCTGAGGACATGAAGTGCGGCAGCCAGGCTGAGAATTGGTCAAGGAACCGGGTGGGCGAGCCTGGGGGCCGATATATGACCGCTACTCTGAGGAGAGGGGACGGAAGAGCCTGATGGTGTGGACCTCAAAAGAAGGGAATGAGAGTGATGGAATTGGGGGATGACCTGGAAAGTGCATTGTGGGGACAGGAGTATGCCGACTCCACCACCATGTCTGTATGCGGGTCTTGGGGAATGGGAGAACTGTAAGCAACCATGGGAATTGACAGCAGGGGAGACCGTGTCAGAATCCTGAATCCAGGTTTCCGTGAGGGCCAACAGATGAAGAGAGTTGTTCAGAAAGTAGTTGTGCAGGAAGGATATCTTGTTGCATGCAGACCGTGGATTCCAGAGGGCACAATTAAAAGAAGGAGATGAGGGAGTGCAAGTAATATTAATAAGATTATTATGGTTTCAATATGAGGTAGGGTAGGGATTGAGGTTGGGGGATGGTGGACCAGGGTTGGGGGAGATGTCCCCTGAAATCAGTAGGAGTAGGAAGATAAAGAGCAGTTGTTGGAGTTGTAAGTAGGCTTTTTCTGTGATGTGTTTGGGCAAGATGGACTGAGGTTTCTCAGGAAGGTGAGGAGTGCATGGGAGCTGTACATGGGAGAGGGAAGTATAGAGGGGCTGATGTATATGAGTCGTGATGGAGGGGGGATGGGGCGGTGAATGTGGATGGCAAGGGAACACAGGAGGGTAGAGATAAAGAACATAATTAAAAAGAAGCAAAGTGTGGGGTACCTGATTCCAGCCCTGACTAACTGCCATGGATAACTGCCGTTTACACCATGCTTATCTTCTGTGATGCTTTGCTTCTGGGATGACTGCGTGCACCCCACACATGTGTGCTCCCCTTAGACTACTCCTAAATATATAGCCCACACTACAGGGTCAGAAGAGAGGGGATTGTGGGAGCTGGTTTGGGATAATTTGGCAGCTGGGACCAGCACAGCAGGGGGTGGTTAGATCATCTAAGGCACTAGACCTAGCTACATCTATATGTTATAGCAACTTCCACCTGATAAGATCTAGAGAGGCCCCAGTCACAGGATATAAAGCAGTAAGTATTAAACACAGTGCAAATAATGAATTATACCAAAGCTTTACCAGGCACATTAAACTATGTTGCAAGATGGTAAAGCAG
>JARQOD010000008.1:154632727-154672253 GCA_033576555.1 Oophaga sylvatica
GCAGCCCTTGCTCTTCTCCCGCGGTCTCCGCCGCCAGTGTTCAGCGGTCACGCAGGACCGCTCATTATTAAAGTCATGAATATGTGCATATTCATGACTGTAATGAGCGGTACCACCTGACCGCTGAACACAGGCGTCGGGAGACCGTGGGAGAAGAGCAGGGGCTGCAGAGACCGCACCAGGAGGGGTGAGTATATAGAAGAGCTGCGCTCCCCCTCCCCCGCCGACCCCCTGGTAGTACTGTGTCAGCACAGCTACCCGACCGTGCGGGCCCCCTCACCTGTCCGGGCCCCATAGCAGCTGCATGGTCTGCTTCATTCACGGTACGCCACTGCTCAGCAGTCTGCTTCATCAGGCTGGTTAACAAAATAGGGGGGACCCCACGCCATTTTTTTTTCGAAGGGAACCCCTATTTTTGTTAATCAGTTCCCTCTGACGTCACTGATTGTGTCCCTGGCTGACCTGAAGTGAAAGTGGAAAGCAATCAATTAAGCTTTCCACTTCCTCTCCTGTCAGCCAGGAGAGGAGGTCATTCATTTGGGGGTTTACTGTGAGGCTGCAGCATTAGCTGCGGTCCCTGCAGTAAACATTAACCCTTTCTGAAGGATTACACCGTGGGACCTGACTGTGCATGGGATAGGTAAGAATAATTTTGCTCTTTTATTTTATTTTTATTACAGGAAATGGTTTTTGCAGTAAAATAAAAGATGGTCAAAAACATGTGTCTTTATTTCATGAAAATGATTTTTAATTAAAGTGTGTGTGTTTTATTTTTATTTCATGCAATAGGATTAATAATTGATAGTTGTCTAATTGACAGCTCTCAATTATTAACCTGGCTTAAGGTCACCTTTCAATAGCAAGGTGGCTTTAACCCCATATTAACCCATTCGCCACCGCTACAGGGCAATGGGAATAGACGGGCAAAGTGCCAGAAAGGGCGAATCTAATTATAGATTTGTCTTTTCTGGGGTGTCTAGGGGCAGATGTTAGTAGCCAGGGGGGGGCCAAAAATAATGGTCCCTTTCTGGGCTATTATTATCTGCCCCCACTCGCTGGCTTTGTCTGTCTGGTTGCGAAAATAGGGCGGGAGCCCACGCATTTTTTTTCAACAATTTTACACCTCATATATATATAAATGTCATTGAATTTGTGACACATATATATATATATTTATATTTATAATTCATACATTTTTACATAGTATAATAGCCGCTAATTCAATTGCCGGCTTTTGTGAAAATGCAGAACCCGACATGAAATGACACTTGGTTTACATAGAGTTAACCATGTCATTTCAAGTTGTTTGATCTATTGTTTTCACTAACAATTACATCAGTCTATGTGTGCAAAATTTCACACCTGTAGGGGTTAATTAAAGGTGTAAATTCGTAGCAAAAAAGTCAGTTTTTTTACAACGAATTTACACCTTTAATTAACCCCTACAGGTGTGAAATTTTGCACACATAGACTGATGTAATTGTTAGTGCAAATCAGATATCAAACTACATGAAAAGACATGGTTAACTCTATGTAAACCAAGTGTCATTTCATGTCGGGTGCTTCTGTCTTTTCACAAAAGCCGGCTTTACCCGGCAATTGAATCAGAGGATATTTTACTATGTAGAAGTGTATAAACTATAAATATATGTATATATATATGTCACAATGACATGTATATATATATATGTATTCTATGTGTGTTTATTTAGTGTTTACAAGGAAAGAAAGAGGTTTTTTTAGTTACGATATTTCTGTCCCATAGACTTACATTGGATTTCCGGTATCGGTATCGGGTATCGCCGATATTTTTTGGATATCGGCGATACCATTACGATACCGATACTTTTGGATATCGGAAAGTATCGCTCAACATTATAGGTGAGTTGTGACAACTGGAGAGAGAGACTGGAGGAGATGTGCGGGAATGGGGTCGGTAGTGCATTTAGTCGGACGAGAGGAAGAGAGGAGTCTGGAGACTTCTTCTTCTGTGATGGGATCAAATGTGGATAGTGAGCCAGGGGAAAAGCAGGGAGGCATTGGAGTCACAGCACTTGGTGGTTGAGAGCAGATTTCCTGACGGATAGTATCTATTTTTTCTATAAAGTGGGAGGCCAGGTCGTCAGCACAAATGTCTGTGATAGGGGCTTGTGCTTTTGGCCTGAGGAGGGAGTGAACAGTGTCATAAAGTTTCTTGGGGTTGTTGGCTAGTGAGGAGATCATGGTGGTGAAGTAGGTCTGTTTGGCGAGGTGAAGGGCAGCAACATGAAGTTCTTAACATGAATTTAAAGTGGATGAAGTCTTCTGGTGTGCGGGTTTTTCTCCAGAGGTGTTCAGCACTCCTAGAGCATCGCTGAAGAAGTTGAGTTTGCAATGTGAGCCAGGGCTGTTTTACTGTGTGTTTGGAAGTTCTGAGGGTGAGCGGTGCTACTTGGTCAAGGGTGCTTCTAAGAGTGTCATTGTAGTGCTGAACAGCCAGATTAGGACAAGAAAAAGAGGAGATTGGGGACAGCGATGAGTGTAGGGAGTCTGAAAGTGTCTGAGGGTTAATGGCTTGTAGATTTCTGAATGTATGGTAGGTAGGAGTGCGCTGGTGTGGTTGAGGATTTGTGAGGATGAAGGAGAGAATGTTGTGGTCAGAGAGTGGAAGCGGTGAGTTATTTAGGTGGGAGATTGAACAGAGGCGGACAAAGACCAGGTCAAGGGTGTTACCATCCTTGTGTGTCTCAGAGGTTGAAAGCTTTGAGAGGCCTAGAGAAGTGGTTAGTGATAGAAGCTGAGATGCAGATGTGGAAGTAGGGCTGTTAATGGGGATGTTGAAGTCTCCAAGGATAATGGTTGGTATTTCTGAGGACATGAAGTGCGGCAGCCAGGCTGAGAATTGGTCAAGGAACCGGGTGGGCGAGCCTGGGGGCCGATATATGACCGCTACTCTGAGGGAGAGGGGACGGAAGAGCCTGATGGTGTGGACCTCAAAAGAAGGGAATGAGAGTGATGGAATTGGGGGATGACCTGGAAAGTGCATTGTGGGGACAGGAGTATGCCGACTCCACCACCATGTCTGTATGCGGGTCTTGGGGAATGGGAGAACTGTAAGCAACCATGGGAATTGACAGCAGGGGAGACCGTGTCAGAATCCTGAATCCAGGTTTCCGTGAGGGCCAACAGATGAAGAGAGTTGTTCAGAAAGTAGTTGTGCAGGAAGGATATCTTGTTGCATGCAGACCGTGGATTCCAGAGGGCACAATTAAAAGAAGGAGATGAGGGAGTGCAAGTAATATTAATAAGATTATTATGGTTTCAATATGAGGTAGGGTAGGGATTGAGGTTGGGGGATGGTGGACCAGGGTTGGGGGAGATGTCCCCTGAAATCAGTAGGAGTAGGAAGATAAAGAGCAGTTGTTGGAGTTGTAAGTAGGCTTTTTCTGTGATGTGTTTGGGCAAGATGGACTGAGGTTTCTCAGGAAGGTGAGGAGTGCATGGGAGCTGTACATGGGAGAGGGAAGTATAGAGGGGCTGATGTATATGAGTCGTGATGGAGGGGGGATGGGGCGGTGAATGTGGATGGCAAGGGAACACAGGAGGGTAGAGATAAAGAACATAATTAAAAAGAAGCAAAGTGTGGGGTACCTGATTCCAGCCTGACTAACTGCCATGGATAACTGCCGTTTACACCATGCTTATCTTCTGTGATGCTTTGCTTCTGGGATGACTGCGTGCACCCCACACATGTGTGCTCCCCTTAGACTACTCCTAAATATATAGCCCACACTACAGGGTCAGAAGAGAGGGGATTGTGGGAGCTGGTTTGGGATAATTTGGCAGCTGGGACCAGCACAGCAGGGGGTGGTTAGATCATCTAAGGCACTAGACCTAGCTACATCTATATGTTATAGCAACTTCCACCTGATAAGATCTAGAGAGGCCCCAGTCACAGGATATAAAGCAGTAAGTATTAAACACAGTGCAAATAATGAATTATACCAAAGCTTTACCAGGCACATTAAACTATGTTGCAAGATGGTAAAGCAGTGGTTGGCAGCAAGCAGAAGTATGGAGTGCATACCATTAGTATATATTGCAGCATACAAGACAGATAGCAGAGGTGGGGATTGTATCATTCAGCTGTTTGCTTCCAATGAATGCAGTGCATACCATTAGTATATATTCCAGCATACAAGACAGATAGCAGAGGTGGGGATTGTATCATTCAGCTGTTTGCTTCCAATGAATGCAGTGCATACCATTAGTATATATTGCAGCATACAAGACAGATAGCAGAGGTGGGGATTGTATCATTCAGCTGTTTGCTTCCAATGAATGCAGTGCATACCATTAGTATATATTGCAGCATACAAGACAGATAGCAGAGGTGGGGATTGTATCATTCAGCAAAAACATTTCCAGAATCCGTCCCTTCCTCAGCCCTCAATCTACTAAAACTCTTGTGCATGCCCTCATCATCTCCCGTCTTGATTACGGCAACACCCTCCTCTGTGTCCTCCCCGTCAACTCTCTTGCACCACTCCAGTCTGTCCTCAACGCTGCTGCCCGACTAATCCACCTCTCCCCTCCCCCTCCCCTCTGCAAATCCCTCCACTGGCTCCCATTTCCCCAACAAATCCAATTCAAACTACTAACACTGACCTACAAAGCCGTCCACAACCTGTCCCCTCCCTATATCTTCCTTCACGTAATCTTCGATCCTCCCAAGACCTCCTACTATTCTCCACACTTATTCATTCCTCACACAACCGCCTCCAAGATTTCTTCCGAATATCCCCATCCTCTGGAATTCCACACCTCAACATGTACGATTATCCACCACCCTTAGATCCTTCAGAAGGAATCTGAAAACCCATCTCTTCAGGAAAGCCTACAATAACTATTCTGCCACCTCGCCACCACCCGAGCTTCCGCATCGCCACCACTACCCTAGCCGCCACCACCCAAGCCGCCGCCTCGCCGCCACCACCCGAGCCGCTGCCTCGCCGCCACCACCCGAGCTGCCGCCTCGACTGCTACCACCCGAGCTGCCGCCTCGCCGCCACCACCAGAGCTGCCGCCTCGCCGCTACCACCAGAGCTGCCGCCTCGCCGCCACCACCACCAGAGCTGCCGCACCCCGACCTTCTGTTTCTTCCCCATTATCCCGTAGAATGCAAGTCCGCAAGGACAGGGTCCTCTCCCCTCTGTACCAGTCTGTCATTGTAAATTTGTTTACTGTAAACGATATCTGTAACTTTGTATGTAACCCCTTCTCATGTACAGCACCATGGAATTAATGGCGCTATATAAATAAATAATAATAATAATAATAATAATAATAATAATAATGGTGGACTATGGGGTGCATTATACTATATGGAGAACTATGGGGAGTACATTATACTATATGGAGGTCTATTCGAGTGCAATATGCTATGTGGAGAACTGGGGGTAATTATACTATATGGAAGGCTATGGGTTGCTGTCACAGGGCAGTTGTAGAAATACAGGGGACGAGGAACCTGGGCCCCTGAACTGCCCCTAAGGCTAAGGAAGGGCCCTGTCTTTTCTTAACTTGGTGGTACACTTGAAGGTAGTGAGGCCCAAGCCACCAACCTGTCTCTGTCTCCTGTTTAGCCCTGAGCTAAACCCACCAACCCCCTCCCCAGGAGGTGAGACAGGGAAAAATGTGAATAACACCAAAACAACAAAAGGATAGACAGATACCTAGGGGTTAAATCTACTAAACAATAAACACTTAGCTTTCTCTGCTGTAATGCACCACACAGCAGAGTAAGGCACTACATCAGGGAAGCAGCAGAAGTACCACTGCACTCAGCAGCTCCTGACTCCAGGTTGGTTGGTTTCCAAAAGGTAGCAATATCACCAACAGTCCGCTAACAACTCAGGTGAGCTTTTAAAGGATAGTGGGAGTGGTCACCACCTCCCCCTGACAGTCAGCAGCAATGTAATTACACCAGCAGCCACCGGGGGAAAAGACTGACATTAACCCCCGGTCGCCTGAAAGGAAAAAGGTTTTAGAATGCAGAGAGAGATCTGCCACAGATCCAAATGTGGATCGTGACAGTTGCATTGTGTTATATGGAGGTCTATGGGGGTGCATTATACTATATGGTTGACTACGGTTGTGCATTATAGTATATGGAGAACTATGGGGTGCATTTTGGTATATGGAGGACTATGGGTGCATTATACAATATGGAGAACTATGGGGTGAATTATACTATATGGAAGACTATGGGGATGCATTATAGTATATGGACGACTATAAGGTGCATTATACTATATGGAGGAATATGAGGTGAATTATAATATATGGAGGACTATGAGTGTGCATTATACTATATGGAGGACTATAGGGGTGCATTATACTATATGGAGGACTATGAGGGTGCATTATACTATATGGAGGAATATAGGGAGTGCATTATACTATATGGAGAACTATGGGGATGCATTATACTATATGGAGAACTTTAGGGGAGAGCATTTTACCATATGGTGGACTATAGGGAGTGTATTATACTATATGGAGGACTATGGGGGTGCATTATACTATATGGTGGGCTATGGGGTGCATTATACTATATGGAGGACTATTGGGGTGCATTATACTATATGGAGGACTACGGGGAGTGTATTATACTATATAGAGGACTATGGGTTGCATTATACTATATTGAGGACTATGGGGGATGCATTATACTATATGGAGGACTATAGTTGTGCATTATACTATATGGAGGACTATGAGGATGTATTATACTATATGGATGATGTGCTGTGTGTATACATGTATATACTGATATGTGCTTTCTATGTGTGTGTAACTTGCAGTTTGTGCATACATGTGTGTACCATACTATGCTTGTGTCACATACTGTGTGCGTTTAGCATACACATTTATAAATCCCGGTAGGCAGACCAAAGTTCATAGATGTAAACATCAGAATTCGCCCTACGAACAAGTAAAATGCTGCTTATTCATCAGGTGATTGGATTGTTTATTGTGGAAAAGAAATCATTGTTCTCAGCAGCACATCGCCCTGTGTAATTTGCAGATGTGCTGCTGATAGCATGATACTGTATGGGGACAGATTGAGCTACTAGTGATCGTTCTGTGCCCGTCTTTGTTTGTCAACTTATGTAAAAACGATGGGTAACAAGCGTCGAATCACGCCAATATTGTCAATTGCGCTTTTTTAACCGTCTGAACTCAGCGCATGTAACTACAACCAAAATGTTTGTGTGATGGAGCAATATGTGAGCATTTAGGACCCCACAATAAACTTTTGCCCAGGGCCCCACTTTGTCTAAAACCAGCCCTGCATACTGGAAATTAAACCTCTTGACGAATTCATCAGTGACTACTTTGGCCCCACAAGTGTTTTTACTCTGCAACATCCAGTTTATGCTTTTTTGGGGGAAAATGGAAATATTCTAGCATCACGCCCATACATTGTGTCCAGCTTTTGCTTCTGGAGACATGCACCTAATAAATAGTAATACCAAATGTGAAAGCCAACTGCAATTTAGCCACACCGTGGGGCTCAGAAGCAAGGGGGAATTTGGATTTTGAAGCACAGATTTCACTGAAGTCCCTTTTTCTAGGGGTATATAACATTTTTTGATTGCTTTCAGTGTAAGGCTGGGATCACATTCCTGTGTACTATGCTGAGCACTTACATCGGGGTTTGGTCACTTTAGTCTCCGTTTGGCATCTATTCCCATCAGTGTCTTGTCTTTTTAGTGCCAGAACAGAGTCCTAAGTGTCTCCATCTACCTTCCTACAGTGAATGGTTCTGTTGGGGGTTTTATTTGAAAAATGTTTTTTGGGGGATTTGCAAGGAAACCCTGACGTAAGTGCTCAGTGGAGAGCCCAGCATAAATGAGAACTGAGTCTTCTAATTTTTGGGAGGTAATAACAACAAAAAAACAGCAGATCAAGAATTGTTTTTATTATTTTTTTACGCCTTTCTCTGTGCAGTATATGTGATAAGATTGCCTAATTCTTCAGGTCAGTGTGTTTACAGCAATATTAGATTTATATAGTTTTTTTGCTACTTTTATGCAATATTTTAGATATATCTTCTTTTACTTTTTGGCCAAAAGACCTGTATTATTGCCTCTGTCTCTAATTTCTGCACTGTGAGATTACTGTTTGTGTAATTCCTTTGTTGTGACTTCATTCGATGGATTATACTTGCACCATGACTTCCCTGTGTCTCTATTACTGTAAGATAACTATGTGCATTACATCTGTACTGTGACATCATTGTGTGCATTATTTCTGCACAGCAACATCAGTGTGAGCGACTGGATAAGGATGAGCAAATCTGTGGCCAGTAATGGGGGGATAATATTTTAAAAAGGTACATAAATCATAGAGGCATAGCTAGGGGTCAGCTCAGAGGGGAACAAACATCTGAACAGGCCCCTAACCAGGTAGCCTTGATTACAACCATGGTGGCAAAGCCTAATTGTGGGCATAGGGGAACCTTAGCAGGTGACCACACTGTTACGAAAATCTCTAAATAATGATTAACACTGATATTACCGCCACACATGGTGAGCATACAGTGGTAGAGAGTGGTAGATATCAATCCTGTGGAACATGTAATGGATTACAGTACAGGTATTCATGGTGACTTACAGATGACATTCTTTCTGATGAAGTAGTTCACTTTTCCCGTATTTTCCATCTGGCTCAGACCAATATCACGTCTTCTCCATCTATCCCCAACCGGCATAAACTCCACATACTGCTGATATCCCAATACTGAGCCGTTGCTGCAGTATATGTCCTTATTACTATTCCGCTTACTGCCCCATATAATAATGTCACCACTGTGCTCCTTACAAAATAAAATTCCCCCCTTGTGCTCTTTAGATGGCAAAATTGCCCTTTAGAAAATATTGATGCTCTGTGCAAATACCCTAGAAAACAGTGCCCATCTTTTGTCCCTAGAGAGTAATAAAACCACCAGTGTGCCCATTTGACAGTCACAGTACACTGAGTGCCCTAATAATAATTATGCACTTTAAATGCCCACTTAACATTTAATAGTGTCCCGAGTCACCCCATACATAGGATCCTCCATATAGTTCCTCTGTTTCTACAAGACATAGTTTTGGGTTTATCCTCTTAGCTTCGGAACTCTGCACAGTTCATCCAGGAATGTAAAGATATAGTATGGCAAGAGGGTTTTCTATTCATTACACTAGATGTAGTAGGTTTATATACCAACATTGATCACACTTTGGGACTGGCAGCTGTGGATTTTTACCTCCATGAAAACAAACGAATACCATCCCTACAGCAGGAATTTTTAATAAGGGGTTTGGAATTTATTTTAAAACATAATTTTTTTGCCTTTCAGGATTCACTCTATTTACAGAGGCTCGGTACCGCGATGGGGACGCGGGTCGCCCCAAGTTTCGCTAATCCTTTTATGGGGCGTTTCGAGTCCCTATCTGCATTATCCGAGCCTCTTTTCAAAGAAAAAATGTTGCTCTATAAACGAAATATAGATGATTTAGTGATCCTGTGGAAAGGGTCCACAGAACAAGCATGGGAACTAATTAATAAACTAAACGCAAATGAATGGGGGATCACTTTTACTGCACATTTATTCAAAAAGAGAATCACTTTTCTAGACCTTGAATTTAGCCACAAAGACGGTTGTATAGTGACAAAAACTTTTTTTTTTAAAAAGTGGATAGTAACGTCTTTTTGGATTTCTGTAACGCACACTATTGCAAATGGAAGCAAAATATCCCACACAGTCAATTTCTGCGCATTCAAAAGAATTGCAGCAGTGAAGCTGACTATGTGGAACAATCAGAGATTCTTAAGGCCAGATTTCTGGAGAAAAAATATCCTAAAAAATTAGTACAAGGAGCATACAAAAAGAATCTGATAAAAACTCAGGTTGATTGCTTATCACTGAATAATCGGAAAAAGTGTTCTCCCTAGAAAATGGGACTAATAATAATCTGAAAAATGGAGGGGCTGAATCTTGTTTACGTAGTCATGTGCTGCTGCGGCCTCCAATATGTTGGCCACACTACACAAACGGTCAGAGCAAGAATGAATGGACACCGTCACAACATAAAAATCAGCTTCCTTCAGCATAGCTTGTCACGTCATATGCTATTAAAGCATAATACCAAATTTCAAATAATGGTTACACCAGTGGAGAATATACCTTCCTGAGTGTTGAATCGCATTCAAATATTAAAGAAGAAGGAAACTTTTTTGATATTTCGCTAACAAACTCTGTTCCCAAATGGTTTGAATGATGTGATAGAGAAAGTTTAGCGATATTATAGCTATCAATATAGCGTTTAGATTTCTTATACTGTTTATTTTTCCTGTTTTTAACTGTTGTATTTAGAATCAATATTGGCTGTTTCCTGCGACTGTTTTTTTTTATTTTAATTTTTTATTTCATTAGGTTTTTTACGATAGGCCATATTGGCCCTATAATGTATGATTACCTTCTATTAGAGTTTAACCTTTTAAGATATATGGTTCATATTTGCATATAAATTCCTTTTGCCTCGAAGTGACCTACACCCCTCATCCACCTGTACTAATGAATTAAACTAATCAAGAGGAGTAAGTAAATGAAGTGGAGTATTGGTGCTGGTACTGTAGCAAACACCCCTCCCTTTGCAAAAAAAGGTTTTAAAAGAGACATGGCTATCTTTTCAGTGTGGTTGTATAATTTACCTGATTTTTACTTGGTATATGTAGAATAAAATCTTTTTTTTCAATAAGCCATTTTAGCACAGTATATAATTTTCTGGAGCGCCGGCACCAGACTGGTTTTCTACATCTTTTTTACTTTCTCCTGCGGATGATTGAGGATCGCCTCATAGACCAGGAGCCATGCAGCAGACCGAGTAACAAGGACCTTGGTTGGGATCCCCCCAGGGTCAATACACTGTTCCTTCAACTTTAATCTGGTGAGCGCATCAGCTTTGCCCTTTTAATTGTGATATTTTTAATATTGCGCTTAGATCGTGCACGGCGTTGTCTCCCTTATATTGCCTATCCTCAGGGTACTATATGAAAATAGTTCCTCCATATATGCACAGCTCCCACATATACAGCATGTTAGGCCCAAAGCTCCCTGTACACAGCATCATGGGTCCCTCTGTAGATCCACAATGTATGATGGCCCTCCATAGTCCCCCACACTGTATGATGGCCCCTAATAGTCCCCCCACTGTAGATCCATACACATTTCCCCCATATACACACAGCTTACATATATACAGCATGTTGGGCCCGAAGTTCCGTGTACACATCATGAATGATGTGTAACTCAGAAGCCCCCTCTGTATGATGGACATCAGTGGCTCCTCAATGTACGATGGCCCTTCTCTAGTCCCCCAAACGGTATGATGGCCCCTAATAGTCCCCCCACTGTATAATGACCCTCAGTAGCCCCTCACACTGTATGATGGCCCCTAGTTGTCCACCCACTGTAATATTGGCCCTCAGTAGTGTCCCCACACTGTATGGATGGACCCCAATAGTCCCCCACACTGTTTGGATGGGCCCAGTAGTCCCCCCGCATTATATGGGTGGCCACCAATAGTCCACCCACACTGTATGGATGGTCCCAGTAGTCCCCTAACACTTTATGGATGTCCCCAGTAGACCCAGGTCATCCCCTCACACTTATGGATGGCCCCCCAGTAGTCCAGCAGCGCCCCACACTGTATCGATGGCCCCCAGAAGTCAATCCACACTGTTTAGATGGTCCACAGCAGACCAGTAGTCCCCCATCCTGCACGGATGGCCCTCAGTAGTCCACCCAAACTGTATGAATGGTTCCCAGTAGTCCACTAGCCTCTCCATACTATATGGCTGACCCCCATTAGTCCAGTCGCACCCCCACATTGTAAGGATGGCCCACAGTAGTCCGTCAACACTTTATGGATGGCCCAGAGTAGTCTCCCCATGAGCACTATTAAAACAAAATAAAAAGAAATCTAACACTCACCTAACCATGGATCCTGAGGAGTCCACCAACCGACAGAACCAAGGCATGAGCAGACCAAAGTGGTGATGTCCAGACAGAGTCCCGGCGTTATGACATCATCATGCTGCCCCGTCTCCTGCCTCATCCATATATTTACATGCATTTATAGAAACTTAAATCGACCTGCGGTCTACAGAATGCGGAGTGGTAGTGCTGGCTTGCTCCACCGCATGGCCCAGGGCAAAAACACCCACTGCCTCCCTACATCCCTAGTAGCAATGATACTGTTAAAACAACATTAAAATGGTCTCTAAACCTAAAACAGGTCAGATTGTTCTTTAATGGATATATCCAGGACTTTATTTAACAAAAAAAACATGCCTAAGCACTAACAGGTACAGTAGGTAGTTGCTACCTAACAGCTTGTTGTCATCTGTGCAATAACAGAGCGGTCACAGACTTCCGCTGATGTCACGTCAACAGAGCAGCAGTTGCTTTTCCTGATCACAGGTTGGGAATATTGGTGTCATGCTGACAGCTGACTCCTCACTGCCTATTTGGGGAAGCCATCTGTCAATGAGCATGATACCAGTAGTCCCACCCTGTTAGAGATGGGCAAACCCGAACAGTAAAGTTTGGGGTCTGTACCAAACATCTACTTTTTGCACACAGACCCCGAATACGGACTTCACCAAAAATCCAGGTTACTGTTTGGTTTCGCCCTCCTGAACACCGGGTATTTCTCGCACTGTCATTATTATTATTTTTTATTATTATTATTATTATTATACATTTTTATAGCGCCATTTATTCCATGGCGCTTTACATGTGAAAAGGGGCAAATATAGACAAGTACAGTAAACGTGAGCAATACAAGGCACACACAAGTACAGAAGGAGAGAGGACCCTTCCCGCAAGGGCTCACAGTCTACAGGGATGGGTGAGGATACACTAGGAGAAGATAGAGCTGGTCGTGTGGTGGTTCAGTAGACTGATGATCACTGCAGGTTGTAGGCTTGTCGGAAGAGGTGGGTCTTCAGGTTCTTTTTGAAGGTTTCCATGGTAGGCACGAGTCTGATGTGTTGGGGTAGAGAGTTCCAGAGTATGGGAGAGGCACGGGAGAAGTTTTGTATGCGGTTGTGGGAAGAAGAGATAAGAGGGTAGTAGAGGAGGAGATCTTGAGAGGATCGAAGGTTGCATGTGGGTATGTACCGGGAGACCATGTCACAGATGTATGGAGGAAACAGATTGTGGATGGCTTTGTAGGTCATGGTTAGGGTTTTGAACTGGAGCTTCTGGACGACAGGAAGCCAATGAAGGGCTTGACAGAGAGGAGAGGCTGGGGAATAACGGGGAGACAGGTGTATTAGTCAGGCAGCAGAGTGCAGGATGGATTGGAGTGGTGCCAGAGTGCTAGAGGGAAGGAAAGAGAGTAGGAGGTTGCAGGAGTCGAGGCGGGAGATGATGAGGGCATGCACTAGTGTTTTTGTAGTTTCATGGTCGAGGAATGCACGGAACCGGGAAATATTTTTGAGTTTGAGACGGCAGGAGGAGGCAAGGGTTTGGACATGTGGCTTGAAAGAGAGGGTAGAGTCGAGGATCACCCAGAGGCACCGAGCATGCGGGACTGGGGAAAGTGAGCAGCCATTGACGTTGATGGACAGGTCTGGTGGGGGGGTAGAGTGAGATGGGGGAAAGATGATGAATTCTGTTTTGTCCATGTTCAGGTTTAGAAAGCGAGCAGAGAAGACAGCAGAAATAACAGACAGACATTGTGGGATTTTGGTCAGTAAGGAGGTGAGGTCAGGTCAGGTCCAGATCTGCGTGTCGTCGGCGTAGAGATGATACTGCAAACCATGGGATTCTATGAGCTGTCCCAGGCTGAGGGTGTAGATGGAGAAGAGTAGGGGTCCTAGAACTGAGCCTTGAGGAACACCGACAGACAGGGGGCGAGGTGAGGAGGTAGTGTGGGAGAGGGAGACACTGAATGTTCGGTTTGTTAGATATGATGAGATAAAGGATAGGGCCAAGCCTGTGATGCCCAGAGATGAGAGAATGCGTAGCAGGAGGGAATGGTCCACAGTGTCGAAGGCAGAAGACAGGTCCAGGAGAAGGAGGACAGAGTAGTGTCGCTTGCTCTTGGCGGTTAGTAGGTCGTTGGTGACTTTAATTAGGGCAGTTTCAGTTGAGTGAAGCAGTCGTAAGCCTGATTGTAAGCGGTCAAAGAGGGAGCAGGAGGAGAGGTGGGAGGACAGTTCAAGATGGACATGCTGTTCCAGTAGTTTTGAGGCATAAGGGAGAAGAGATATCGGGCGAAAGCTAGACACAGAGGATGGGTCAAGGGAGGTCTTTTTGAGAATGGGTGTGATAGAGGCATGTTTGAAGTATGAGGGGAAGACACCATTTGTAAGTGAGAGGTTGAAGAGGTGTGTTAGAGTAGGGGTGAAGACGATGGTGAGGCTAGGGATGAGGTGGGATGGAGCGGGTCAAGCGTGCAAGTGGTGAGGTGTGATCTTGATAGGAGGGTGGAAAGATGATCTTCTGTCATGGTGGAGAAGTTGGTTTTGGAGGAAGAGTCATGTGCATGACTGCGTGGCAAACACTGCCTCTGATCATCAGTAAAATCATTACCGCTGGTCAGAGAGCCACAGTTCCCATGCTGTCAAATGACAGCAGGAGCCCGCAGCTGTGATTTAGCATCAGCTGATGAATCCACTATTAATATCAATAGCAGGCGGCGGCTGATAGGAGTTTTCATCAGCTGGCACCTGTGCTCTAAATAAATAATATTAGAAAAAAACAACATGGGTTTCCCTTTATTTTTGATAACGAGCCAGGCAAAACTAACAGCTGCAGGCTGAAACCCTCAGCTGTCAGCTTTAGCAAGGCTGGTTATCAAGAATAGAAGGGTCCCCAAGCCGTTTTTTTTTAAATGATTTAAATAAATAATTTAAAAACTGGTGTGGGGTCCCCTCATTTCTGACAACTAGCCAAGCTAAAGAAGACAGCTGTGGGCTGACATTCTCAGACTGGTAAGGGTCCATGGATATTGGCCACCCTCACCCTAAAAATAGAAGCCCGCAGCAGCCCAGAAAAGGTGAATCTATTAGATGCGCCAATTCTGACGCTTTGCCCGGCTCTTCCCACTTGTGCAATAGTGGTGGTAAGTGGAGTTCATATTTGTGGGGTTGATGTCACCTTTGTATTGTCCGGTGACATCAAGCCCACAGCTTGGTAATGGAAAGGCACATATTCATTACTAATCTTATAGTTGTATTGTAAATACACACAGCCAGAATAAAGTATTTTATTTGAAATTAAAAACCAAACAGTTGTATTCACCTAACATCCATTCCACACTGAAACCATGGTCTCCTGTAAAAAAAAAAAAAAAAAACTAAAAGCAACCATATCCCTCATCTGTCCGATGGTGCCAAGATGTGACCATTTATTTACAATACAACTATAGGATTAGTAATGGATAGGCGTCTTTATCTCACCGGACAATACAAAGGTGAGATCAAACCCACAAATATGAACCTCACTTTCCACTGCCACAGGTCAAATGGGAAGAGCCGGGCAAAGCGCCAGAATTTGCGCATCTAATAGATGTGCCTTTTCTGAGCGGCTGTGGGCTGCTATTTTTAGGCTGGGGGCCAATATCCATGGCTCCTTACCAGCCTGAGAATACCAGCCCCCAGCTGTCTACTTTAACTGGGGGCTGGTATTAAAAAAACAACGTATGGGGACCCCTCTATTCTTGATAACCAGCTTTGCTAACGCTGACAGCTGAGGGTTGCAGCTGTCATTTTTTCCTGGCTGGTTATCAAAAATACAGGGGAACCCATGCCATTTTAAAAAAAAATGTTTATTTATTGCACAGGTGCCAGCTAAGGAATATTCCCATCAGCCGACACCTGTTCTCGCTGTTATTCACGGCAGCAGGCGTATGGGAGTAGTAGTCCCAGCAGCCGACGCCTGTGACGGGAGGAAAGCTTTTTATCTCCAATCCCAGCTGCGGGCTCATGCTATCATTTAACAGCGTGGGAACCGCAGCTCTCTGACAGGCGGTAATGATTTTACCGCCGATCAGAGGCAGTGTTTGCTGCTCTGTCATGCACAAGACAGCGTGGCAAGCAACAGATATTCAGGTCCCACATTAAAGTGAATGGAGTCCAGGTTCATGTTTGGGTACTGTTCTGGTACTCGAACTGAACTTTTTTTAATTGTTCATCCGAACCCAAAGGACCTGAACATCAGGAAGAGAAACTATGCTGTTGACAAGGACCAGCTGAATCATCGACAGGAGCAGTGAATGACTGGCGCTGGGTACAACGGGCAGGTAGTTTCCTATGTTAGCAACCGCATGCTTGTTAATGCTAAGGCACATTGGGTTTTTTTAAGTCCTGGATATCCCCTTTTATAATTGGAGGTCTTTGGGTTAGAGTTGAGCATTCCGATACCGCAAGTATCGGGTATCGGCCGATATTCGCTGTATCGGACTTTAGATACTTAGTTCCGATATTTTCCATATATCGTATACCGGAATCGGAAGTTCCCATAATTCTTTGAGAGGCAATGTGATTTTAGTCAGCCAATGAGGAATCCTAAGAAGTGTGGGCACATCCTGTACTGCTGCGGTCATGTTAACTAATGGCATGGCTGTGATTGGATGCTGAAATGATGTCAGAATGCACTATAAAAGGCACCGCCGCCATTTTAGCGTCACTGTGCTGTGAATTCAGATAGGGACAGAACGCTGCTCTGCTGACTCTGAGGGACAGTTAGAGATTGCGATTTTGTGTACTGTGCTTTAGGCAGGCTAGTTTACCAACCGCTGTGTAAAGCTTCCTTTTGCCTTGCAGTGTTGTTTTCACAGCTCTGCAAGGTGTGTGTGTGCGTGCAGGTGATGCTGCAGTTTGCTCTGCATCCAACGCTGTTTGTAGGCATCTGCACGTGTCACTCACAGACTTATTTTTTTCTTTAGTGTAATTCTTGCTGCTCCATTCAATTGAAATTATAGTGTGACGTGCTTCCATCCGTATCCAATACATTGGTTGCAAACACTATAGAAGTACACAAAGGAGCCTTTCACAGATAGTGAACAGTTGTGTTTCAGTGTTCACTGCAGTCTGTGTTTTTTTATTTTTTGAGTGCACATCACGCTCCAGTTACTTGTTCAAGCACTGCTGCTTGTATCCTGCTGAGCGTGTGTCACTGCCTCATCCTTGTCATTTTTCTAAAATTGTTGCTGCTCCATTCTATTGAAAAAAACTAAAATCTATGAGTGTGACGTGCTTCCATCCTGATACAATACATTGCTTGCAAACACTATAGAAGTACACAAAGGAGCCTTTCACAGATAGTGAACAGTTGTGTTTCAGTGTTCACTGCAGTCTGTGAGTTTTTTTGTTTGTTTTTTTTGAGTGCAGATCACGCTCCAGTTACTTCTTCAACTAATGCTGCATGTACTCTGCTGAGCGTCTGTCACTGGCTCATCCTTGTCATTTTTCTAAAATTGGTGCTGCTTTATTCTATTTTAAATTTACTAAAATCTATTAGTGTGACGCTCTTCCATCAAAATACAATACATTGCTTGCAAACATAATAGAAGTCCACAAAAAGGCCTTTCACAGCAAGTGAACAGTTGTGTTCAGTGTTCACTCTAGTCTGAGGTTTAAATTTTTGGTAGGAGTGTAGATCCTGCTCCACTTACTTCAACCACCGCTGCGTGTACTCTGCTGAGTGTCTGTCACTGGCTCATCCTTGTCATTTTTCTAAAATTGGTGCTGCTTTATTCTATTTTAAATTTACTAAAATCTATTAGTGTGACGCTCTTCCATCAAAATACAATACATTGCTTGCAAACATAATAGAAGTCCACAAAAAGGCCTTTCACAGCAAGTGAACAGTTGTGTTCAGTGTTCACTCTAGTATGAGGTTTAAATTTTTGGTAGGAGTGTAGATCCCGCTCCACTTACTTCAACCACCGCTGCGTGTACTCTGCTGAGTGTCTGTCACTGGCTCATCCTTGTCATTTTTCTAAAATTGGTGCTGCTTTATTCTATTTTAAATTTACTAAAATCTATTAGTGTGACGCTCTTCCATCAAAATACAATACATTGCTTGCAAACATAATAGAAGTCCACAAAAAGGCCTTTCACAGCAAGTGAACAGTTGTGTTCAGTGTTCACTCTAGTCTGAGGTTTAAATTTTTGGTAGGAGTGTAGATCCCGCTCCACTTACTTCAACCACCGCTGCGTGTACTCTGCTGAGTGTCTGTCACTGGCTCATCCTTGTCATTTTTCTAAAATTGGTGCTGCTTTATTCTATTTTAAATTTACTAAAATCTATTAGTGTGACGCTCTTCCATCAAAATACAATAAATTACTTGCAAACATAATAGAAGTCCACAAAAAGGCCTTTCACAGCAAGTGAACAGTTGTGTTCAGTGTTCACTCTAGTCTGAGGTTTAAATTTTTGGTAGGAGTGTAGATCCCGCTCCACTTACTTCAACCACCGCTGCGTGTACTCTGCTGAGTGTCTGTCACTGGCTCATCCTTGTCATTTTTCTAAAATTGGTGCTGCTTTATTCTATTTTAAATTTACTAAAATCTATTAGTGTGACGCTCTTCCATCAAAATACAATACATTGCTTGCAAACATAATAGAAGTCCACAAAAAGGCCCTTCACAGCAAGTGAACAGTTGTGTTCAGTGTTCACTCTAGTCTGACGTTTAAATTTTTGGTAGGAGTGTAGATCCCGCTCCACTTACTTCAACCACCGCTGCGTGTACTCTGCTGAGTGTCTGTCCCTGGCTCATCCTTGTCATTTTTCTAAAATTGGTGCTGCTACATTCAATTTCAAATAATTCAAATCTATTAGTGTGACATGCTTCCATCCATATCCAATACATTGGTTGCAAAGAATATAGAATTACACAAAGAGGGCTTTCACAGCTATTGAACAGTTGTGTGAAGTGTTCACTGTAGTCTGAGGTTTTCAGGTATTATTATATTTACTTGTATGCTTTTATTTAAAAGCCAAGAACATTGAAGGCAAACATTTGCACTCCAGCTGTTGTCAAAGTTCAACCCACATTATGCACTTCCAACATTGCAGCTTTTGAGGCATGATGTGAGTTTGATTTGCCTAAGTTATGGAGTGACAAAATGGCTCAGGGAACAAAACATAGAGATTTTGGGTCCATGGGCTGGAAACTCCCCAGATCTTAATCCCATTGAGAACTTGTGGTCAATCATCAAGAGACGGGTGGACAAACAAAAAATTAAAAATTCTGACAAAATGAAAGCATTGATTGTGCAAGAATGGACTGCTATCAGCCAGGATTTGGTCCAGAAGTTGATTGAGAGCATGCCAGGGAGAATTGCAGAGGTCCTGAAGAAGAAGGGTCAACACTGCAAAATTAGACTTGCTGCATTAACTCATTCTAACTGTCAATATAAGCTTTTGTTACTCATATGTTTGCAATTATATTTCTGTCTGTGATAAAAATATCTGTCAAACACATAAAAACCAGAGGGCAGCAGATCATGTGAAAATATCATATTTGTGTCATTATCAAAACTTTTGGCCATGACTGTACAGTTCAGGTGGTAGAAAGATGAACATAACAGGATACATGTATAACGTTGCCAACCAGTTATTTAATCGGAAACAGGACAGGCAAATTCATGCGTGATCCATGCCTTGTTCATTTTCAGCAAAGTAAGCCGGTCTACATTATCGGAGGATAGTCGCATGCGACGGTCTGTTAGTACACCACCTGAAGCACAAAAGACGCGCTCCGATAATACACTGCCAGCAGGGCAAGCCAGCACCTCCAATGCATACTGGCTAAGCTCTGGCCATGTATCCAGCTTAGAGACTCAAAACTTGAATGGGGAAGAGCCATCTGGGAGTACACTGAGAGGGCAAGACATGTCGCCTGTCACCATCTTACGGAAACGTTGCCTCCTGCTGACTGGAGCCGTCTCGGATGGTGTAGACATTGGTGGCGCTGTCACAAAACTTCGCCACATTTGGAACATACTGGTCTTGCCCTGTGCAGAGGCGCTGCTTGTGCTCCCTCTTGTTGCAGAGCTGTCTCCACTGCCTCGACGCACAGAGCTGCTTTGTAAAGCAGTAGCAGCAGCAGTGCTCTCGGCTGGAATGGAGAACATTATGGATTCCGACAAGCTTACAACCTGCAATGATCCTCAGTGTACTCAACCATCGTACGACCAGCTGTACCCTTTCCTATTGCATTCTCACCCATCCCTGCAGACTGTGAGCCCTCGCGGGCAGGGTCCTCTCTCCTTCTGTACTTGTGTGTCCCTTGTCCAGCACATCTTTATTGCACCTGTCTATATTTTTCCCTTGTCATATGTAAAGCGCCATGGAATAAATGGCGCTATATAAATGTATAATAATAATTGCAGCAGTGTGTCTTGTTACTCCCGCATTTTACGCTCCCGGTTCAACGGTCTGATGAGGCTTTGAAAGTTGTCCCGGTAGCGAGGGTCTAGGAGGGTGTACACCCAATAATCAGACGTGGTGAGAATGTGGGTGATGTGGCGGTCGTTTCTCAGGCACTGCAGCATGAAATCAACCATGTGCTGCAGACTCCCAACTGGCCAAGAAACGCTGTCCCCTGCAAGAGGCGTCATCTCTGCCTGCTCTGCATCACCCCACCCTCGCTCTACATACTGACTAGAGCATTGTGTACCTCCCTCTGGAGAGATGTCTTCCTCCTCCATTGACTCCTCCTCATCCTCCTCACAAAGTGAGCCCTGCCCAGGCCTTTGTGAGGAACCACGTTGCGCTGACTGTACATAAGGTGATGGAATTTGTGACTCCTCATCCTCCACCTCTTCCAAAACCTCATCCCTTAGTGCTTGCAGTGTTTTTTCAAGCAGGCAGATAAGGGGGACAGTCAGGCTGACTAGTGCATCATCTGCACTCGCCATCCGCGTTGACTCATCAAATGCACGCAAAACGTGGCAGATGTCCTTCATAGAGTCCTTCGCCAGTCCTTACACTGGCTGCCCATCCATTATAGGATCCAATTCAAAGTACTTGTTCTCACCCACAAAGCTCTCCACAGTGCAGCACCCCCCTACATCTCCTCCCTCATTTCTATCTATCGGCCTAACCGACTGCTGCGCTCTGCAAACGACCTTGGACTAACCTCTGCACTAATCCGTACCTCCCACTCCCGACTCCAAGACTTCTCCCGCACTGCGCCAATCCTCTGAAATGCTGTACCCCAAGAAATTAGGACTATCCACAATTTGCATGGTTTCAGGCACTCCCTCAAAACACATTTGTTCAGAGCGGCCTATCACATTCACTAATCAAAGTCATTCTATGTGTGTGGGTGTGTGTGTGTGTAGCCCATTCACTATCTCCATCCATCCCTCACTCCCTCAAAATGGCTGGACCATCATTGTAAATACACCATTGTATATAAACACCTGTACTTTGTAGCTCCCCCTCCTCATTGTAGATTGTAAGCTCTCACGAGCAGGGCCGGCTTATATTGCTTTAATTATTGTATTGTTAACGTTGTTACTTATGACTTTTGTTCTGAAACTGTTAAACTGTAAAGCGCTGCGGAATCTGTTGGCGCTATATAAATAAAGATTATTATTATTATTATTATAGAGGCCCACTCAGTAGTGGTGAAGTGTGAACGGCGCAAATTGCGAGTTGATTGCGCCTGATGCAGCTGATACTCCATTACTGCTGGCTGCTGCTCACACAACCGCTCCAACATATGTAACGTGGAATTCCACCTGGTGGGTACGTCACATATGATGCAATGTTCAGGAAGGCGAAATCTGCGTTGCAGAGCTGCAATGCGCGATCTGACCATGCTGGAACGTCGCAAGTGAGCGCACTGTAGGCGGACCTTGTGCAGTAGTGCATCAATATCCGTATAGTCCCTCAAAAAACTCTGCACGACCAAGTTGAGCACATGTGCCAGACATGGTATGTGAGTGAGGTTGACAAGGCCCAGAGCTGCCACCAGATTTCGGCCATTGTCACACACTACCAAGCCTAGCTGGAGATTCGCTGTCAAAAACCACACGTCGCTCTCCTGCTTCATGGCATTCCAGAGCTCCTGCGCTGTGTGGCTTTAATTCCCCATGGAAATTAATTTCAGGACGACCTGTTGACGTTTGCCCACGGCAGTGCTCATATCGGTCGCAACAGCTAAGCGTTGTGTGGTGCATGTGTGGGGTGCACGCATCACAGAAAGCAAAGCATCATAGAAGACAAGCATTGAGTAAACGGCAGTTATTCATGGCAGTTAATCAGGGCTGGAATAAGGTAGTCCACACTTTGCTATATTTTTAATCCTGAACAAAACATTTTCATAAATATTATGTTTATCAAATACCCTTATTATTATTATTACAACCTCATGCATGTTTTGCAATATATTTTAAATTTTATTTTAGGATATTTGTTTCTTGTTTTTTGTTATGTTTTTAATTATGTACATTAACTGTATCCTCCTGTGTTCCCTTGCCTTCCACAAACACCGCCCCATCCCCCCTTCATCACGACTCATACACATGAGCCCCTCCATACTTCCCTCTCCCATGTACAGTTCCCATGCACCCATCACCTTCCTGAGAAACCTCAGCCCATCTAGCCAAAACACATCACTGAAAAAACCAACTTACAACACCAACAACTACCTGCTCTTTATCTTCCTACTCCTATTGATTCAGGGGACATCTCCCCCAACCCTGGTCCATCATCCCCCAACCTCAATCCCTACCCTACCTCATATCGAAACCATAATAATCTTATTAATATTAATTGCACTCCCTCATCTCCTTCGTTTAACTGTGCCCTCTGGAATCCACGGTCTGCATGCAACAAGCTAACCTTCCTGCACAACTACTTTCTGAACAACTCTCTTCATCTGTTGGCCCTGACTGAAACCTGGATTCAGGATTCTGACACGGTTTCCCCTCCTGCCATTTCCTATGGTGGCTTATAGTTCTCACATTCCCCGAGACCCTCAAACAGACATGGTGGTGGAGTCGGCGTACTCCTGTCCCCACAATGCACTTTCCAGGTCATCCCCCCAATTCCATCACTCTCATTCCCTTCTTTTGAGGTCCACACCATCATGCTCTTTCGTCCCCTCTCCCTCAGAGTAGCGGTCATATATCGGACCCCAGGCCCAAAGTCATTCTATGTGTAAGTGTGTGTGTGTAGCCCATTCACTATCTCCATCCATCCCTCACTCCCTCAAAATGGCTGGACCATCATTGTAAATAGACCATTATATATAAACACCTGTACTTTGTAGCTCCCCCACCTCATTGTAAATTGTAAGCTCTCAAGAGCAGGGCGGCTTCTATTGCTTTAATTATTTTATTGTTAACGTTGTTACTTATTACTTGTGTTCTGAAACTGTTAAACTGTAAAGCGCAGCGGAATCTGTTTGCGCTATATAAATAAAGATTATTATTAATCGTTCACTGGTCCATGTGGAGGTAGACCGTGACGGCTCCTGCAGCAATGTTTCTGAAGAACTGGAGTAGGAGGAGGAGTCAATGTGTACAGACTTGATTCCTGCAATCCTTGGAGTTGGCTGAACACGTACAGCGCCACTCGCAAGATCTGTACCCGGCTACACAACATTGACCCAATGGGCAGTGAGGGAAAGGTATCGTCCCTGGCCATGGGTACTGGTCCACGCAGCGGTGGTCAGGTGGACATTGCTACTGACGAAGTTTAGTAGCGCATGTTTAATTTTTCACGCAACATGCTTTTGCAGACCAGGGACGGCTTGCCTGCTGAAATAAAATCGGCTTGGCACATTGTATTGTGGGACTGCCAATGCCATTAAGTTACGGAAACTGTCAGTCTCCACCAGCCTGAATGACAGCATTTCAAGGGACAGGAGTTTTGCAATGCCAGCATTCAGAGCCTGTGCTCGTGGATGGTTTGCCGAGTATGGCCGTCTTTTATCCCATGCCTGTGGTACCGATGGCTGTTTTGTGGCCTGGGTGTGTGAGGATGACAGGGAACTTGCTGCTGTGGGTGGAATAATACTTTGTCTCTGGACAACATTGACCGAGGTTCTTCCATGGCGATCCTGTGAGAAAGCCGAACCAGCTGTGTGTCAGCTGGAGGAAGAGGCTCCGACACGACCTGAAGATGTAGGTGCTGCTGTAGGTTGGCCTACATCTCCAGTGTGTCTTTGTAACTCAACTACGTGATTTGTACCCACATGTTTGCACATATTTCCCACCTCTTCCGACAAGCCTACAACCTGCAATGATCATCAGTCTTCTGAACCACCACACGATCAGCTCTTCCCTCTCCTAGTGTATCCTCAACCACCCCTGTAGATTGTGAGCCCTCGCGGGCTGGGTCCTCTCTCCTTCTGTACTTGTGTGTGCCTTGTATTGCTCATGTTTACTGTAATTGTCTATATTTGCCCCTCTTCACATGTAAAGCGCCATGGAATAAATGGCGCTATTAAAATCTATAATAATAATAATATTACTGGTATTGACGTTACTGACACTTTTACCTGTTTTTACTTTTAGATTACACAGCTTGCATTTCACATAGCAAATATCATCTGCAAGTGTGTCAAAAAAGGACCACGCAGTGCAAGTCCTGGGAGCGCCCGTTTTGACTTTTGGAAGAGAACTGCTCCGAACAGGTTCCAAACTGGAGGCTACAGTCAACCGAGTCTGCAGCCTAACTCTCCCTCCTGTTTGTACCGTTGGGGCAATCTCTTCCTCAGAGCTGCTCCCACCACCTTCCTGTTCCTCACACCATGTTGGGACTTGGACCTCATCATCTCCACTACCCTCTTCCAAAACCTGCTGCTGTTGGGTGGTCTGGCCAGCACCATGCTCAACAGAAACTGGCACCTGAGTCTCATCATCATCAGATGCGTTCTGCGGTGTGCTGAGCATCGGCACTGCCTCACCCGCCTCTTCAGATTCTGAGAGACACAGCTGTTGCGCATCACTGCATACTCCCTCTTCTTCACATTCCAGAATGCTGCTTGGCTGGGCCCCTGTTTGCAAGCCAACTGTCTGACTGCCTGGGCAATTTGGCAGTCGGTGAAGAGACAGATGGTTGCTCAACAGTGCTGTGTTCCTGAGAGGAGGTGGAAGCAATTGAAGTCGATGCATTGGCTGCCATCCAAGCAACAACGGCTTCAATTTGTTCTTCCCGCAGCAGGGGGGTACGCCGACCTCCTACTAAAGTGCACATAAAGGAACGCTCGGAAGTGCTGTTAGCACAGTCAACACTTGCTCCTGTGTTACTGGGGTTCAGTAATGTCAGCTGTTCCCCTGCTGTGTGTACGCCAAAAAGTCATGCTGCCTCCACCCTGTCCTCCTCTCATCCCTGGGCTCCAACACCGCCAGTTGTTGCTCGGAAGTAATTGGCACGGGTACTGACTCCTGCCCAGCCTGGTTACAGCACGACAGCTGTTTACTGGCAGTGTCAACGTTAATTAGCCTCCAATAAGTTGTCCTGTCGTGTTGCATTCGGGTTAGCCGACTCTATGGTGCCTGCAGTTTAGGTGATTCCTATGTGTGCTGTGGGATATCTAAATAAAGTCTGTTTCCGTTGTGACAATAGGACAAGCACCCACTGTAGGACTGTGTGATTCGGTAACTGCGGACAGCTTGTGGCCTGTCAACTTACATTTTCATGGGTGCCTTATGGTACCCGTCCGGGTTCCAGTACCGTCAGCTGGTTCTCCGCAGTGCCTTTGGCCTCGGTGCCTCCATGTCGGTATCCGAGTTCCAGCAACGTCTGCTGGTCCTTGGTAGTGCTTTTGAGCACAGGTACCTCCTGCTTAGTAACCGTGTCCCAGTAACGTCAGCTGGTCCTCGGTTGTGCCATTGGCTCTTTTCCTTCTGCTGCCCCTCCGGGTTCCAGCACAGTCAGCTGGTCCCCGTTACTTGCATTGGCTCTTGTACCTTCTGCTACCCGTCCGGGTTCCAGTACCGTCAACTGGTTCTCCGCAGTGCCTTTGGCCTCGGTGCCTCCAGTTCGGTACCCGAGTTCCAGCAACGTCTGCTGGTCCTTGGTAGTGCTTTTGAGCACAGGTACCTCCTGCTTAGTAACCGTGTCCCAGTAACGTCAGCTGGTCCTCGGTTGTGCCATTGGCTCTTTTCCTTCTGCTGCCCCTCCGGGTTCCAGCACAGTCAGCTGGTCCTCGTTACTTGCATTGGCTCTTGTACCTTCTGCTACCCGTCGGGTTCCAGTACCGTCAACTGGTTCTCCGCAGTGCCTTTGGCCTCGGTGCCTCCAGTTCGGTATCCGAGTTCCAGCAACGTCTGCTGGTCCTTGGTAGTGCTTTTGAGCACAGGTACCTCCTGCTTAGTAACCGTGTCCCAGTAACGTCAGCTGGTCCTCGGTTGTGCCATTGGCTCTTTTCCTTTTGCTGCCCCTCCGGGTTCCAGCACAGTCAGCTGGTCCTCGTTACTTCCATTGTCTCTTGTACCATCTGATACCCGTCCGGGTTCCAGTAACATCAGCTGGTTCTCGGAAGTTAGACAACCGTAAAGACCACCCCGAAGAAGATGACAACCCCAAGGACGACGAGCATCAAGCCAACCTGCCTGAACACCATCACAAAGAGGAAATAAAAGATTACCCAGAAGAAGATCACCAACAGGACAAAGAAGGTTAAGACAAACTACAAGATACAGAACAAGAGACAGAAGAACAATAAGCAGAAGATCAAAAAGCAGAAGAACATGAAAAATAAGACCAAAATGAAGACAAAATATATGCTGTAAATTATAAGCAGAAGAAGACTAAGCAGTGTATGGGGGTGAGTCCGTTCCTCCTCGTGGTGACCCTGGAAAATGCCTGCTGCTGCAGGCTAAACTGAACACGGACAAATACTGTTGTAATTTAAATCTTTTGTGACAGCAAGAATGGAAGGAAGAAAAATTCATACTTTTACAGATTACAAGTACAGGAATCTCTGTCACAAATAAGAATATGATGAAGAAGATGAAGAGGAAGAAGATGAAGAAGTAGAATATGAAGAAGAATAATAGTTTAATAAGAACAATATGAGTAATGTAAACAAAAACATGAATAGCAAGAAGTTTAAGAAGAAGATAAAGAAGGTGAAGATGAAGAATAATTAGATGACAAAGATGATGCTGCTGAAGATTATGAAGGTGAAAGTGTGGCAAAAGTTAAAAAGGTCAAGAGCATGGAAGTTGTGAAACATACATATTTGCCAAAATAGAAAAAAGGTTAACAACATTGTCAATTTCTTCGTCAATCCGAACGTCTTTAAAAAAAAATTATTAATGCTATTCCATTGGATTGGGTTAAACATCTATGCCTTTAATGTCTCCTCAACCTCCCCCAATACATTCTACATTACTCTTTGTTGTTTTCCTTCATGTACAATTATCCAACAAGCCAAGAATGTTTTTTTTTTAATTACGATATTTTGTTCCCATAGACTTACATTGGATTTCCGGTATCGGTATCGGGTATCGCCGATATTTTGTGGATATCGTCGATACCATTCCGATCC
Organism: Oophaga sylvatica; assembly: GCA_033576555.1. Lineage (NCBI taxonomy): Eukaryota > Metazoa > Chordata > Amphibia > Anura > Dendrobatidae > Oophaga > Oophaga sylvatica. Next base: position 154,660,298 of record JARQOD010000008.1, read on the forward strand.
GATATTTTTGGATATTGGAAAGTATCGCTCAACTCTACTTTGGGTGTTAAAGTCCTCAAATTACCCATAGCTAGAAAATAATGAGAGTCAAAAATGCTAAAAAAATGTAAAATAAAAATGAAAAAAAACCCCACAAAAAATGTATTTTGTAAAGTGGACAAATTTTCCTGTTGACTATCAACACATCTAACCGAGGGCTTTTAGCTCCCAAATAGAAAGCTGATAAATGTCAAACACTGAACTAAATGTGTGTAATGTTGAATTATGTGTACTTTATAGTATGTTCGGCATTTCTGGAATGATTAGATTTTTATATTGTATTTTTTGTCACATTACAATTACATGGGTATTTTCCTAATTTTTTTATATTCCTAACTATGAATTACACATTTGATGTAGATGTGTAGAAAGCTCACTGATTATTATGTGCCAAGTAATCTCAATTGCTAATTGTAAGTTTTATTACATTTGCCAAACCTTGATGGAGCCTAAGACTGGAATTACTGAAACTGTGTACCCTTTTCTAGTGTTGAGACTTCACCTCCAAACAGACTTAATTAGGGATGTTCAGGTTTGTCGGGTTCAGCTGAAATGTAGTTCAAAGCTAGGTTTGAAATTGACCAGAAGCCAATAGAAGTCAAAGGGGACCTTAGCTTCGGTGCTTTAGTATGTCTGTAAAAGGGTCATAGTAAGGGCTAGGGGGCTGCAAAATAAATCTAAATGGGGATAGGAGCAGGACATTTTCCCTGAAAACAAATATTAATAGTAAAATGACTTAAAATAACAGAAAAAAATAATCTTGAACCAGGAGGCGGAGGTCCAAGTGGAGGAGGTGGACATGGTGGTGTTGGTGGAAAAGGGGGAGGAGTCAACACTGTTTTTGTGCTTTGTTTTTAAATATTTTGTGGGGTGTACTCTGAAAATAGTTTTTGTGGGGGCACGCTGCATACAGGAAGTGTAATAATCTGCTGCCCGCCCTCTCTCTGTATACAGGCCCTGTAATACTCTGCATTTTTTTGAGGTGCAAAGAATGTGGATAAGTGTGTGAGTCGCACGTAGCAGGGCTTTGTGGTACTCGGCACCGAGCCCGTTCACTTCACTGGGGGATGTCACGGGTAGCGCAGCTCGGTCCGTTGCCCTGGGCGCTCACCAAAGGGGGATATTTACAGGGGATAATAGTAATTGTTCGTGACGCCACCTGTGGTTCCTGGTCAGGGTGACCAGCGCTGCAGGGTGAATCCTCTGAGGGGTTGTTACTGGGCAGCAAGGTGTTAAGTCTTCCACAGGTAAGACTGATCCCTCGAGGTATATGGCGGTGCAGGGGTGCAAGGCAATAAGGCAGACACACACAATGAGTCTCTTTCCGTACCTTTACTGGTGATATTTGCAGGCACGTCCCGGGAGGTTGCTCAGGGTGGAGGATGCACGTCCAGTAATCACTGAGTAGGTGTAAGGCCTCCTTACTTCTTGATGTGTGTGAGTTTCTAACTTGCATAAAACAAAGTTTAACTCCATGTGAAACAGCTATGCCCGGCTGACATTGTGGTGGAGCCTTCTTGCGGACAGAACTAAGTCCTCTATGGCTGATCAGGCCTGACTCCTGTTCTTCCTGACCCCGGTTATGTATCAGCACTGAAGGGCCCCTCTGCGACCTGAAGTCCAGCAGGGTCTCCGGTTTCTCCCACTAGCCGTGAAGGTACTAGCAAGCTCGGACCCGGTGTCCGGTTGTGCAGAGTGGAGGTAAGCTATCCTTGCTATTTCTCCTCAGTCACTCTCTCTCTTTTTCCACTTGCCTGTCGTCCTACTCACACCTTTAACATAAGCACAGGCAGCAGTAGATGTCAGCTTTCTTCTCTTCATCGCTCTCCAAGCGTCGGCACGCTCGCTCACTAACAGTACCTCAGTTGGCTCGGTGTTACAAATCCTGCAGTTCCCCTTCCTTCACTTCTTCCTTAGGCTCTGTCCGAAGTAGCTATCAGGACCTTCCGTCAGACTGATCTGTGCACACTCCGAGAGTCACTTTCCACTTCCCTAGGGAACTAACAGTCAGCACGTTCTGATGTAACTTTCCTCTCAGCTCTTCAACACGCTCTGACACAGACTAGTGTAATCTGAGCTCTGCTCTGACAGGAAATCAACTCACTGCTACGTCTCTCCACACCCTTATATACTCCAAAGGGCTCCCTCTGGTGGCACTATAGGGAAATGTGAAGTGTGAATGAATATTGGGTGATTGTGAATTACCTTTCTGTGCATCCTCCAGGGAACATGTGGCACCAAGCGCAGCTGGGTCACACATAAGTGTGGAGCCCAGCTGTGACTGGATCCATATCTTCCAGAAGGATGTACTAAAGGAAGATCCCACTAGAGGTCACTATACACACACACATTTCAGCTTACCTAAGAGACCAGTAGAGGGAGCTGTGTGTTAGGCACATAAAAAACCAGTTAGTTCCAGTTTTACCTCAGACAGATCAGAACAGCAGTTACCTCAGACAAGCTGTGAGGGACAGATGAGTTCTCCTCAGGACACGAGAGTGAGAGGATTCCTGTCAGAGCTCAGTCAGAGCTAAAAACAGACGGAGATTGATTGATCCTAGTCAGAGCTGAAGCTGAAGTGTAGCTCAGGAGGAAGCGTGCCGATGCTTAAGAGAGCGGCGAAGAGGCAGCACATTAACTGCCAGAGTGTGTGATCTTTATAGGACCCAGGTAGGCCGAAAGCAAGTGGAATTGGAGGGGCCAGTAAGCATTAATAGCTTTCCCCCCAGCAACGAATACCGGACGCCGGGTCCCGAGCCTATAAGGATCTCTACGACCTTTTAGGAGAACACCGGAGTTCCTGGAGGACTACAAGTCCCAGGAGTACCACAGAGTTGACACGTACAGGATCAGGGGAACAGAGTCTGCCTGATCAGCGATAAAAAGACCCTGTTCTGCCATAGAGAAGGTCCCCCACCAAGTCAGCCAGGTACAGAACAGAGACTGAGTTAGACCTAGCTACAAGCAGGTCAGGACTTCATTAAATAACGACAGAGAACAGGAGGCCATACACCTACCAGTGGAGGAATCCGGACGTACATCCTTCGCCCTGCCGTGCTCCGGGGAGTACCTGCCATTCCTGCAGTAAAGGTATCAAACTGACTTTTGTGTGTGTCTCCCTTATTGTCTCTGACGGCGGGATCCCCATCTGTCCTGCATCCTCATATTTCTATCCGCCCTGGAAGGACACCGTCTTACTTGTAGAAGACCTACCATCTAGCTGCCCAACATCATCCCTTCCAGAGTATGTGCACAGCAGCGCTGGTCCCTCTGACCAGATACTACAAGTGGCGTCACGACAACTTACACGAACATTTCCATCATCCCCTGTAAATATCCCACATTACGGTGAGCGCCCAGGGCACAGACCGAGCTGGCTACCCGTGACATCCCCCATAGACTTCCATGGGCTCGGTGCCGAGTACCCCAAAGCCCTGGTACGTGCGCATCATCTTTCTTGGCGTCACGAACAGGATTCTGAAGCTCGTGAAACGCGAGTCCTGTGTGCCTAATTTGAACTGTTTTTGTGCTTGAGAACTGCCAAAAATCATCAGAGACTGTATTGCCATTTTTGTAAAACAACAACCGCCATTTTATTGCCATATTCGCGCCCTGAGGCACTGGTGAAGAAGGTGGGCGTGCACTCACCTAGTGGCGTGAAAATTAGTGGGTGTACCTGAAAAAGGCGCTGAGTCCTGAACACGCCCCCAGCGCTGACGCGGCGGCAGGTCCTGTGGAGAGCTTCAGTGAACGCCCTGACGTCAGAGCGCCAGCGACACAGGTCTTCTCTCCACCGCTGTGCCGGCAGAGCTGCAGCCTTCAGAGAAGGTAGGCTACGATTAACTAAGGGGGCGCAGATATGTCACAGCAGCAAGCCGACAGCGCGACCCAGGCCGACGACCCCAATGACTTACCACTTGGCGCTGCAGCGCAGGACGGAAATGAGGGCCCCTCACCTGGTCCTGTGGTCCCAATAGTACCGCTAACGCTGCCATACATGCCTGGAGCAAAGTGGCTCCCTCAGTACAGCGGCAAGCCAGACACCCTGTCAGGGTTCAAGCGAAAAATATGCAGCATAATGGACATGTATCCTATGACAGAAAAGCAAAGAGCTGCAGTAGTAGTGGGACAATTAACTGGTGCTGCTGAGAGAGAGGTAGAGACTTGGACGGCTGCAGACCAGGAGTCAGTGTTTGCAATTTTCTTAAAGCTACAGACTATCTTTGAGGATCGCACTGAAACAGATCTCCGGATGAGGTTTTATCAATGTTCCCAGAAATCAGATGACAGCATTAGGGACTATGCCTGCCGACTACAAGGGGCCCTGCGAGCTCTTAAACAAGTAAACCCTATAAGTGTCACCGACGAAAATAAAATGTTAAAGGAACAATTTGTACGGGGATTGAGGTCCCAAGCGGAAGGCAGGACTGTGCACTGGTGGTCCTTGGATCATCCTGATGCTACCTTTGACGCCCTTAAGGATATGGCTATAAAAGGACTGCGACCTCTGGAAACACCCGAGATGGCAACCCAGTGTCACCCGAGTGAAACCACCCTAAAGCCAGCAGCATCCACCTTTTCCCCGCTGGTTGCAGAAGCCAAAACGCAGGAGGCGCCCCCTACTGAGCTGGACTGTCTGCGCTCAGAAGTGCGCCAGCTGACCAAAAACCTGGCCACTGTAATGAGTGCCCTGCAATTGCCGACGAAAGAAGAAGGAAAGATCTTGCTGGCTGACTGCCCGGAGGATGTCCCTTGGATGCACCGGAGGAGAGGGAGGACGTCGCCCCGCCGGAGGAGGACAACGCCACCCCCAGGAAGGACCCGCGACCAGCATCATCCTCGCCGAGAGATCATCTGCTACCGCTGCCACAAGGAAGGTCACCCAGCACGTCTGTGTCCTTTAAACGAGCAAATCCTGGGTCCGAGGGCCAACACCCAGGAATAGACTCCTCAGGCCCCTCAGACTGGAACCGCAGGTTTGTGGGAGGAAGACCATACCTGTCCATCATACTGGACGGGATCGCAATCCCTGCCCTGCTGGACACTGGATCCCAGGTAACCATTATACCCGATGTTCTCTACAACAAGTACTGGTCCAGTGACAGTCTCCAACCCCCAAACCCTGACTTTGCCATATACGCCTCTAATGGTCTCCCTCTTGAATTACAGGGGGCTAAAGATGTAGACATGAAAGTGGGGAGAGTGGAGCTGAAGAATCAGGGACTTCTTGTAGTAAAGACTGTTAATGAAGAAAATGGGTTGAATGTGGTCTTAGGCACTAACATTATTAGTAACTGTTTGGAGGAGGTTGTGTTTTTACTCCAACAGCTTGCTGAAATCGCCAGACCAAAGCAAAAGGGAGAGATCCGGAAGGAGATCCGAACCCTGATGTGCCAGCAGCAAGTGAAACTGACCTGTGGTGAGATTGGTAATGTACGGGTAGCAGACCCGAACCCCATTGTGATACCCCCTATGAGTGAAATGCTTATTTGGTGTAGAGCAGCAATAGGTCTGAGAGGACAGAACTACCAAGCAGTAGTAGAGCCCCATTGTTCAGAGCACAGACCTACACTCTTGACTGCCAGAGGGGTAGTGGATGTACATAATGGGAGGGTGCCAGTGCGTCTTCTCAACTGGGGAGAAGATGAAGTCAAACTACCGCGTTATGCCACTGTTGCTAAGTTACATGCTGTGGATAATAACTCCATTCACCCGGCGGAGCCCTTAACCTCCCCACAACCAGTGGAGGATAACGGTCCGACCACCCAGGTGGAGGATTGGTGTCAGCAGCTCCATGTTGGGACAGACACCACTCCAGCCCACCAGAAACAAGGAGTATACAGAGTAGTTCAGGAGTATGCTCAGGTATTCAGCAAACACCCACTCGACTTTGGGACAATTAAAGGGGTTCAACATCACATCCCCACAGGCAATCATCCTCCCATCAAAGAACGGTACAGGCCTATACCACCAGCACATTACCAGAAAGCCAAGGAAATGTTGCGTGATATGAAAGAAGCAGGGGTGATAAGGGATAGTTGCAGTCCCTGGGCAGCACCTCTAGTCTTAGTTAGGAAAAAGGATGGAAGCATGCGAATGTGTGTAGATTACAGACAAGTAAATCGCATTACACATAAAGATGCATACCCTTTACCACGCATTGAGGAATCTTTAGCTGCACTAAAAACTGCTAACTACTTCTCCACCCTTGACCTCACTAGTGGGTACTGGCAAGTAGCTGTGGCTGAGGAGGATCGGGAGAAGACGGCTTTCACCACCCCGATGGGGCTCTGTGAGTTTGACAGAATGCCGTTTGGACTCAGCAGTGCCCCTGGCATGTTCCAGAGAGTAATGGAGAGCTGCCTGGGACATCTCAACTTCGAAACTGTGTTGCTGTACCTGGACGACGTCATCGTGTACTCCAAAACGTATGAAGACCATTTGAAGCACCTGGCGGAGGTATTTGAGTCACTGTCCAAGTATGGGATGAAACTGAAGCCTTCTAAGTGCCACCTGCTCAAACAAAAAGTACAGTATCTGGGACATATCGTCAGCTCTGAAGGAGTAGCGCCAGACCCTGAGAAGATCACCGCCATCCAGAAATGGCCGGAGCCGAAAAATCTCAAGGAGGTGCGACAGTTCCTAGGACTGACAGGATACTACCGGAGGTTTGTAAAAGATTACACTAAGAAAGCAGCTCCTCTGCAAGACCTCCTGGTGGGACAGTCCCTCAAAGGCAGAAATTCTCAATTCCATTGGGGTAAAGAACAGGCAGAAGCATTCAAGGAAATGAAGGAGATCCTGACAGGTGATGAGATCCTAGCTTACCCTGACTACAGCCAGCCGTTCCTGTTGTATACAGATGCCAGCAACGAAGGATTGGGAGCAGTCCTCAGTCAGAAGCAAAATGGCCTGGAGAAAGTCATCGCCTATGCTAGCAGGAAGCTCCGCCCGACCGAAAGGAACCCAGAGAACTATAGCAGCTTCAAGTTGGAGTTCCTGGCACTGGTCTGGGCCATCACGGAGAGGTTTAAACACTACTTGGCCTCCAACAAGTTCACTGCCTACACTGACAACAACCCTTGACGCATCTTGAAACAGCCAAGCTGGGAGCCATGGAACAACGATGGGTGGCTCGACTGTCAAATTATCAATTCACAATTAAGTACCGGGCGGGCCGCAAGAATGCCAATGCTGATGCCCTGTCCAGGATGCCTCATGAATCAGACACTGAAGAGGAAGTGGATGATCTGGAAGAGATTGAACTACCTGCCTTTCACCAGAATGGGGTGATCTACGAGCAACAAGCCAGCAGGAGATCGTGTAGTAAGACGTTGAATCCTTTACCTCACCACAGCTGGAAAGAGACTCAGGACAGCGATCCAGTGGTCAGCCGTATCAAGGACCTGATAACCCAGGAAGGTTCCTCCTTGGAGAAAGACGCACCTCTACCAGCAAGGCAGCTGTGGAATGAAAGAAGCCGGTTGTTCATCTACCATGAGAAGTTGTGCAGGAGATACGTCAACCCGAGGACCCATGAAAAGGTTTGGCAGATAGTAGTTCCCAGAGCAGACATCCAGATGGTGTTAGAAGCCTACCACGATCAAGCGGGACACTTTGGCTGGAAAAAGCTGGAGACCCTGTTGAAGTGTCGGTTCTACTGGGTAGGGATGCGCAGCTCCATCGAGAAGTGGTGCCGGAACTTTGGACCCTGTGGCCTCAGACGAAAAGACTACAGCAGTCAGAAGGCACCCCTGCAGCCCATCCAGACGACTCGCCCTTTGGAAATCGTGGCCCTGGACCATGTGAAGTTGTCACCCAGCCGGTCAGGATATTCCTATGCCCTGACTATGGTGGATCATTACTCCAAATTCCTGGTGGTCGCCCTTGTTAAAGATTTGACAGCAGAGACAGCAGCAAAGACCTTCCAAGCAAGTTTCTGCAGACCACACGGTTATCCTGAGCAGGTGCTAACTGATCAAGGCCCAGCCTTTGAGGCCGAACTATTCAAAGAGTTCTGTCACTTGTACGGGTGTAAAAAGATAAGAACTACACCGTACCACCCCCAAACCAATGGACTTTGTGAAAAGATGAATCACATCGTTATTGACTTACTGAAAACTGTACCACTGGAAGAAAGAAATCGGTGGCCAGACTTGTTACCTGACCTGGTAGACATGTACAACCATATACCGGTGAGTTCCACCAACTGCACCCCAGCCTATCTCATACGGGCAAGACCAGGAAAGCTGCCCATGGATCTAGAGCTTGGAGTTGTGGAACCGGAAGCGGATGTAACTACTGGAGACTGGAACACAAACAGACAGGAACAGTACAGAAAAGTACAGGCCTGTGTTGAGGAAAGTCTCAATCGAGGAAGGGATAAACAAGCAGATCGCTACAATAAAAGTGTGCCAGCTGAACCTTTCGCACCTGGTGAAATCGTACTGAAAAGAAAAAGGAGGCTACACAAACTCGACGATCAGTGGGAAAGAGAACCCTACATCATACAGAGTTCAAGGTTTGATAACAAGAAAACGTGCATAATAAGCAAGGATGGAGGAAAAACGACTGCAACTGTGTCTAGAAACCATCTAAAGTTGTGTCCGGACCCATTAAAGTTTCGTGAGGAAGAACCTGTTGTCAATCAGGAAAAGAGTGATGAAGCAGTTATACATACAGACTTGGGAGATTTCCCCGCAGATTGGCCCAGAATTGGAGAAGCTGTAATCATTCCCGTGCTTCAATTTTATCAACCGCAAGAAGAATCTCTAAATCCAATTGCACCAATTGTGCCAGTAGAGTCAGTTCCAGAAGGACCTGTTCCGGAAGAACCTCAACCAGTGGAACCACGAGAAGCAGCACCACAAGAAGCAGAATCCCAAGAAACTGAGCCTCAGGAAGAAGGATCCCCTGCAGAAGTTGCACCGGTTCACTCAGTTTACAGTGTGCTTGCCAGCCCAGTAGGGAGGTTGAGACAATTCTATAATTCACTCTCACATAGCACAAACAGGGAAACTGCTACCCCACAGGTCATTGCACCACGCAGATCCGAACGTAGCACAAAAGGACACATCCCTGCTAGGTTCAGAGATTAGTTTAACCTCTGGCAAATGTAAATAATTGTTTAAAGTCATTATATATAAATGTACATATGTTTGCTTATAATGTATATATCAGTATTTATTGACCTGTTTTCCCTTATCATCTTGGAACAAGAGGAATGGACATTATTTTCTACTTGTTTTCTCACCCCTATTTGAGCATCCTTTCCAAAAGAGACTGGGACTTTTATGGTTGCTCAAAGTTCCTCAATCCCTCAATGTACATAATTGATCAGTTATGTTTATGCAACGGTTCAAGAGTGCCTTACCTCCGTAAAGGAAGAATTGTTTTTATATGTTATTGTTCTGTTACCTGTTTTTGTATTTCAGCCCCGGAGTGCTGAATTCTACTAAGGGGGAATGTGGAGCCCAGCTGTGACTGGATCCATATCTTCCAGAAGGATGTACTAAAGGAAGATCCCACTAGAGGTCACTATACACACACACATTTCAGCTTACCTAAGAGACCAGTAGAGGGAGCTGTGTGTTAGGCACATAAAAAAACCAGTTAGTTCCAGTTTAACCTCAGACAGATCAGAACAGCAGTTACCGCAGACAAGCTGTGAGGGACAGATGAGTTCTCCTCAGGACACGAGAGTGAGAGGATTCCTGTCAGAGCTCAGTCAGAGCTAAAAACAGACGGAGATTGATTGATCCTAGTCAGAGCTGAAGCTGAAGTGTAGCTCAGGAGGAAGCGTGCCGATGCTTAAGAGAGCGGCGAAGAGGCAGCACATTAACTGCCAGCGTGTGTGATCTTTATAGGACCCAGGTAGGCCGAAAGCAAGTGGAATTGGAGGGGCCAGTAAGCATTAATAGCTTTCCCCCCAGCAACGAATACCGGACGCCGGGTCCCGAGCCTATAAGGATCTCTACGACCTTTTAGGAGAACACCGGAGTTCCTCGAGGACTACAAGTCCCAGGAGTACCACAGAGTTGACACGTACAGGATCAGGGGAACAGAGTCTGCCTGATCAGCGATAAAAAGACCCTGTTCTGCCATAGAGAAGGTCCCCCACCAAGTCAGCCAGGTACAGAACAGAGACTGAGTTAGACCTAGCTACAAGCAGGTCAGGACTTCATTAAATAACGACAGAGAACAGGAGGCCATACACCTACCAGTGGAGGAATCCGGACGTACATCCTTCGCCCTGCCGTGCTCCGGGGAGTACCTGCCATTCCTGCAGTAAAGGTATCAAACTGACTTTTGTGTGTGTCTTCCTTATTGTCTCTGACGGCGGGATCCCCATCTGTCCTGCATCCTCATATTTCTATCCGCCCTGGAAGGACACCGTCTTACTTGTAGAAGACCTACCATCTAGCTGCCCAACATCATCCCTTCCAGAGTATGTGCACAGCAGCGCTGGTCCCTCTGACCAGATACTACAAGTGGCGTCACGACAACTTACACGAACATTTCCATCATCCCCTGTAAATATCCCACATTACGGTGAGCGCCCAGGGCACGGACCGAGCTGGCTACCCGTGACATCCCCCATAGACTTCCATGGGCTCGGTGCCGAGTACCCAAAGCCCTGGTACGTGCGCATCATAAGCAAATAGCTTAAAGGTGTTATCTCAGCAGAGAAACATTTTTTAAAAGACATCCAATTGTGGAAGTTCTCATTATTCTAAGATATATTGATTAAAATCAACTTTGATCTGCCATTACAGCAAACAGTTCTCTCTTCCGACCCCCCACCATCCAGGCTTCCTTTCATGCTGACCACAGGTAACAGAGAAACAGGCTTCGATTCCAGAGAGAGAGCCTGAGAAATGGCTACCACATCCAACGAAGGCAGCAGGCGTGCAAATTACCCACACCCAAGCAGGTGATGTAGAGAGACAAAATAACCAGACAGGATGCTTTAGAGGCTCTGTATTTGGAATGAGTACTTTAAATCCTTTAATGAAGATCCATTGTAGGGCAAATCTGCTGCCAGCAGCCACGAGGAGCTTGTTCGGTGGGCATGGTCTGAGCTGTGCGAGGAGTGTGGTGTTTTCTGCTCTACAAATTATTTCCACCAGAACCCAGGACTAGAGATGAGCGACTTTGTCTCCGGGAGGGTCGAGTAGGGTTTCGGACCACCCGTGTTTATCAAAAGTCGAGTCAAACGAAATAGTCGGCAAAAGTCGGAGTTCCGACCGAAACCTGACCCGACCCCAATGCAAGTCAATGGGGAATAAAAGTCGGCAGGGAGTGGAGGACAGTAAACACACCTACAGTGCCCATTTCAATGCCAACGACATCAATTCTTATTACTTAAGCTTGGCAACCTTAATTTACTTTATAATAATAGTAACACATTGAAAACTGGGGGTTATTTGGCTAAAGTTGTGGGGGGGGCAGGGCTGGCTCCAGGCTTTCATGGGCCCGGGCGAAAGAGTCTCAGTGGGCCCCTTTAACACATACCACAATTCATGATGCTCCGATACGGCAGAGAAATATAGGTATAGTACAATGAAAAATACTTCACTTCTTACATTACATGAGTGATATCTATTGTAAATTCTACAATAGCTCAAAAACCGGACAGTATATTCCTCCATACAGTATATTGCCACTACATAGTGCGCCATACAGAATAATGAGCCCCATATATTGCTCTATACAGAATAATGAGCCCCATATATTGCTCCATACAGAATAATGAGTCCCATATATGATGCTCCATACAGAATAATGGGCCCAATATAATGCTTCATACAGTATAATGAGCCACATATATTGCTCCATACAGAATAATGAGCTCCACATAATGCTCCAGTATATGATGGTCCCCATATAATGTGCCATACAGTATAGAACGGTGCCC
>JARQOD010000008.1:154672353-154877358 GCA_033576555.1 Oophaga sylvatica
TCTCAAAAGCATCTATCTCCACCTGAAATGGGAGAGAAACATCAGGTTGCCATAAAACAGGAGCAGAAGTGAATCTCCGCTTAACCTTAGTCAGGCTGCATAATTTTACAACGTTAACAGGCTGCAGAGGTACAATTGTACCTTCATATATACCTCCACTGTGGGAAGACTTTCTCCTTTACTTGGTTTCAGAAACTAAAGTTCATTCAGCTACAAATGTTATGCTGATATCTATTGGCCAGTGTTGTTACTGCTCACTTATGTTGCTGTCAATTAAGTTGATTCAAACTGGGAGTGGCTTCTACTTCTCTTCCTGCCTCCCTCCTCTCAGTAGCCATTTTGCTGTTTATCTCATTGCTGTGAGCACACACATTTCTAGGCTTGTGAAGTCTTCAATTTCTTGGATACGAAGGTAGGAAAGTCTCACAGTATCTAACAGCCAGTTATACCTTCATTCGCCTTATGTGGGGACAGAACAGTCAGAAATTGGATAATAATTAGTATCTACATATTGTTTTACGATGTTTTACTTATATTCAGCACAAAATAAAGATGGTGGCTCTGTTACAATTTTCCTATTGGTCGAAAAAACAGTCGAAGATGGAATGAAAATTCTGAAACCGTATACGGTTTACATAATATATAAATGACATTTATAAATAATTATCACTAGAAATAATTTACTTTTTTATCTGCACTTTAGAATCGACTTTCATTCTACTTGCCATGTGTTACTGAACTAAATTACGGAGCCAAAATTCATCTACCAAGTCATCATGAGTGATAGTGATGCTGGATCTAGTTTCCGCCATAATCCAAGAAAACGTGTTTGCAGGTTAGTATCATTTTGTGAAAAGCCAATAATGTAGTATTGTGTAGTATTTCGGAAAATTATTTATTTTTCATTTTTTCATATTTACAGATTTACGTCTGACGAAATAATGCGAATGGTAGAAGAATCTGATTCTGAGCATGAGGAAGAACCATATGTTGCATCTGATGATGAAAACTATGTACCACAAGTGGATATTACTGAAGAAGATTCAGACATTGAACAAGAAATGGTCATAGAGCAGGAAAAAGAATACGACTCAGACGAAAGTGTTGAGGATGAGTCTGTGCAGGCGACATTTGGACTGCTAAGGATAAAACTCAATGGTGTAGTGATCCACTGCCAAATGCACAAACAAAATCTCATAATGTCCTACGACAAAGAGGTGGCCCTGCAGCAATCAGCAACCTGTATACAGCAAAAGAGCTATTCAAGTCAATCATGACTCCCGAGATGTGTGACATCATATTACGAGAAACATCAATTTGAATAGCCAATGACATAGAATCATTGAGACCAGAGGGAACAGGGAATCCAACCATAACAGCCTTTACATTCTCTGACAGTCCCTTCCGAAAAAGGGCTGCCACAGCATCATCATTCCATTTGGTCAGGACTGCCCACTTTCGGAATTTCTGACAGTACAACTCAGCGTCTTCAAGACCCTGATTTAATGCCAACAAGGTCTTTTCAGCTTGATCAGTGACATTAGGTTCATCGTACAATAACCCCAGAGCCTGAAAAAATACATCAATATCATTCAAAACAGGATCCCCAGGTGTCAGGGAAAAAGCCCAATCCTGAGGGTTGCCGCGCAGGAGAGAGATGACAATTTGAACCTGCTGTGCTGCGCTCCCCGAGGACTTAGGTTTTAAGGCAAAAAACAACTTACAGTTATTTTTGAAATTCAGAAATTTAGCCCGATCCCCCAAAAACAAATCTGGCATGGGAATCCTAGGTTCCACAACCGGCAACTTAGCAAGATAGGTAGCAATACTCCGAACCTCAGTGGCAAGTTGATACACACGGCCATACAACTGTGCAAACTCCATTGAGAGAGAAAAAAAAATCCTCCTCAGCACCCAGAGAAAAAGAGGGAAAAAAATGCAACAAACATCTCTGACAACTTTTTTTTTTCCACACTATTTTTCCCTTCTGTGAGTACCATATAATTTTCAGTTAGGCCGGTGATACTGTTATGTTTAGGTAGCTGAGGAGAAAAAGCAAAAACGGCAATACACCAGAGAGGCTGGAACCTATTGGATTGCAGTAACCTGAACTAACCACACAACTAGAGGTAGCCGTGGAGCGGTCCTATGTTGATCCTAGACGCCTCGTCACAGCCTGAGAGATAACTACACCTAAAGGCAGAAAGAGGAAAGCTATCTGCCCCGGAGCAGATCCCCAAAGAAAATAGGAAGCCCCTAAACATGTAATGGCGGTTAGACAAGAAGAAAGCACGGACACAGACAGAAAATAGAATGAGCAAACGCTGGGGCCTAATCTGTCTAGACAGAAAAGTACAGGAAAGAATTCTGACTGCAATCCAACAAAATACCCTAAAAAATACCAACTCTTCTGATTGCAAAAACACCTGAGATCACGCGATCTCCACCACCTAAATCAGATCTCTGGTGTAACAAAACTAAGCCGCAACCACTGAAAAAACAGGAAAAAGCAAATGAACACATAACAGTGGCTACAGATAAACTGAGAGGAGCACAGGCCTCAGGAGGGGACCCGGCTGACCTCCACAAAAGTGCAGAAAACTATGCAAAAAGCAAGCACAAAAATAAAAGCAGAAAATATCTTATCTGAAAGCAGAAGATGCAGGCAAGACTCCAGCAAACTTCCAAATGAATCAGGAACCACAATTGAGACAAGAACAATTGATCACCGGCGACCATCATGGGAGGGAACCTCCCTTATATCAGTCCAGTCAGTGATCCCAGATTGCCATTCCTCGCTGGAAGGTTCAGTACTGTCTGTAACCACCAGAGGGAGCCTCTGCTCAGAAACCATCTCTAGCACATTCATAACAGGGATCTTAGGTTCTACAGTAGACAACTAAGTGAGATAGGGAGAAATTCTCCTAACTTCAGCAGCGAGCTGCTCAACACAATCAGACAAATGCTTAGCCTCCATTGAAGAAAAAATCCTCCTACAGCCCCCAGAGAAAAAGAGGAAAAAAATATATAAAAAATTCTGACACTTTTTTTTTTTTACTATTCTTTCCTTCTTTAGAGTACCCTAAAATCTACAGTCAGGCCGGTGATTCTGGTATGATATGGTAACCGAAGAGGACAACAAAGAAATGGCTAGGCAGCACAACACCAGAGAGGTTGGTAACTTAGCGGATTGCAGACCTTTAAACTGACAACACAACTAGCATTAGCCGTGGGACGTACCTACGATGACCTAGACGCCTCGACACAGCCAAAGAGTTAACTAAGCCTAAAGAGAGAAAGGGGAAAGTTCAACTGCCCTGGAGTAGAGCCCTAAAGGAATAGATAGCCCCCAAACATATATTGACGGTGAGGCAGATGAAGTACAAAACACAGGCAGAAAATAGCGTAAGCAAATGCTGGGGCCCAAACTGTCTGGATAGAACAGGACAGAAAAGGATACTGTCTGCAATCCCGCAAAAACCCTAAGAAAAATTCCAACACGTCTGATATGCAAAAATACTGAGGCCACACGACCTCTCCCCCACTATATCAGAACTCTGGTGTGAACTGGACACAAACCAACAGATACTGAAATAACAGGGAACTAAAATACAGGGAAGGCTAACATAAGCCGTGGCAATGAAAACAGAGTCCAGCATGGGCCCCAGGTGGGGAACTGGCTGAACTCACACAGCAAGGCAGAGAACAGAAAAAGCAAAAGGGAAACAAATGCCACAATTTAAACCGACAAATAACTTATCTGAAAGATGCAGGACAAAGCAGGGAGTAAGCAGACTTTCAAAAGGCTCAGGAAGCACACCAAATCACCTGCAACAACCCAAGGAAGGTTTCTCACTCATATTTTTCTCCAGTCAGAAACACCTGATTTCCAATCATCTTCCTCAGATGATCGACCTCTGTTAGCCAGGTCAGCTGAATTACCAGCAGCAACCACCAGAGGGAGCCCAAATGCAGAAGCCAGACCAAGAGTGTTCACAACACTGTATTATGTAATATTTTAATAAAGAAGATACTTTTTGCTACAGGGGATGCTGTTGTCGCTCTCTTCATCTTTGGATCCTTTGGAGGATTGCAATCATCCTCTTTTTGGCATACGTACAAGCAAACTCTACCTACACACATATCTCCCAACCCTCTCAGTTTCAGTGGGACTGTCCAGAACATCAGGGCTTTATCCCACTACTTAGATACGGATGAGGAGAAATCGCAGAGAACTGCTGTATGTAAAAGCTCATGTTAAAATCGCATTGCATATGCATGTCCCGTTTAAAAATCGTATGACACTCGTCCGTTTTTTCTCTGGCATATGGGTACGTACCCTTACTCTCAACTCCAATGTTCTCTTCACTCCATAGCTCCTCCTCCTCTGGATGAGATCTCTCTGCTCACAGGTACATCAATTAAACAGCTGACTTTCCTCTCTACACAGGGAATTGAACCAACAACATCTAGATTTAGCGGCAGTAGCTCTAGCTGTGAGCCAAAACCTACTTTAAGGAAGATAGGAGAATTTAGTATGCTTGTAATGCATTGCAGGTAGTGAACCCAGACGCAGATGATACAGGTACATAGAGATACATTTGTATATAGCAGTATATTTCAATGTACCTGTCTTCTTGATATAAACAAAAAGTGAGATTTTTTTTGTTGTCCTATAAAATTACTAAAAAAGAAATATTAGAAATGTACTTTTTTCTATTTTGGGAGTCTCCTAAGTAATCAAACTAACAACCTACAAGATTGCAGGCAACAGGTAAAGCTATGAGCCACAGGCTGCAGTGCTCTCCCTAGGAGGAAAATTGTGTATCCTTTTTGCTACAGTACAGCCCATAACTCCACAAGCAGATTATACAAGTACATAGAGATACATCTGTCCACAGCAGTGTATTTCTATATCTCTGTATTCTAGTGGGAAAATAAAAAATATATTTTTTCTTCCTATAAAATTACTAAACAATAATGAAAAACAATTACAATAATGTAATTTTTATGTGTTTTTTTTAAATAATAAACATCACAAATCACCAAATAACAGACATATTTGGTGTCCCTGTAATCGTAACGACCCGCACAACATAGAGATCAGATTATTTATGGTGATCGGTAAATGTCATGATTGATTCGTTTTCTCTATTATACCTATAAAAAATGTAATAAAAATATAACGCTAAGGCCGTATTCACATGTAGTGTGGATGCTGCGTTTTTCCTACTGTTTTTCTTTTCCACGTTTTCTGCAGGTGTCTCACACCACACAATGCAATAACAATCTTTTCTGATTACTGCGTGTTTGCTGCATTTCTTTTATGCATTGTCCCTCATATTTGATGCATTTTAGATGCAGATGTGAGGCCGCATTTGTCATACTTTTCTATTGAACATATACTATAGTATACTAAAACTGCAACAGCTTTTCTTTTTTTTTATATTCCTAGCATGTTTTTAGGCTCCCCATAGAAGCCTGTAGAGAAAAAATGCACCAAAATTGCACAGTTGATTTGCGCCTTTAGAGGCACCAAGGGTGGAGTTCTCATGAAATTGCATCATCTTTGCTTAGATATTTAGGCTGTATTCACTTGTAGCATAAACATGGTGAGATTTTTGCTGCTTTTCCAAACAGAAATTCTGCTGTGTTGAACTGTAAAAACAACGCAGCAGAATGGATGTGATTTCGTGAAAACTGCGTCCCCTGTGCGTCTAAAGACGTGGCTGAACTGAGCTTTTTTTGGAGCTTTTTTTTCTCTAGAGCCTTTTTATGTGGAGCCTAAAAAAGCTCATGTAAAAAACAGCAGTTATTTTATAGGTGAAGAATCAAAGCTTTTATGAAGTATAAAAAACAAAAAAAGCGGCATCACATCTGCACAAAAAAACACATCAAATAAGGGGAAAAAGGCATATGAGGAGGAGCAGAGTCAGCTGTAAAATCACCTATTGTGATTGGTAGATCCTCTGTTATCAGCTGAGTATAGAGGTCATATAATCCTGGCTCTGGTGATAAGGAGTCTGCTGAAAACGTTTCCCCAAAGGACAGAGGGTATGAGGCCTCGATTAACCACTATTGTTTCTCCACTTTTCTGGAGTAATTTGCTTCTTTTTAGTAGCTTCAGCATTTGTGATTTTTTTCCCTATAAGTTTTGCATCACTTTTTAAGTTATTTTTCTTTTTAAAGTCTTTTTTTTTTTTTCATTTTTCCTTGACAACTTTGATTATCCAGATTCTTTAGACAGATTTAGGAAATGTGACTTTTACTAAATGTTGCATTTATTGGTGCATCTTACTCCTGTCTCTGCCTGGAGTAAGATTTCTTGAGGAGTTTTCAATTTGGTGCATTTCTTTGTCTTTTTAAAGGATTTGACACTTTTAGTGCTGAAAAATGTAAAAAAAAAATAATTAAAGACAAAAGTAAAAAGCATTTTTGATTCCGCAACAAATTCATAAACCATGTGCGCCATTTGGAAGAATTTGTTGCAAAAAACATCAGCAAATACCAAAAGACAAAAAAAAAAGAATTCATAGAAATTGCAAATGAGGAAAAGCGGGCCCCGAATATAAAATAGCCCTAGTGGCCAGTGTGAAAATTACAACATAACCAATGATGTCATGTTCTCTGCTTTGGCCAATCCATACTTGTTAAGACTAAGTTAGTTGTACTTTGTGAGAGAACCTGAAAGTAAGTGATTAATTTTCCTGTAGCGCCACCACAGGGGGAATAAAATCCCAGGCAGTGACTTTTTACATTAAGCCCTTTACGACGTTACGATTTTCTACTTTCGTCTTTTCCTCACCTTCTTCTCAGAGCCATAACTTTTTTATCTTTCCATCAATATAGCCATTTGAGGGCTTGATTTTCTGCAGGATGATTTGTACTTTGGAATGACATCATTTATTTTATCATGTGATGCATGTGACTGCGGGAAAAAAAATTCCAAGGGTGTTGAAATTGAAACAAAGATTCAGCTCCACAATAGTTTTTTGGGTTATTTTTATTTACCATATTCATTATATAGTAAAACTGACCTAGCTATATGATTCCCCAGATCAGTACGAGTACGCAGACCTCACCCCAAAGATGTCTTTTTTTTTTATTTAAGCGGTGAAAAGAAATTCAGAAATTTATTTCAAAAGGAAAAAAAAAATTTGCTCGGGTCACCACCATTTTACGACACCTGTAACATTTTCATTTCTCGGGATATGGTGCTGTGTGATGGCTTATTTTTTCCGCCCTAAGCTGATATTTTTACTGATCCCATGTTGGGGTAGATACGATATGTTGATCGCCTATTATTACATTTTATTGCAATGTTGCGGTGGCCAAATAAAAAATGTAATTCTGGAGTTTTCTTTTTTTTTTTTCGTTACGCTGTTTACCGATCGGATTAATTTATATTATATTTTGATAGACATTTCTGAACTCAGCGATACCAAATATGCCTATTTTCTATAAAAAAAGTATTTTTTAGTATATATATATATATATTATAATATATATTGCATTTCACAAGAACTCATCCCCCCCAAGCAAAAAGAAGGTTAACTTGAGTTCACAGACTGATTTTGCTAAACTCGGTCCCAGAATTCTCAGCTCCTCCTGTATGTATGGTGTAATTGCATGTTACAATACAGACAACTTCTTAGCTTTGTTCAAAGAAAAAAAAAAATCTTATTAACTTTGCTAGTCTTTCTATTCATAAGGGACTAGAATAGACATTCCCCAGACAGCCGGCTGAAAGAGCCAGCGAAAAACTAGCCAGAAACTGTAATTACTTCCTGACTGTGGAGGCCACCCACTGGGCAAAAAATTGTGATGCACACTCAAGACGGCTCGGTAACATGCGATCTAGGGGTAATCAACATCCGTGCAAAGTATGAAGAGTATTGTAATCCAAAATATACTTGTCAAACAACTTTAGACACTGCAAAAAATGACGTACAGTGATGGTAGCAGGCTGTGAGTGCGGAGACGCAATCATCGAAAAGTCAATTAGCTCCAGGCTTACTATGTTTAGATATGTGCAAATAATGGTCAAAGAAATGGAGAATGTCGATAATTCTTAACTGTGCTTTATGTAAAAAAAAACAATACAAAATAAGGAAGGATAAAGAATGATTAAAAATAAATACATGTAATAGTTGTCCATAAATCAGGGTGAAGAGCATAAAGTACCAATCCAAAAATCAATCATTATATGGATCAGGTGAAATATTTGCGATCATTGGCTGCTTTATAGGGCTTGTACCAAGATTGCAACTTTTCACCTTTAGGGTCCCTACTAGAAATGAGCGACTTTCCCTTCTTTAGGGTCGAGTCGAGTTTCATGAAACCAGACTTTCTCAAAAGTCGAGTCGAACGAAATTGGCTGACTATCGGGAAAAGTCGGAGATCCGACTGAAGCACAAAATCCAATGCAAGTCAATGGGGAAGCAAAGTCGGCAGAGAGTGGAGGACAGTAAACACACCTACAGTGCCCATTTCAATGCCAACGACATCAATTCTTATTCCTTAAGCTTGTCAACCTTAATTAACTTTATAATAATAGTAACGCATTGAAAACTGGGGGTTATTTGGTTAAAGTTGTGGGGGGGGCAGGGCTGGCTCCAGGTTTTCATGTGCCCCGGTCTAAAGAGTGTCAGTGGGCCCCTTTAACACATACCACAATTCATGATGCTCCGATACAGCAGAGAAATATAGGTATAGTACAATGCCAAATACTTCACTTCTTATATTACATGACTGATATCTATTGTAAATTCTACAATAGCTCAAAACCCGGACAGTATATTCCTCCATACAGTATTATGGCCACCACATAGTGCGCCATACAGAATAATGAGCCCCATATATTGCTCTGTACAGAATAATTGGTCCTATATAATGTTCCATACAGTATATGATGAGCTCCACATTATGCTCCTGTATATGATGGTCCCCATATAATGTGCCATACAGTATAGGACGGTCCCCATAGAGTATAATGAGCTCCACATATTGCTCCATACAGTATAATGAGTCGCATATAAAGCTCCATACAGAATGGGCTCCATATAATGCTCCATACAGAATAGGCCCCATATGTGCTCCATATGATGCTCCATACCCTATATGATGCCCCATAAATAATGAACCCCATATGATGCTCCAGTATATGATGGGCCCCATGGATGATGCTCCATTGTATGATGGGCCTATATAATGCTCCATATGTAATGGGCCCCATATGATGCTGCAGTATATGATGGGACTCATGGATGATGCTCCATATATAATGGGCCCCATTTATAATGCTCCGAGTGTATGATGGACCCCATGGATGATGCTCCAGTGTATGATGGGCCCCATTTTATAATGCTCCATATACAATGGGCCCCATATGATGCTCCAGTATATGATGGGCCCCATGGCTGATGCTCCAGTGTATGATGGGCCCCATTTATAATGCTACAGTGTATGATGGGCCCCATATGATGCTCCAGTATATGATGGGCCACATTTATAATGCTACAGAATAATGGGCCCAATATAATGCTTCATACAGTATAATGAGCCACATATATTGCTCCATACATAATTGGCCCCATATAATGTTCCATACAGTATATGATGAGCTCCACATAATGCTCCAGTATATGATGGTCCCCATATAATATGCCATACAGTATAGGACGGTCCCCATAGAGTATAATGAGCCCCACATATTGCTCCATACAGTATAATGAGTCGCATATAAAGCTCCATACAGTATATGATGGGCCCC
Organism: Oophaga sylvatica; assembly: GCA_033576555.1. Classification (NCBI taxonomy): domain Eukaryota; kingdom Metazoa; phylum Chordata; class Amphibia; order Anura; family Dendrobatidae; genus Oophaga; species Oophaga sylvatica. Next base: position 154,682,126 of record JARQOD010000008.1, read on the forward strand.
ATATATTGCTCCATACAGAATGGGCTCCATATAATGCTCCATACAGAATAGGCCCCATATGTGCTCCATATATTGCTCCATACATAAAGGGCCAAATATGATGCCCCATAAATAATGAACCCCATATTATGCTCTAGCATATGATGGGCCCCATATATAATGCTCTAGTGTATGATGAGCCCCATATAATGCTCCAAATATAATGGTCCCCATATGTAATGCTCCAAATATAATGGGCTCCATGTGATGCTCCATGTATAATGTGCCCCATATGATGCGCCATATATAATGGGCCCCATATGATGCTCCAGTATATGATGTGCCCCATGGATGATGCTCCAGTGTATGATGGGCCTATACAATGCTCCATATATAATGGGCCCCATATGATGCTCCAGTGTATGATGGGCCCCATTTATAATGCTCCAGTGTATGATGCGCCCCATATACTGTATAATGCTACAGTTTATAATGGGCCCTATGTATGATGCTCAAGTGTATGATGGGCCCCATATATAATTCTCCAGGGTATAATGCTCCCCTTATATTGCTCCAAACATTAAAAAAAATGAAATTCCACCATCCGAACTATTTCTTTGATTGATGGGGCGGTCAAGAAAGAGGAACCCATGTGCATTCTGTCGATTGACGCAGAAAAGGCTTTTGACAGGGTGCACTGGGATTTTATATTTCAAACGTTAGAAGGAATTGGCTTAAAAGAAAGTATGCTCCGTAGGATTTCTGCCCTGTACTCGTCTCCCAGTGCTCAAGTTAAAACGAATGGCGTACTTTCAAACACATTTTTAATTCGGAAAGGCATGAGGCAAGACTGTCCTCTTTCACCCTTGCTTTATATACTCACTATGGAACATCTAGCAACCGCAATACGGAATAATCCCTCCATTAGAGGCATAAAAGCCCATCAGAAGAGCACAAACTGGCACTTTTTGCAAATGATGTCCTATTGTATGTCTCTTCCCAATTACAACCCCTGGCAAAAATTATGGAATCACTGGATTTGGAGGATGTTCATTCAGTTGTTTTATTTTGTTGAAAAAAGCAGATCACAGACATGGGACAAAACTGAAGTAATTTCAAATGGCAAATTTCTGGCTTTAAGAAACACTAAAAGAAATCAAAAACAAATAATGTGGTAGTCAGTAATGGTTATTTTTTTAACCAAGCGTAGGGAAAAATGATGGAATCACTCAATTCTGAGGGAAAAAATTATGGATTTATGAAAAACAAACAAACAAAAAAACACTCCAACACAGTTGCACCACCTCTGGCTTTTCTAACACCTTGCAGTCTCTGAGGCATGGACTTAAGGTACTGCCACACTAAACAATCCCGCTAGCGATCACGATAACGACGCATACTAATGCGATCGCTAGCGGGATCGTTTCTATATCGCTAAATGCGGCCACATTTAGCGATATAGTTAACGACGCTATCGCCGTTAGCGATCTTCTTAACGACTTTAGCGGTACAAAAGTACCGCTAAATCGCTAAGAAAAGGTGCCACACTAGCGATATATACTTACCCAGCGGGAGCGCCGACGAGAAAATAGGGTCCGGAACGATTCCAGCGACGAGCGAGATCACAGCAGGAAGCTCGTCGCTGGAAGCTGCCGCACTGAACAATATCGCTAACGGGATCGCTAAATAGTGACGTTTTTTAGCGATCCCGTTAGCGATATTGTTTAGTGTGGCATACCCTTTAATGAGTGCCAAACAGTGCTATTCATCAATCTGGCTCCAACTTTCTCTGATTGCTGTTCATCAGGACTGCCATCCCACAGACTACAACTCAAAGTTGGAACAATGGTAATGTTGCTGCGGAATCTACATACAAGAAATGGTCTATGTAATGGAACTCGCCTTATTGTTACTGGACTCCATTCACACATAATTCAATCAAGAGTGATCACTGGATCAGCAAAAGGAGACAAAGTGTTCATTCCACGCATTCATTTATGTCCTTCAGACACCGGTCTTCCATTTAGGCTTCGGAGTCGACAGTTTTCAATAAACCAGCATTTGCCATGACAATAAACAAGTCACAAGGTCAAACTCTACACCGTGTTGGCATATATCTACCGGAGCCCGTTTTTGGTCATGGACAACTCTATGTTGCATTTTCAAGAGTTAAAATGAGATCCAACGTCAAGGTGCAAGTTTTGGATATCCATTTACAAGGAAAGTTGCTTAGAGACAGTCAAAAAGTATTCACAAGAAATGTGGTGTACAAAAATATTTTGGGTTGATATTGTTAACAAATATATTATAGTATCGATGTACTTCTTTTGTCCGATGATTTATTTAAATACAGTTAGATATTCATGTGATAGTTTATATATTCTGATGATCTGTTTAATAATTTTGTTCAGTTGTATTAAGTTCTATGAGCAATAATATTTAATGATAATGTATATATTTTACCCGGAAAATCCTGTGTATTCATTGCATTATTCCTAAATCTTCATAAATAAACTACATACATATACTAGATGCGTTAGAATTGGGCCACCATCTAGTAGGATATAATGAGTTGCGTTGGGTAAGCATTTTTGCCTCGTTTTCGCCGCGAAAAACCGCGGCAAAAATGCTAAGAATCCTCAACGTGTGCACATAGCCTAAGACAGCTTTACATAAAGCTGAGTTAGACTTAGAAAAATGGCATAAACTACCTTTATCTTGGTTTGGGAGAGTGAGCGCTATTAAAATGGATCTATTACCCCGTCTCCTATATTATTTCAAACAATCCTCTTGTATTTACCTGCCTCCTTTTTCTCACGTCTTAAAAAAGCGATTACTCATTTAATTTGGTCACATAACCAGCACGTATTTCATACTTTTTGTGAAGTAGATTGAAGCAAGAAGGGGGAATAGGTCTGCCAGATTTTGCTATGTATAGTCAAGCAGCAATTGGTACATGTATTTTAGAGATTTTTCATAATAAAAGCCAAAAAAAGTGGGTTACATTAGAAAATGATCTTAATGGACGTGACTCCCGTATAGTTATCTGGTCCCCGACAGAAGACCGGGATATACCTTTACCCAGGGGCGTAACTAGGAACGGCAGGGCCCCACAGCAAACTTCACAATGGGGCCCCCCCCCCTCGCGCGCGTTGCCAATCCCGGTCTACCCAAGTTGTGTTAAGAAAGATACCTTTATTATCCAAAATTAGAGGTTTTTGGAGTAATGATAGTGAAATAACAGAAAAGAACCAACTCCCAGGAAGCAACTGAGGTAGTGACGAAGGTAGGCTTTCTCCAGAGAAAATATGTGAAGAAACTTGTAATCCAGCCTGCAAATTGCTTTCAAAACGGATGATTTATTCAGTAGAACAACAGTCCGGTATACAGAATAATCTAAGATTGTTCTGTATACCGTACTTCTGCACCACGCCCTCACCAATTACACATGTGAGGAGTTGACAGCCTCAGCTCTGCTGCATGTGAGGAGTGACAGCCTCAGCTCTGCTACATGTGAGGAGTGACAGACTCAGTTCTGCTACATGTGAGGAGTGACAGCCTCAGCTCTGCTACATGTGAGGAGGAACAGCCTCAGCTCTGCTACATGTGAGTAGGGACAGCCTCAGCTCTGCTACATTCGAGGAGTGACAGCCTCAGCTCTGCTACATGTAAGGAGTGACAGCCTCATCTCTGCAACATGTGAGGAGTGACAGCCTCAGCTCTGCTACTTGTATAGCAAAGCTGAGGCTGTCACTCCGCGCATGTAGCAGAGATGAGGCTGTCACTCCTCGCATGTAGCAGAGCTGAGGTTGCTACTTGTCACATGTAGCAGAGCTGAGGTTGTTACTTGTCACATGTAGCAGAGCTGAGGTTGTTACTTGTCACATGTAGCAGAGCTGAGGTTGTTACTTGTCACATGAGCAGAGCTGAGGTTGTTACTTGTCACATGAGCAGAGCTGAGGTTGCTACTTGTCACATGTAGCAGAGCTGAGGTTGTTACATGTAGCAGAGCCGAGGTTGCTACTTGTCACATGTAGCAGAGCTGAGGTTACTTGTCACATGTAGCAGAGCCGAGGTTGCTACTTGTCACATGTAGCAGAGCTGAGGTTGTTACTTGTCACATGAGCAGAGCTGAGGTTGTTACTTGTCACATGAGCAGAGCTGAGGTTGCTACTTGTCACATGTAGCAGAGCTGAGGTTGTTACTTGTCACATGTAGCAGAGCCGAGGTTGCTACTTGTCACATGTAGCAGAGCTGAGGTTGTTACTTGTCAAATGTAGCAGAGCTGAGGTTGTTACTTGTCACATGTAGCAGAGCTGAGGTTACTTGTCACATGTAGCAGAGCTGAGGTTGCTACTTGTCACATGTAGCAGAGCTGAGGTTGCTACTTGTCACATGTAGCAGAGCCAAGGTTGCTACTTGTCACATGAGCAGAGCTGAGGTTGTTACTTGTCACATGAGCAGAGCTGAGGTTGTTACTTGTCACAAATAGCAGAGCTGAGGTTGCTACTTGTCACAAGTAGCAGAGTTGAGGTTGTTACTTGTCACATGTAGCAGAGCTGAGGTTGCTACTTGTCACATGTAGCAGAGCTGAGGTTGCTACTTGTCACATGTAGCAGAGCTGAGGTTGCTACTTGTCACATGTAGCAGAGCTGAGGTTACTTGTCACATGTAGCAGAGCTGAGGTTGCTACTAGTCACATGAGCAGAGCTGAGGTTGCTACTTGTCACATGTACCAGAGCCGAGGTTGCTACTTGTCACATGTAGCAGAGCTGAGGTTGCTACTTGTCACATGTAGCAGAGCTGAGGTTACTTGTCACATGTAGCAGAGCTGAGGTTGCTACTTGTCACATGAGCAGAGCTGAGGTTGTTACTTGTCACATGAGCAGAGCTGAGGTTGCTACTCGTCACATGAGCAGAGCTGAGGTTGTTACTTGTCACATGAGCAGAGCTGAGGTTGCTACTTGTCACATGAGCAGAGCTGAGGTTGCTACTTGTCACATGAGCAGAGCTGAGGTTGCTACTTGTCACATGAGCAGAGCTGAGGTTGCTACTTGTCACATGAGCAGAGCTGAGGTTACTTGTCACATGAGCAGAGCTGAGGTTGTTACTTGTCACATGAGCAGAGCTGAGGTTGCTACTTGTCACATGTAGCAGAGCTGAGGTTGTTACTTGTCACATGTAGTAGAGCCGAGGTTGCTACTTGTCACATGTAGCAGAGCTGAGGTTGTTACTTGTCAAATGTAGCAGAGCTGAGCTTGTTACTTGTCACATGTAGCAGAGCTGAGGTTACTTGTCACATGTAGCAGAGCTGAGGTTGCTACTTGTCACATGTAGCAGAGCTGAGGTTGCTACTTGTTACATGTAGCAGAGCTGAGGTTACTTGTCACATGTAGCAGAGCTGAAGTTGCTACTTGTCACATGAGCAGAGCTGAGGTTGTTACTTGTCACATAAGCAGAGCTGAGGTTGTTACTTGTCACAAATAGCAGAGCTGAGGTTGCTACTTGTCACAAGTAGCAGAGTTGAGGTTGTTACTTGTCACATGTAGCAGAGCTGAGGTTGCTACTTGTTACATGTAGCAGAGCTGAGGTTGTTACTTGTCACATGTAGCAGAGATCAGGTTGTCACTCGTCACTTGTAGCAACCATGAGGCTGTTACTGGGCCAGGGGGATGCTACTGGTGACTGAGGTCCCGTGCCCAACAGGGCCCAGGGGGAGGTTAGTGGTGACTTGAGGCTTGCGTCAAACAGGGCCCAGGAGCCCGAGGCCCTGTTGGAATGCGGGCCCCTTGCTACCTGGGCCCTGTGTTGAATGTGGGCCCCCTGCACTGCAGCCTGGGGCCTGGGCCCTGTTGAATGTGGGCCCTGTTAGATCCTGCCTGCACCTGCCCTCCCAGTCACCATTGAGCAGCCAAGCCTCTTCTCACTGTTGAGAGACTCACGGTACTCACCCTGCTCGCCCGGGCTTCCACCTGCTTGTCCAGTCAGCCTGCTGCTTCATGTGGTCTGCCTGGCCGTCTGCTGTCCGCCCCCACATGCACACACGCTGTGACAAACGGACCATAATGCACTGGGCCGCAGCTTAAAGCTACAGTGCTCATTTCTGTTCGCTGTCTGCATTTACAACACTGTAGTGTCTCTTTAAAACAACACAGTGTTGTTATGCATCAGCGTTCAGAGTCAGAAGCCTGAACAAAATGTTGGGAGGGGGCCCGAGCGCGGATCCATTTGCCAGCGTGCTCGGGCCCCCCTTTTTGCTCCTAAATCACAGGGCAGCTGCAGCAGGGACGGGCCCCCTTCTAGCCCGGGCCCTGTGGCAGCTGCTTCCCCTGCTTCCACTATAGTTCCGCCCCTGCCTTTACCCTTCCTCACCAAAAACATGATATAATTTATCAAAAGAGGGAGTCGAGAGTTGGGAGTCTCTTCGTCTCCTGGCCCCCTAACTCCTATATATGACAATCCATCCTTTCCTGCAGGATTAAAAAGAGACACTTATCTACATAAAAATAGAGCTTCATGCCCCATAGTCCTTGATTATGTTTCAAGGACAGGGATGAGGTCTCTCCAGGACATTTTTCGGGACAAGGAGCCGCCAACAGGTGCATGGTTCTTTTATGAACAAATAAAGAGTTTTATTATTAAATTAGCCAAACAATCCGATCCATACTGAATATTATCTCCGTTTGAGACTCTTTGTTTATCAACAAACTCTATAGATCAGGCAATCTCTTTATTATACAAAACCTTCCAAGAAGGGCAGACCCCAGCGAGAGATTTCCCAGCATTTCTTTCAAAATGGGAGATTGATTTGGGTAGACCCTTATCAGTTGAAGAAAGAACAAAGATTCTCTTATGCACATTCAGGTCATCGCTCTGTTCGACATCACAGGAGAGGAGCTACAAAATCTTGTCGCGGTGGTACAGATGCCCATCAGATTTAAACGTAATTTATCCAACAACACCGAATACATGCTGGAGATGCTTAAAAGATACAGGTTAATTTATACACATTTGGTGGCACTGCCCACTCATACAGAAACTGTGGTTAGCATCCTTTGATCTCTGCAACAAGCTGTCTATAACCAAAATTACACACACAATGGAGGTGGCCTTGCTGTCCTTGTTTAGCTCCTCGATTTCTAGATTTAAGAAAGGTCTTCTTAGACATATTCTCACTGCTACCAGGAACGTGATAACTAGATTTTGGAAATAGGAAAAGGTTCCCTCGTGTTCTGATTTGGTGATGGAACTCAACGACATATATAGAATGGAACAGCTGATGGAACAACTGAACGGTACCACAGGAAAGGTATATAACACTTGGGCCCCCTGGGTTATGTTTAGAGAATCATCGGAATTGGACTCCTGGTTGATAGACCCATAGATGATGGGTCATATGAGTTTACCTACTGGATGGAGCCACATTTCATACCCCACTCCTTAAAATCCTCCCCCTCCCCCCTTTTTTTTTTCTTTTCCCTTCATTCCCCCTTGTTTCTTCTCTATCTTCTTTTCTTTTGTAGACCTAGAGTCTTAGTGTAGGTACCTTCTTCTTTAAAATTTATGAACAAAGTAATACTGATGATAATTGCCTACATGAGCAAACACCTCAGGCGCTCATCCAACATTTGTTTTATATGTATGACTTTCTGGGGAAAAGTTATAGTTGCTATATAATTTTTTTTTTGCATGTGATAGTAGAAGAGGTATGTTCTTTTCTCTTCCTGTTATTAATGATTGATGTGTATAAATACCTAAATAAACTTGATTTACCCAAAAAAATTAAATACCTCTCCTGGCTGGGCACTGCTCTACTCTGGACTCCTTAGTGTCGCCATGTTCCAGCTCTCTGCACTGTGACTGTTCAGTCAGAGGCCGCACAGACGTGATGTCATTGCGCTCTCTGACCTGAATGTAACTGTCAGGAAACGCAGAAGACGTCACAGCGGTGGATTAGGGAGAGGTAAGTATTGCAAGTGCTGGGGCCCTGAGCAAGCAGGGGGACCACTCGTGGGCGACGGCACTGGCACAGGGCCCCTCATAGTATGCCAGGGTGTCTCTGACGGCGAGTGGGTCCCCCCACAGTTAGAGACACTGACGTACTATTAGGGGCCCTGTGCCAGTGCCGTCGCCCACGAGTGGGCCACCCCACCTGCTCAGGGCACCGGCACTTGCCTGGTGCGCCAGGTGGTGACGCCAGCCCTGGGGGGGTACAGCCTAGTTAGGGAGGTGCAAAAACTGGCATATGTTGAGGTGTAGGCTGGACGTTCAGCAGCTGCAAATGGAGGAATTGGAGAAGTCGGAGGAAGAGGAGGACAAAGCGAGCCATTTTGCTGGCAACCTATGTGTCATCAGGGGGAGGTGGTACAAAATCCTTTGAAACCCAGGCATGGTTCATTTTAATGAAGGTGAGATCATCAACATCTTGGGTCGACAGCCGAGTCCTTCTTTCTGTCAGGATTGATCCAGTAGCACTGAAGACTCTTTCTGATAGCACACTACCAGCAGGGCAAGCGAGCTCCTGTAAGGCATATTGTGCCAATTCAGGCCAGGTGTCCAGTTTACAGGCCCAGTAGTCAAAGGGGAATGAGCTGTGAGGGAGAACATCGATAGGGGAGGAGAGGTAATTTTGTACCATTGTTGACAACTGCTGTCTCCTGTCTGTTTTAATCGATTCAGTATTAACAGTCGTGTGAGCGGTACTTGAGAAATCAGTCCACAACATGGTCATGAAACCCCTGTCTCCAACGCCACTTCGGCTGTGTGCACCACGAACACCTTTTCCATTTGGCCCAGTACGGCTCATGGTAGAACCTGCACAGCTGCTGTGTGCTGGGAATGCCTCTTACAAGAGTTGCTTGTTTGTTCGCCAATATTAGCTCTGGGTTCTCCTGTGGCATGATGTTCTGTAATTTGCCTTTATAGCGTGGATCGAGGATGCTGGCCAACCAGTAGTCGTCATCCTTCATCATTTTGGCAATGCGGGGGTCCCTTTAAAGGAAACGCAAGACATAATCACACATGTGGGCCAATGTCCCAGGTGTCAATGATGCACTGCCAGCGGTGGGTGGAGGAGCACTTTCTGCCAAATCCACATCCCTCCAGTCACGCACAAACCCTGCAACTGACATTGGCAAGCCAACATTTTCGCTTGCCGCCTGAGAAGCATCCTCCTCCCCCAAATAATCATCCCGCTCATCATCCTTCTCCTCTTCCTCCACCTCATCCAGGACAGTTCCCTGAGCAGACAATGGCTGACTGTCATCAAGGCTTCCCTCCTCCTCCTACGCTGCAGATGCCTGATCCTTAATGTGCGTCAAAGTTTGCATGAGCAGACGCTTAAGTGGGATGCTCATGCTTATGATGGCATCATCTGCACTTACCAACCGTGTGCATTCCTCCAAACACCGAAGGACTTTATAGAGGTCTTTCAGCTTTGACCACTGTACACCCAACAACTCCATGTCTGCCCTCAAACTGCCTGCCCGTGTATCCTCTGTTGTGAATGTGTTAGAAATGAATTCTGAGCAGAAGCTCCCTCTGGTGCTTACAAACAGTACTGAACCATTCAATGAGGATTGGCAATCAGGAGTTACAGACTGGTCTTATACAGGTCCTTCTAAAAAAATTAGCATATAGTGCTAAATTTCATTATTTTCCATAATGTAATGATTACAATTAAACTTTCATATATTTTAGATTCATTACACACCAACTGAAATTTGTCAGGTCTTTTATTGTTTTAATACTGATGATTTTGGCATAGAACTCCTGATAACCCAAAAAACCTGTCTCAAAAAATTAACATATTTCAACCATCCAATAAGATAAAAGTGTTTTTTAAAAACAAACAAAAAAAAACATCAAATAATAAAGTTCAGTTATGCACTCAATACTTGGTCGGGAATCCTTTTGCAGAAATGACTGCTTCAATGCGGCGTGGCATGGAGGCAATTCAGCCTGTGACACTGCTGAGGTGTTATGGAGGCCCAGGATGCTTCGATAGCGGCCTTAAGCTCATCCAGAGTGTTGGGTCTTGCGTCTCTCAACTTTCTCTTCACAATATCCCACAGATTCTCTATGGGGTTCAGGTCAGGAGAGTTGGCAGGCCAATTGAGCACAGTAATACCATGGTCAGTAAACCATTTACCAGTGGTTTTGGCACTGTGAGCAGGTGCCAGGTCGTGCTGAAAAATGAAATCTTCATCTCCATAAAGCATTTCAGCCGATGGAAGCATGAAGTGCTCCAAAATCTCCTGATAGCTAGCTGCATTGACCCTGCCCTTGATGAAACACAGTGGACCAACACCAGCAGCTGACATGGCACCCCACACCATCACTGACTGTGGGTACTTGACACTGGACTTCAGGCATTTTGGCATTTCCTTCTCCCCAGTCTTCCTCCAGACTCTGGCACCTTGATTTCCGAATGACATGCAAAATTTGCTTTCATCAGAAAAAAGTACTTGGGACCACTTAGCAACAGTCCAGTGCTGCTTCTCTGTAGCCCAGGTCAGGCGCTTCTGCCGCTGTTTATGGTTCAAAAGTGGCTTTACCTGGGGAATGCGGCACCTGTAGCCCATTTCCTGCACACGCCTGTGCACGGTGGCTCTGGATGTTTCTACACCAGACTCAGTCCACTGCTTCCTCAGGTCCCCCAAGGTCTGGAATCGGTCCTTCTCCACAATCTTCCTCAGGGTCCGGTCACCTCTTCTCGTTGTACAGCGTTTTCTGCCACATTGTTTCCTTCCAACAGACTTCCCATTGAGGTGCCTTGATACAGCACTCTGGGAACAGCCTATTTGTTGAGAAATTTCTTTCTGGGTCTTACCCTCTTGCTTGAGGGTGTCAATGATGGCCTTCTTGACATCAGTCAGGTCGCTAATCTTACCCATGATGGGGGTTTTGAGTAATGAACCAGGCAGGGAGTTTTTAAAAACCTCAGGAATCTTTTGCATGTGTTTAGAGTTAATTAGTTGATTCAGAAGATTAGGGTAATAGGTCGTTTAGAGAACCTTTTCTTGATATGCTAATTTTTTGAGACAGGTTTTTTGGGTTATCAGGAGTTGTATGCCAAAATCATCAGTATTAAAACAATAAAAGACCTGACAAATTTCAGTTGGTGTGTAATGAATCTAAAATATATGAAAGTTTAATTGTAATCATTACATTATGGAAAATAATGAAATTTAGCACTATATGCTAATTTTTTGAGAAGGACCTGTATAAGGGAGGTTCCCTCCATCATGGTTGCCGGTGATCAATTGTTCTTGTCTCAACTTTGTTTCCTGGTTCACTTGGAAGCTTGCTGAGTCTTGCCTCTTCTCCTGCTCTCAGATAAGATATTTTCTGTTTTTTGTTTTTGTGCTTACCATTTGCATATTTCTCTGCATTTCTGTGAGGTTAGCCAGGTCTCCCCCCCTCCGGGGGGCTTGGGCTCCTCTCAGTTCTTCTGGAGCCACTGTTATTTGTTCATTTGCCTTTTCCAGTTTTTTCAGTGGCTGCGGCTTAGTTTTGTTACACCAGAGAACTAATTTAGGTGGTAGAGGTCGTGTGATCTCAGGTGTTTTTGCAATTAGTAGAGTTGGTATTTTTTAGGGTTTTTTGGATTGCAGTAAGTGTCCTTCCTATCCTTTTCTGTCTAGGAAGTTTGGGCCCCAACGTTTGCTCATACTATTTTCTGTCTGTGTCTGTATTTCCTCTTGTCTAACCGCCATTACATGTTTGGGGGCTTTCTATGTTCTTTGGGGATCTGCTCCGGGGCAGATAGCTTTCCTCTTTCTATCTTTAGGTGTAGTTAACCTCTCAGGCTGTGACGAGGCGTCTAGGACCAACGTAGGAACGCTCCACGGCTGCCTTTAGTTGTGGTGGTTAGTCAGGGTACTGCAATCCAGTAGATTCCAACCTCTCTGGTGTATTGCCGTTTTTGCCTGCTCTCCTCAGCTACCAAATCATAACAGTATCACTGGCCATGATACAGTATGGAGGAATATAGTGTCCGGTTTTTGAGCTATTGTAGATTTTAACATAGATATCAGTCATGTCATGTAAGAAGTGAAGTATTTTTCATTGTACTATACCTATATTTTTGTGCCGTATCGGAGCATCATGAATTGTGGTATGTGTTAAAGGGCCCACTGACACTGTTTGGCCCGGGGCCCAAAAACCGGGAGCCATCCCTATCCTCCCCCTCAAGTTGAGCCAAATAACCCCCATTTTTCAATGAGTAACCATTATTATAAAGTAAAAGGAAAAAGAAAAGAGAAAGTTGTCAGAAAATTTTTTTTTTTCTGTTTGTTGCATTTTTTCCCTCTTTTTCTCTGGGTGCTGAGGAGGATTTTTTTTTTTTACTCTCAATGGAGTTTGCACAGTTGTCTGGCCGTGTGGATCAGCTTGCCACTGAAGTTCGGAGTATTGCTACCTATCTTGCAGGGTTGCAGGGTTGTGAAACCTAGGATCCCCATGCCAGATTTATTTTTGGGGGATCGAGCTAAATTTCTGAATTTCAAAAATAACTGTAAGTTGTTTTTTGCCTTAAAACCTAAGTCCTCAGGGAACGCAGCACAGCAGGTTCAAATTGTCATCTCTCTCCTGCGCGGCGATCCTCGGGATTGGGCTTTTTCCCTGACACCTGGGGACCCTGTTTTGAGTAATGTTGATGCATTTTTTCTGGCTCTGGGGTTATTGTACGATGAACCTAATGTCACTGATCATGCTGAAAAAACCTTGTTGGCATTAAATCAGGGGCTTGAGGACGCTGAGTTGTACTGTCAGAAATTCCGAAAGTGGGCAGTCCTGACCAAATGCAATGATGATGCTTTGGCAGCCCTTTTTCGGAAGGGTCTGTCAGAGAAAGTAAAATATATTATGGTGGGTTTCCCTGCTCCCTCTGGTCTCAATGATTCTATGTCATTAGCGATTCAAATTGACAGACGTTTGCGTGAGCGTAGAAGTATGCGTGGAATAGTGTTACCTTCTGAACCAGCTTCTGAGCCCATGCAGTGTGATAGAGTGGCTTCTGGGGCACAGCGTCATGAGTTTCGAAAACGCAATGGGTTATGTTTCTACTGTGGTGACGCCTCTCATGCTATTTCAGTCTGCCCTAAGCGGGGAAGACGTTTTGCACGCTCAGTTGTCTTGGGTAGTGTTCAGACTAAATTTCTGTTGACTGTTACCCTGATTTGCTCCCTGTCCACATTTTCTACTTAGGCTTTTGTTGATTCGGGAGCAGCTATTAACCTGATGGATTTTGATTTTGCTAAACGTTGTGGGTTTCCCTTGATACCCCTACGGAAGTCTATTCCCCTACTGGGGATTGATTCTACCCCTTTGGCTGAGAATAAACCCCAGTTCTCTACTCAGGTGATAATGAGGGTTGAACCTCATCATCAGGAGAGTTGCAAATTTTTGGTGCTGTATAATCTGCATGACATTATTGTACTGGGTTTCCCTTGGTTACAGTCTCATAATCCTGTTTTGGATTGGAAATCTGTGTCTGTAACTAGTTGGGGCTGCCAATGTGTTAATGCCAACACTCCTGTTTTCTCTGCCTCTCCCCAGGCTCAGGATGTTCCTGACTTTTTGACTGATTTTTCTGATGTGTTTAGCGAAAGTAAATCTGCATCCTTGCCCCCCCATAGGAGCTATGACTGAGCTATTGAATTAGTGCCTGGTAGTAAATTCCCTAAAGGTCGCCTTTTTAACTTGTCTGTACCTGAACATGACGCTATGCGGTCTTATATCAAGGAGTCATTGGAGAAGGGTCATATCAGACCATCCTCTTCACCCTTGGGTGCCGGTTTTTTCTTTGTGGCCAAAAAGGATGGTTCATTAAGACCATGTATTGATTATCGTCTCTTGAACAATATCACTGTGAAATATCAATATCCGCTACCCTTGATTTCTGACCTGTTTTCCAGGGTGAAAAGTGCTACTTGGTTTACCAAGCTTGACCTCAGGGGGGCGTATAACCTTATTCGCATTAAGCACGGGGATGAATGGAAGACGGCGTTTAATACCCCAGAGGGGCATTTTGAGTACCTAGTGATGCCCTTTGGGCTCACTAATGCTCCTTCCGTCTTCCAGTCCTTCATGAATGACATTTTCAGGGATTTTGTGGATAAATTTCTGATTGTTTATTTGGATGATATCTTGATTTTTTCCAATGACTGGGACTCTCATGTGAAACATGTTCGGACTGTGTTCCAGATTTTGAGAGAGAATGCTCTGTATGTGAAGGGATCAAAGTGTCTTTTTGGCGTACAGAGGATCTCATTTCTGGGATTCATTTTGTCCCCATCTGTTATTGAAATGGACCCGGTCAAGGTTCAGGCCATCTGTGATTGGGTCGAACCTACTTCATTAAAGGCTCTTCAGAGATTCTTGGGTTTTGCCAATTTTTATCGTAAATTTATTGGTAATTTCTCTGTTATTGTTAAACCATTGACTGATTTGACCAAAAAGGGTTCTGATGTGGTGAATTGGCCTCCTGAGGCAGTCTCTGAGTTTCAGGAACTTAAGCAGAGATTCATTTCTGCTCCTGTTCTACGGCAGCCTGATGTTTCTCTGACATTTCAGGTGGAGGTTGATGCCTCTGAAATTGGGGCAGGTGCCGTTTTGTCCCGAAGAGATCCAGAGACCTCTAAAAGTAACCCTTGTGTGTTGTGAATGGGTTTGAGATGAGTTCTGAGCAGAGGCTCCCTCTGGTGGTTACAAGCGGTACTAGTGAGGATTGGGAATCAGGTGTTACTGATTGGTCTTATTTAAGGGAATCATTTTCCCATCAGGGTTGCCGGTGATCAATTGTTCTGGTCTGAATCCTTCTTTCCAGTTTCCCTTGTAGCCTGCTGTGTCGTGTCTGCATCTCCTGCTGTCAGATAAGACAATTTCTTATTTTGTGTTTTTGCTATATTTTTGCATTTTGTCCTGCGCTTCTGTGTGGGCCTTCTGGGTCCCCTCCGGGGGCTTTTGCCCTCTCAGTTTAGTCCAGCCACTGTGTTTTGTACTTTTGCTTTTTGCAGTTTTTTCAGTGGCTGCTGTTTTTGTTACACCAGAGAACTAATTTAGGTGGTAGAGGTCGTGTGATCTCAGGTGATTTTGAAATTAGTATGTTGGTGTTTTTCAGGGTTTTCTGGGATTGCAGTAAGTACCCTTCCTGTCCTTTTCTATTTAGATAGTTTGGGCCCCAGCGTTTGCTCATACTATTTTCTTTCTGTGTCAGTATTTCCTCTTGTCTAACCGCCATTACATGTTTGGGGGCTTTCTATTATCTTTGGGGTTCTGCTCCGGGGCAGATAGCTTTCCTATTTCTATCTTTAGGTGTAGTTAGTTTCTCAGGCTGTGACGAGGCGTCTAGGACCATCGTAGGAACGCTCCACGGCTGCCTCTAGTTGTGGTGGTTAGTCAGGGTACTGCAATCTCATAGATTCCAACTGCTCTGGTGTATTTCCTTTTTTACCTGCACTCCTCAGCTACCGAAACATAACAGTATCACCGGCCTAAAAATTGTATGGTACTCACAGAAGGGAAAAAAAAAAAAATATATTTTGAAGGAAGAAAAGTTGTCAGAGATATTTTTCTGTTTGTTGCATTTTTTTTTTTTTTTTTCCTCTGTATCTCTGGGTGCTGGGGAGGATCTTTTCTCCCAATGGAGTTTGCACAGTTGTCTGGCCGTGTGGATCAGCTTGCCACTGAGGTTCAGAGTATTGCTGCATATCTTGCTAGGTTGCCTGTTGTGGAACCTAGGATCCCCATGCCAGATTTGTTTTCAGGGGATCGAGCTAAGTTTCAGAATTTCAAAAATAATTGTAAATTGTTTCTTGCCTTAAAATCTAAGTCCTCAGGAAACGCAGCGCAGCAGGTTCAAATTATCATCTCTCTCCTGCGCGGCGATCCTCAGGATTGGGCTTTTTCCCTGACACCTGGGGATCCTGTTTTGAGTGATGTTGATGTATTTTTTCAGGCTTTGGGGTTATTGTACGATGAGCCTAATATCACTGATCAAGCTGAAAAAGCCTTGTTGGCATTAAATCAGGGGCTTGATGACGCTGAGTTATACTGTCAGAGATTCCGTAGGTGGGCAGTCCTGACCAAATGGAATGACGACGCTTTGGCGGCCCTTTTCCGGAAGGGTCTGTCGGATAATGTAAAGGATGTTATGGTGGGATTCCCTGTCCCCTCTGGTCTCAATGATTCTATGTCATTAGCGATTCAAATTGACAGACGTTTGCGTGAGCGGAGAAGTATGCGTGGAGTGGTGTTGCCTTGTGAGCCAGCTGCTGAGCCCATGCAGTGTGATGGAGTGGTGTCTGGGGCACAGCGTCATGAGTTTCGAAAGCGCAATGGGTTATGTTTCTACTGTGGTGATGCCTCTCATGCTATTTCAGTCTGCCCTAAGCGGGGAAGACGTTTTGCACGCTCAGTTGTCTTGGGTAGTGTTCAGACTAAGTTTTTATTAACTGTCACTCTGATATGCTCTCTGTCCTCATTTTCTGCTCAGGCTTTCGTTGATTCTGGAGCAGCTATTAACCTGATGGATTATGATTTTGCTAAACGTTGTGGATTTCCCTTGATACCCCTACAGAAGTCTATTCCCCTACTGGGGATCGATTCTACCCCTTTGGCTGAGAATAAACCCCAGTTTTCTACTCAGGTGATAATGAGGGTTGAACCTGATCACCAGGAGTGCTGCAAATTTTTGGTTCTATATAATCTGCATGACATTATCGTGCTGGGTTTCCCTTGGTTACAGTCTCATAATCCTGTTTTGGATTGGAAATCTGTGTCTGTAACCAGTTGGGGCTGCCAATGTGTTAATACCAACACTCCTGTTTTTTCTGCCTCCCCCCAGGCTGAGGATGTTCCTGACTTTTTGTTTGATTTTTCTGATGTGTTTAGCGAAAGTAAATCTGCATCCTTACCTCCCCATAGGAGCTATGACTGCGCTATTGAATTAGTGCCAGGTAGTAAATTCCCTAAGGGTCGCCTCTTTAACTTGTCTGTACCTGAACATGACGCTATGCGGTCTTATATCAAGGAATCATTGGAGAAGGGTCATATCAGACCATCCTCTTCACCCTTAGGTGCCGGTTTTTTCTTTGTGGCCAAAAAAGATGGTTCATTAAGGCCGTGTATTGATTATCGTCTCTTGAACAATATTACTGTGAAATATCAATACCCGTTACCCTTGATTTCTGACCTGTTTTCCAGGGTGAAAAACGCTACTTGGTTTACCAAGCTTGACCTCAGGGGGGCGTATAACCTTATTCGCATTAAGCACGGGGATGAATGGAAGACGGCATTTAACACCCCTGAAGGGCATTTTGAGTACCTTGTGATGCCCTTTGGGCTCACTAATGCTCCTTCCGTCTTCCAGTCCTTCATGAATGACATTTTCAGGGATTTTGTGGACAAGTTTCTGATTGTTTATTTGGATGATATCTTGATTTTTTCTAATGACTGGGACTCTCATGTGAAACATGTTCGAACTGTATTCCAGATTTTGAGAGAGAATGTTCTGTATGTGAAGGGATCAAAGTGTCTTTTTGGCGTACAGAAGATCTCATTTCTGGGATTCATTTTGTCCCCATCTGTTATTGAAATGGACCCGGTCAAGGTTCAGGCCATCTGTGATTGGGTCCAACCTACTTCATTAAAGGCTCTTCAGAGATTTTTGGGTTTTGCCAATTTTTATCGTAAATTTATTGGTAATTTCTCTGTTATTGTTAAACCATTAACTGATTTGACCAGAAAGGGTTCTGATGTGGTGAATTGGCCTCCTGAGGCAGTCTCTGCGTTTCAGGAACTTAAGCAGAGATTCACTTCTGCTCCTGTTCTACGGCAGCCTGATGTTTCTCTGCCATTTCAGGTGGAGGTTGATGCCTCTGAAATTGGGGCAGGTGCCGTTTTGTCCCAAAAAGATCCAGAGACCTCTAAAAGTAACCCTTGTGCCTTTTTCTCTCGAAAATTTTCTCCTACTGAACGTAATTATGACGTGGGTAATCGGGAGTTATTGGCCATGAAGTGGGCTTTTGAAGAGTGGAGACATTGGCTGGAGGGAGCCAAACATCAGGTGGTGGTCCTTACGGACCATAAGAATCTGGTCTATCTGGAATCTGCCAAGCGACTCAATCCTAGACAGGCCAGGTGGGCCTTGTTTTTCACACGTTTTAATTTTGTGGTTTCCTTTCTTCCTGGCACTAAGAATGTTAAGGCGGATGCCCTCTCGAGGAGTTTCCTTGCGGACTCTCCTGAGCTATCTGATCCCTCTGTTATTTTGAAGGAGGGTGTAGTTCTTTCCGCCATCTCGCCTAATTTGAGACTTGCTCTGGAGGGGTGTCAGGAGGATAGGCCAGAGCGCTGCCCTGTTGGAAAATTGTTTGTCCCGGACCAATGGAAAAAGAGTGTGATGTCTGAGATTCATTGTTCCGCATTGGCTGGGCATCCCGGAATTTTTGGTACCAGAGACTTGGTTAGTCGGTCCTTTTGGTGGCCTACCTTGTCTCGCGATGTCAGGGAATTTGTGCAGTCCTGCGGGACTTGCTCTCGCTCCAAGCCTTGCTCTCGCTCTAGTGGTTTGTTGATGCCATTGCCTGTGCCCAAGAGACCATGGACCCATATCTCTATGGATTTCATTTCCGATCTTCCTGTTTCTCAGAGAATGACCACCATCTGGGTAATTTGTGATAGGTTTTCCAAAATGATACATCTTGTGCCATTACCTAAGTTGCCTTCCTCCTCTGAATTGGTGCCGTTGTTCCTTCAGCACGTGGTTCGTTTACACGGCATTCCTGAGAACATTGTGTCTGACAGAGGAGTCCAGTTTGTTTCCAGATTTTGGAGGACTTTTTGTTCTAAACTGGGTGTTCAATTGTCTTTCTCCTCGGCATTTCATCCTCAGACCAATGGTCAAACTGAGAGAACAAACCAGACATTGGAGACTTATCTAAGATGCTTTGTGTCTGCTGATCAGGATGACTGGGTCTCTTTTTTGCCTTTGGCTGAGTTTGCTCTTAATAATAGGGCTAGCTCTGCCACTTTGATGTCTCCGTTTTTCTGTAATTCTGGGTTTCACCCTCGATTTTCTTCAGGACAGACGGAGGCTTCTGTCTGTCCAGGTGTTGACTCTGTTGTTGAGCGTATGCAGCAGATTTGGGACCAGGTAGTGGAGAGGTTGTCCCTCTCTCAGGAGAAGGCCCAGCGGTTTGCTAACCGGCATAGGACTGATGGTCCTCGGTTTAAAGTGGGGGACTTGGTCTGGTTGTCCTCAAAGAATATTCCTATGAGAGTAGCATCTCCTAAATTTAAGCCTAGGTTCATTGGACCTTATAAGATCATGGAGATTATTAATCCTGTTTCTTTTCGTTTGCTTCTTCCAGGGACATTTAAGATCCATAACGTGTTCCACAAGTCCTTGTTGAAGAGGTTTGTTGAGCCAGTGGTTCCTGCTGCTGTGCCTCCTGACCCTGTTTTGGTTGAGGGCAATCTGGAGTATGTGGTTGAGAAAATATTGGATTCTCGTTTTTCTAGACGAAGACTCCAGTATTTGGTTAAATGGAGAGGTTATGGTCAGGAAGATAATTCTTGGGTGTTTGCTTCGGACATCCATGCTAGGAGACTTATCCGTGCGTATCATAGAACTCATCCTGACCGACCTGGTTGCTCAAATGAGGGTTCGGTGACCCCTCCTCAAGGGGGGGTACTGTTGTGAATGGGTTTGAGATGAGTTCTGAGCAGAGGCTCCCTCTGGTGGTTACAAGCGGTACTAGTGAGGATTGGGAATCAGGTGTTACTGATTGGTCTTATTTAAGGGAATCATTTTCCCATCAGGGTTGCCGGTGATCAATTGTTCTGGTCTGAATCCTTCTTTCCAGTTTCCCTTGTAGCCTGCTGTGTCGTGTCTGCATCTCCTGCTGTCAGATAAGACAATTTCTTATTTTGTGTTTTTGCTATATTTTTGCATTTTGTCCTGCGCTTCTGTGGGGGCCTTCTGGGTCCCCTCCGGGGGCTTTTGCCCTCTCAGTTTAGTCCAGCCACTGTGTTTTGTACTTTTGCTTTTTGCAGTTTTTTCAGTGGCTGCTGTTTTTGTTACACCAGAGAACTAATTTAGGTGGTAGAGGTCGTGTGATCTCAGGTGATTTTGAAATTAGTATGTTGGTGTTTTTCAGGGTTTTCTGGGATTGCAGTAAGTACCCTTCCTGTCCTTTTCTATTTAGATAGTTTGGGCCCCAGCGTTTGCTCATACTATTTTCTTTCTGTGTCAGTATTTCCTCTTGTCTAACCGCCATTACATGTTTGGGGGCTTTCTATTATCTTTGGGGTTCTGCTCCGGGGCAGATAGCTTTCCTATTTCTATCTTTAGGTGTAGTTAGTTTCTCAGGCTGTGACGAGGCGTCTAGGACCATCGTAGGAACGCTCCACGGCTGCCTCTAGTTGTGGTGGTTAGTCAGGGTACTGCAATCTCATAGATTCCAACTGCTCTGGTGTATTTCCTTTTTTACCTGCACTCCTCAGCTACCGAAACATAACACTTGTGCCTTTTTCTCTCGAAAATTTTCTCCAACTGAACGTAATTATGACGTGGGTAATCGGGAGTTATTGGCCATGAAGTGGGCTTTTGAAGAGTGGAGACATTGGCTGGATGGAGCCAAACATCAGGTGGTGGTCCTCACGGACCATAAGAATCTGGTTTATCTGGAATCAGCCAAGCGACTTAATCCTAGACAGGCCAGGTGGGCCTTGTTTTTCACACGTTTTAATTTTGTGGTTTCATTTCTTCCTGGCACTAAAAATGTTAAGGCGGATGCCCTCTCGAGGAGTTTCCTGGCGGACTCTCCTGAGTTATCTGATCCTGCTGTTATTTTGAAAGAGGGTGTAGTTCTTTCCGCCATCTCCGCCCAATTTGAGACTGGCTCTGGAAGGGTGTCAGGAGGATAAACCCGAGCGCTGCCCTATTGGGAAATTGTTTGTCCCAGACCGGTGGAAAAAGAGTGTGATGTCTGAGATTCATTGTTCCGTGTTGGCCGGTCATCCCGGAATTTTTGGTACCAGAGACTTGGTTAGTCGGTCCTTTTGGTGGCCTACTTTGTCTCGTGACGTCAGGGAATTTGTGCAGTCCTGTGGGACTTGCTCTCGCTCCAAGCCTTGCTCTCGCTCTAGTGGTTTGTTGATGCCATTGCCTGTGCCCAAGAGACCATGGACCCATATCTCTATGGATTTCATTTCCGACCTCCCTGTTTCTCAGAGAATGACCATTATCTGGGTGATTTGTGATAGGTTTTCCAAAATGATACATCTTGTGCCATTACCTAAGTTGCCTTCCTCCTCCGAATTGGTGCCTTTGTTCCTTCAGCACGTGGTTCGGTTATACGGCATTCCTGAGAACATTGTGTCTGACAGAGGAGTCCAGTTTGTTTCCAGATTTTGGAGGACTTTTTGTTCTAAACTTGGTGTTCAATTGTCTTTCTCCTCGGCTTTTCATCCTCAGACCAATGGACAAACTGAGAGAACAAACCAGACATTGGAGACTTATCTGAGATGCTTTGTGTCTGCTGATCAAGATGACTGGGTCTCTTTTTTGCCTTTGGCTGAGTTTGCTCTTAATAATAGGACTAGCTCTGCCACTTTGATGTCTCCATTTTTCTGCAATTTTGGGTTTCACCCTCGATTTTCTTCTGGACAGACGGAGGCTTCTGTCTGTCCAGGTGTTGACTCTGTTGTGGAGCGTATGCAGCAGATTTGGGACCAGGTAGTGGAGAGGTTGTCCTTCTCTCAGGAGAGGGCCCAGCGGTTTGCCAACCGGCATAGGACTGATGGTCCTCGGTTTGAAGTGGGGGACTTGGTCTGGTTGTCCTCAAGAAATATCCCTATGAGAGTTGCATCTCCTAAGTTTAAGCCTAGGTTCATTGGACCTTATAAGATCATGGAGATTCTTAATCCTGTTTCCTTTCGTTTACTTCTTCCAGGGACATTTAAGATCCATAACGTGTTCCACAAGTCCTTATTGAAGAGGTTTGTCGAGCCAGTGGTTCCTATGGCTGCGCCTCCTGACCCTGTTTTGGTTGAGGGCAATCTGGAGTATGCGGTTGAGAAAATATTGGATTCTCGTTTTTCTAGACGGAAACTCCAGTATTTGGTTAAGTGGAGAGGTTATGGTCAGGAGGACAATTCTTGGGTGTTTGCTTCGGACATCCATGCTAGGAGACTGATCCGTGCATATCACAGAGCTCATCCTGACCGACCTGGTTGCCCAAATGAGGGTTCGGTGACCCCTCCTCAAGGGGGGGTACTGTTGTGAATGTGTTAGAAATGAATTCTGAGCAGAAGCTCCCTCTGGTGGTTACAAACAGTACTGAACCATTCAATGAGGATTGGCAATCAGGAGTTACAGACTGGTCTTATATAAGGGAGGTTCCCTCCCATCATGGTTGCCGGTGATCAATTGTTCTTGTCTCAACTTTGTTTCCTGGTTCACTTGGAAGCTTGCTGAGTCTTGCCTCTTCTCCTGCTCTCAGATAAGATATTTTCTGTTTTTTGTTTTTGTGCTTACCATTTGCATATTTCTCTGCATTTCTGTGAGGTTAGCCAGGTCTCCCCCCCTCCAGGGGCTTGGGCTCCTCTCAGTTCTTCTGGAGCCACTGTTATTTGTTCATTTGCCTTTTCCAGTTTTTTCAGTGGCTGCGGCTTAGTTTTGTTACACCAGAGAACTAATTTAGGTGGTAGAGGTCGTGTGATCTCAGGTGTTTTTGCAATTAGTAGAGTTGGTATTTTTTAGGGTTTTTTGGATTGCAGTAAGTGTCCTTCCTATCCTTTTCTGTCTAGGAAGTTTGGGCCCCAACGTTTGCTCATACTATTTTCTGTCTGTGTCTGTATTTCCTCTTGTCTAACCGCCATTACATGTTTGGGGCTTTCTATGTTCTTTGGGGATCTGCTCCGTGGCAGATAGCTTTCCTCTTTCTATCTTTAGGTGTAGTTAACCTCTCAGGCTGTGACGAGGCGTCTAGGACCAACGTAGGAACGCTCCACGGCTGCCTTTAGTTGTGGTGGTTAGTCAGGGTACTGCAATCCAGTAGATTCCAACCTCTCTGGTGTATTGCCGTTTTTGCCTGCTCTCCTCAGCTACCAAATCATAACAATCCTCCCACAAATGCAATACAGCCTGCCTCTGTTCGCATGGCCTCTCAACCATGTGCATGGTGGAGTTCCACCTTGTTGCAACGTCTATGATTAGTGTGGTGTAGTGACTCATGCGGCAGCTAGGGGGCGCTGGATATGTTGCTCAAGTTTTGCATGGAGGCGTGATATGGATGGGAAAACAGTCCCTGGCATGGCTATGTGTAGCAGAGCTCCTCTGCGCTGTAAGCCAGTAATGTTGTTATGGGACTTGTAGTCCTACAAGAGTCTTGTTATTGTCTAGGGTGGCTTTACAGGGTTAGCTTGTGAGCTGGGTGAGACTTGCTAACCACACATTCACCACCCACTAGTGGTTGTATAATGAATGTTGCATACTTGTGGTTGTAGGTATTGTGAAGGACCTGTGATGAGGTCATGAACATGTGACCAGACCATGTGCTTCATACCTTAGCTGGAGGAGTGGCTACAGGTATGAAAGCGAGTGTTTGGCACATGGTGGGGAGAGAGAGTCAGAGAGTCTGTCTGAGACTGGGAAGTGTATAAAGGGAGTCTGTCTGAGACCGTGAGGAGTTTCTGAAAGGCCTGTGTGTTGGAAGGTCCCAGGCGGGGATTGGATTCCTGAATAGCACATGGAGAGGCCGTGTATGTGCAGAGTCGGTGACGGCACTGTGTTGGGGAAGCTACCATCCTTCTGAGGGTCTGGAACTGTCGAGTGGCCTGGTGAGCAAGGCATTGTCGGAGATGGTGATCCCAGTTAGGCAGCTTCCCTGGGAACCAGGACTGACAAGGAGTCAGTGTGTGGAGCAGGAGGTCCTGTAAGGTAACTCCAGACAAAGGGGGTTATGGGCAGACAAGTATATGCCATTGGAACAAATGGTTGGTGCTTGTCATGTTCTGTGGACATTGATGAACTGTTCAGCATAGGAATTGAAGGCATATGAGTTGAAGCCATATATGATGTGATGCTAATGAACTGTTCATGCTGCGGTTTATGAGTCTAAATAAACCAAAAGGACTGTTGTTTTAACCCAGAGCGTGCTAGTATTTGCCTCAAAGACCAGCTAAGCGAGTGATCCTGTGGCACCCTGAGGGTTCAGTCGCCACAGAGATGTTGCATCTCACCCAGAGGTGTGACATCTGACTCTCATTTAAGGAGGGAGCACTCCTAGGACTCCACACCTGCATCCCACACACACCATGCCAGCTGAGCGTTCGGACGGACCCTTAGGGAGGATGGTCTGACTCAGCCTGGTTAGCAAAGGGTGTCTAGATGGGTGGGTGGAGCCAGCTGCAGCACTTAGGCTGCGTGTTAAAGTAGAGAGCAGACAGTCTCTGACTGGATCTCCTCTAAGTACATCTCAGGGAGAATCTGCTGAAGCCAGTCTTGGACTGAGGCTTTTCCTGAGCAGATCTCGGGAAGCAGCTGCCAGAGGAGCGAAAGGGTCCTGGGCAGAGACGGCCTTACCAACCGTAGCCCATCTCAAATTAGGACCAGGCCGACACAGGGGACGGTCCCTAGATTAGCGGGAAGGCTCAGGCTCCGCTAGTAAAGCCGACAGCAGTGGTCACTTCATGGGCCATTGCCACTAGCCACCAGTATCCCCACCAGAAGGCAGCATCAGGGTCAAGTACGTGCAGACACCGGATTGATCTGTTAACTGAAAGGACTCACAGCTCCCTTGTCTGAGGGCTCTGTGGTGGTGAGGTGCGTGGAAGTAAGGAGATTTAGCACTGGGAGAGAAAAGGCTGGAAAGGAACACACTGAACAAGGAGTCTTTGGAAGTGCGACTAACTTACCTGAGGGTTGCTGGACCACTCACTTGGAGGACACAGTGTGTAGCGCCGGCGTCCCTGCCCTCTGCCAGGCAGGGACGCTGTTCCCCTCACCCCTCTGCTCCGGGTCCGGCGTCCTCCTGCCGCTCTGCTGGCGGCGCGCGCTCCTTTCCTGCCACTGGGCTTAGGGCGCGCGGCGCGTGCGCTGCCTCCCCTCTTAAAGGGGCCGCGCGCGTCGTCCTAAGGAGTCCCCGGCCAATGGCCGGAGGACTTCACCTTACATAAGGCACCTCCTCCAAAATGGAGGTGCCCGAGCAATGTTGTTGCACTGTTCACTACTCTGCTTCAGTCCTCAGGGTCATTGCCAGATACCTGTCTGATTCCTGCCAGGTTGCTGTCTGTTACCTGCTTGCTAGCCTACCTGGAGGCTCTGCCGTCACGTGCTGTGATCTTCCGCTATTCCAGTGGCTCTTGCCCGCTCACCTGGGAGCGCTCATCTGTTACCTGCCTGCTGGCCTACCTGGAGGCTCTGCCGTCACGTGCTGGGATCTTCCGCTATTCCAGTGACTCTCGCTCGCTCACCTGGGAGCGCTCATCTGTTACCTGCCTGCTGGCCTACCTGGAGGCTCTGCCGTCACGGGCTGTGATCTTCTGCTATTCCAGTAACTCTCGCTCGCTCACCTGGGAGCGCTCATCTTCTATCGTCCTGCTGGCCTACCGGGAGGCTCAGCCATCACAGGTCGTATCTACCTTCTTCCAGAGACTGCCCCGGCCACTTGCCGTGACCTCCTGCCCACTCATCCAGAGACTGCCCCGGTCACTTGCCGTGACCTCCTGCCCACTCATCCAGAGACTGCCCCGGTCACTTGCCGTGACCTCCTGCCCACTCATCCAGAGACTGCCCCGGTCACTTGCCGTGACTTCCTGCCTACTCATCCAGAGACTGCCCCGGTCACTTGCCGTGACCTCCTGCCTACTCATCCAGAGACTGCCCCGGTCACTTGCCGTGACCTCCTGCCCTCTCATCCAGAGACTGCCCCGGTCACTTGCCGTGACCTCCTGCCCGTTCATCCAGAGACTACCCCGGTTATCTGCGGTGACTACCTGCCCGTCCACTCTGGTCGCCACCCGCTCCCTTACAAGGACTGCCCCTTTGTATAGTAGCTCAGAGGTTCCGCCTCCCAGACCCGTTACACAGTGCCAGGTGGGCATCTGTTTACCGGTGACAGAACTGTGAGTAAAACCCTGAAACTACACTTGAACTGTTTCCCTGAGTTATTCCAGCGTCGCATACTCCCCTCTGCTACATCGCAAGCACCATCCCTGCTCTACCACATCTACCTGCCCTGGAAGGACACAGCCTCACCTGTAGGAGGCTTATCATCAAGCTGCACAACACAATCCCTTCCAGAGGACTTGCACAGCAGCGCTGGTCACCCTGACCAGGTACTACAGGTGGCGTCACGAATAATCATTGTAAATATTACCTTGTTGGTGAGCGCCCAGGGCCACGGACCGAGTCGTGGTTGCCGTGACATCCCCCATAGAAGTCGACGGGCTCGGTGCCGAGTACCCCACGGCCCTGTCGGGCGGCTAAATCCCCATCTACCCCCAGTGTGGATCGTCACATTTGGCAGTGCTTGGGGAGGTGGAGCGATCGCTGCAGCCTCTGCATACGACTGGAGTCTACGGGCAAGCGACGGATGTGCGAGCACAGTCTTCGCACCTTATGGAGCAGGTATGTTAACTCCAGATAATTACTTAGGAAGCATTGCACCACCAGGTTCAAGGTATGTGTCTGAGTTTTGCCAGGGCTATGGCTGCCACAAAATTACGGCCGTTATCACTGACTACCTTGCCTGGCTCAAGATGTAGACTGCCCAGCCATGACTCAGTTTCTCGCTGCAAGTAGTCGGCCAGTACCTCCGTGGTGTGTCTGTTGTCGCCCAAAGACATCATCTTTAAAACAGCCTGCTGACACTTATCACTAGCTGTTCGATAGCGGGACACCTCGTGTGCAACACTGGTAGCTGCGGATGGAGTGCTCATGCGACTGCGCTCTGTCTGTTGGTGGGGGTGAAAGACACAAGGAAAGGTGTTGTTCCTGACCAGGAGCCTGCACTGACGACTCAGTGCTTGCATTTTTTGAAACTTCAGAAGAGGGGGCGATAGAGCTGGAGGCTGTTTCGGCAATGTAAGCCAAAACCTGTTTGTGATGCTCTGGCTTTAAAATCGGTTTACCTATACCCAGAAAAGGGAGCCTTCCAGGCCTTCTGGAGCCAAACGATGCCACAGGCTCAACACCTCCTGCCTTAGGTGCTATTGTGCTTTTGGCACTACCAGCAGATGCACCACCACCACCACCATCATCATTCCCAGCTGGCCCCCCCCCCCGCCCATGCCCACGGCTTCTTCCACCATACTTCCTCATGTTTTGGAAAATGTACCAAAAATACCAGCAGATATATGGTACTGTATCAGAGGCGTGCAGCTGTATACAGTGTTGGGGTAATTGTAAATCTCCGTATAGATTTCCGGAATAACACACAGACGCTCACAGGCTCAGTATGGATTAGACCACAATATAAAAATCTGAAAAAGGGTACTGTATCTGAAGATAACAGGTGTATAGGGGTAAATTGTAAATCTCTGTATAGATTTCCTGAGTAACACACAGACGCTCACAGGCTCAGTACGAATTAGACCACAATATAAAAAGCTGAAAAAGGGTACTGTATCTGAAGATAACAGGTGTATAGGGGTAAATTGTAAATCTCCGTATAGATTTCCGGAATAACACACAGACGCTCACAGGCTCAGTATGGATTAGACCACAATATAAAAAGCTGAAAAAGAGTACTGTATCTGAAGATAACAGGTGTATAGGGGTAAACTGTAAATCTCCGTATAGATTTCCCGAGTAACACACAGACGCCCACAGGCTCAGTATGGATTAGACCACAATATAGAAAGTTGAAAAAGGGGACTGTATCTGAAGATAACAGTTGTATAGGGGTAAATTGTAAATCTCCGTATAGATTTCTGGAGTAACACACAGACGCTCACAGGCTCAGTATGGATTAGACCAGAATATAAAAAGCAAAAAAAGGGTACAGTATGACTAGCGTACAGCTGTGTACAGTGTTGGGGTAATTTTAAATCTCCATATAGATTTCCGGAGTAATACACAGACGCTCACTCAGTATGGATTTGACCAGAATACAAAAAGCAGAAAAAGGGTACTGTATCAGAAGCGTACAGCTGTATGCAGTGTAGGGTGTTGTGAATGTGCTAGAAATGAATTCTGAGCAGAAGCTCCCTCTGGTGGTTACAAACAGTACTGAACTATCCAATGAAGATTGTGAAGATTGGCTGTTGTGAATAGGCTGGAAATGAGTTCTGAGCAGAAGCTCCCTCTGGTGGTTACAAACGGTACTGGACTGTCCAGTGAAGATATTGAGGATTGGGAATCAGGTGTTACTGACTGGTCTTATATAAGGGAGTCGCCTTCCCATCAGGGTTGCCGGTGATCAATTGTTCTGGTCTCAATCCTTGATTCCTGTTTCCTTGGTAGCCTGCTGTGTCGTTTCTGAATCTCCTGCTAACAGATAAGACATTTTCTTCTTTTTGTTTTTGTGCTTGATTTTTGCATTTTGTCCTGCACTTCTGTGGGGGCCTTCAGGGTCCCCTCTGGGGGCTTTTGCCCTCTCAGTTCAGTTCAGCCACTGATGTTTGTACATTTGCTTTTTCAAGTTTTTTCAGTGGCTGCTGTTTTGTTTTTTGTTACACCAGAGAACTAATTTAGGTGGTAGAGGTCGTGTGATCTCAGGTGTTTTTGAAATTAGTAGAGTTGGTGCTTTTCAGGGTTTTTTGGGATTGCAGTAAGTGCCCTTCCTATCCTTTTCTATTTAGTAAGTTTGGGCCCCAACGTTTGCTCATACTATTTTCTGTCTGTGTCAGTATTTCTTCTTGTCTAACCGCCATTACATGTTTGGGGGCTTTCTATGTTCTTTGGGGATCTGCTCCGGGCAGATAGCTTTCCTCTTTCTATCTTTAGGTGTAGTTAGTTTCTCAGGCTGTGACGAGGCGTCTAGGACCAACGTAGGAACGCTCCACGGCTGCCTCTAGTTGTGGTGGTTAGTCAGGGTACTGCAATCTCATAGATTCCAACTGCTCTGGTGTATTGCCTTTTTTGCCTGCACTCCTCAGCTACCGAAACATAACACACGGCCTTAATGAACCATCCTTTTTGGCTGAACTAAACTGAGAGGGCAAAAGCCCCCGGAGGGGACCCTGAAGGCCCCCACAGAAGTGCAGGACAAAATGCAAAAATATAGTACAAAAACAAAAAGAAGAAAATGTCTTATCTGTTAGCAGGAGATGCAGACACGACACAGCAGGCTACAAGAGAAACAGGATACAAGATTGAGACCTGAACAATTGATCACCGGCAACCCTGATGGGAAGGTGACTCCCTTATATAAGACCAGTCAGTAACACCTGATTCCCATTCCTCACAATCTTCACTGGACAGACCAGCACCGCTTGTAACCACCAGAGGGAGCTTCTGCTCAGAACTCATCTCAAACCCATTCACAACAGTACCCCCCCCTTGAGGAGGGGTCACCGAACCCTCATTTGAGCAACCAGGTCGGTCAGGATGAGTTCTATGATACGCACGGATAAGTCTCCTAGCATGGATGTCCGAAGCAAACACCCAAGAATTGTCTTCCTGACCATAACCTCTCCATTTAACCAAATTCTGGAGTTTCCGTCTAGAAAAACGAGAATCTAATATTTTCTCAACCACATACTCCAGATTGCCCTCAACCAAAACAGGGTCAGGAGGCACAGCAGCAGGAACCACTGGCTCAACAAACCTCTTCAACAAGGACTTGTGGAACACGTTATGGATCTTAAATGTCCCTGGAAGAAGCAAACGAAAAGAAACAGGATTAATAATCTCCATGATCTTATAAGGTCCAATGAACCTAGGCTTAAATTTAGGAGATGCTACTCTCATAGGAATATTCTTTGAGGACAACCAGACCAAGTCCCCCACTTTAAACCGAGGACCATCAGTCCTATGCCGGTTAGCAAACCGCTGGGCCTTCTCCTGAGAGAGGGACAACCTCTCCACTACCTGGTCCCAAATCTGCTGCATACGCTCAACAACAGAGTCAACACCTGGACAGACAGAAGCCTCCGTCTGTCCTGAAGAAAATCGAGGGTGAAACCCAGAATTACAGAAAAACGGAGACATCAAAGTGGCAGAGCTAGCCCTATTATTAAGAGCAAACTCAGCCAAAGGCAAAAAAGAGACCCAGTCATCCTGATCAGCAGACACAAAGCATCTTAGATAAGTCTCCAATGTCTGGTTTGTTCTCTCAGTTTGACCATTGGTCTGAGGATGAAATGCCGAGGAGAAAGACAATTGAACACCCAGTTTAGAACAAAAAGTCCTCCAAAATCTGGAAACAAACTGGACACCTCTGTCAGACACAATGTTCTCAGGAATGCCGTGTAAACGAACCACGTGCTGAAGGAACAACGGCACCAATTCAGAGGAGGAAGGCAACTTAGGTAATGGCACAAGATGTATCATTTTGGAAAACCTATCACAAATTACCCAGATGGTGGTCATTCTCTGAGAAACAGGAAGGTCGGAAATGAAATCCATAGAGATATGGGTCCACGGTCTCTTGGGCACAGGCAATGGCATCAACAAACCACTAGAGCGAGAGCAAGGCTTGGAGCGAGAGCAAGTCCCGCAGGACTGCACAAATTCCCTGACATCACGAGACAAGGTAGGCCACCAAAAGGACCGACTAACCAAGTCTCTGGTACCAAAAATTCTGGGATGCCCAGCCAATGCGGAACAATGAATCTCAGACATCACACTCTTTTTCCACTGGTCCGGGACAAACAATTTTCCAACAGGGCAGCACTCGGGCCTATCCTCCTGACACCCCTCCAGAGCAAGTCTCAAATTGGGTGAGATGGCGGAAAGAACTACACCCTCTTTCAAAATAACAGAAGGATCAGATAACTTAGGAGAGTCCGCAAGGAAACTCCTCGAGAGGGCATCCGCCTTAACATTCTTAGTGCCAGGAAGAAAGGAAACCACAAAATTAAAACGTGTGAAAAACAAGGCCCACCTGGCCTGTCTAGGATTGAGTCGCTTGGCAGATTCCAGATAGACCAGATTCTTATGGTCCGTAAGGACCACCACCTGATGTTTGGCTCCCTCCAGCCAATGTCTCCACTCTTCAAAAGCCCACTTCATGGCCAATAACTCCCGATTACCCACGTCATAATTACGTTCAGTAGGAGAAAATTTTCGAGAGAAAAAAGCACAAGGGTTACTTTTAGAGGTCTCTGGATCTTTTTGGGACAAAACGGCACCTGCCCCAATTTCAGAGGCATCAACCTCCACCTGAAATGGCAGAGAAACATCAGGCTGCCGTAGAACAGGAGCAGAAGTGAATCTCTGCTTAAGTTCCTGAAATGCAGAGACTGCCTCAGGAGGCCAATTCACCACATCAGAACCCTTTCTGGTCAAATCAGTTAATGGTTTAACAATAGCCGAGAAATTATCAATAAATTTACGATAAAAATTGGCAAAACCCAAAAATCTCTGAAGAGCCTTTAATGAAGTAGGTTGGACCCAATCACAGATGGCCTGAACCTTGACCGGGTCCATTTCAATAACAGATGGGGACAAAATGAATCCCAGAAATGAGATCCTCTGTACGCCAAAAAGACAGTTTGATCCCTTCACATACAGAGCATTCTCTCTCAAAATCTGGAATACAGTTCGAACATGTTTCACATGAGAGTCCCAGTCATTAGAAAAAATCAAGATATCATCCAAATAAACAATCAGAAATTTGTCCACAAAATCCCTGAAAATGTCATTCATGAAGGACTGGAAGACGGAAGGAGCATTAGTGAGCCCAAAGGGCATCACTAGGTACTCAAAATGCCCTTCAGGGGTATTGAATGCCGTCTTCCATTCATCCCCGTGCTTAATGCGAATAATGTTATACGCCCCCCTGAGGTCAAGCTTGGTAAACCAAGTAGCGTTTTTCACCCTGGAAAACAGGTCAGAAATCAAGGGTAATGGGTATTGATATTTCACAGTAATATTGTTCAAGAGACGATAATCAATACACGGCCTTAATGAACCATCCTTTTTGGCCACAAAGAAAAAACCGGCACCTAAGGGTGAAGAGGATGGTCTAATATGACCCTTCTCCAATGATTCCTTGATATAAGACCGCATAGCGTCATGTTCAGGTACAGACAAGTTAAAAAGGCAACCTTTAGGGAATTTACTACCCGGCACTAATTCAATAGCGCAGTCATAGCTCCTATGGGGAGGCAAGCATGCAGATTTACTTTCGCTAAACACATCAGAAAAATCAATCAAAAAGTCAGGAACATCCTGAGCCTGGGGGGAGGCAGAAAAAACAGGAGTGTTGGTATTAATACATTGGCAGCCCCAACTGGTTACAGACACAGATTTCCAATCCAAAACAGGATTATGAGACTGTAACCAAGGGAAACCCAGCACGATAATGTCATGCAGATTATACAGAACCAAAAATTTGCAGCACTCCTGGTGATCAGGTTCAACCCTCATTTATCACCTGAGTAGAAAACTGTTGTTTATTCTCAGCCAAAGGGGTAGAATCGATCCCCAGTAGGGAAATAGACTTCTGTAGGGGTATCAAGGGAAACCCACATCGTTTAGCAAAATCATAATCCATCAGGTTAATAGCTGCTCCTGAATCAACGAAAGCCTGAGCAGAAAATGAGGACAGAGAGCATATCAGAGTGACAGTTAATAAAAACTTAGTCTGAACACTACCCAAGACAACTGAGCGTGCAAAACGTCTTCCCCGCTTAGGGCAGACTGAAATAGCATGAGAGGCATCACCACAGTAGAAACATAACCCATTGCGCTTTCGAAACTCATGACGCTGTGCCCCAGACACCACTCTATCACACTGCATGGGTTCAGAAGCTGGTTCACAAGGCAACACCATTCCACGCATACTTCTCCGCTCACGCAAACGTCTGTCAATTTGAATCGCTAATGACATAGAATCATTGAGACCAGAGGGGACAGGGAATCCCACCATAACATCCTTTACATTATCTGACAGACCCTTCCGGAAAAGGGCTGCCAAAGCGTCGTCATTCCATTTGGTCAGGACTGCCCACCTACGGAATCTCTGACAGTATAACTCAGCGTCATAAGGCCCCTGATTTAATGCCAACAAGGCTTTCTCAGCTTGATCAGTGACATTAGGCTCATCGTAACAATAACCCCAAAGCCTGAAAAAATGCATCAACATCACTCAAAACAGGATCCCCAGGTGTCAGGGAAAAAGCCCAATCCTGAGGATCGCCGCGCAGGAGAGAGATGATAATTTGAACCTGCTGCGCTGCATTCCCTGAGGACTTAGATTTTAAGGCAAAAAACAATTTACAATTATTTTTGAAATTCTGAAACTTAGCTCGATCCCCTAAAAACAAATCTGGCATGGGAATCCTAGGTTCCACAACAGGCAACCTAGCAAGATATGCAGCAATACTCTGAACCTCAGTGGCAAGCTGATCCACACGGCCAGACAACTGTGTAAACTCCATTGAGAGAAAAGATCCTCCCCAGCACCCAGAGATACAGAGGGAAAAAAAAAATGCAACAAACAGAAAAATATCTCTGACAACTCTGACAACCTTTTTTCTTTCACAATATTTTTCCCTTCTGTGAGTACCATACAATTTTATGTGGCCGGTGATACTGTTATGTTTCGGTAGCTGAGGAGTGCAGGCAAAAAAGGCAATACACCAGAGCAGTTGGAATCTATGAGATTGCAGTACCCTGACTAACCACCACAACTAGAGGCAGCCATGGAGCGTTCCTACGTTGGTCCTAGACGCCTCAAGTATTCAAGCAGCTGACAGCACTCGGGAGTTAGCACGGATGCACGTTCAGGCGTTCAAGGATCCAAATGAACAACAATCCAACGAAAAAATAGGAACAGCATCCAATCCAGGTGAAGTATAACAAGTCTTTATTCAGCCACCATAAAATACGACGTTTCGGCCATTTTCAGGCTTGACTTGATAAAGGCCTGAAAATGGCCGAAACGTCGTATTTTATGGTGGCTGAATAAAGACTTGTTATACTTCACCTGGATTGGATGCTGTTCCTATTTTTTCGTTGGGTCCTAGACGCCTCGTCACAGCCTGAGAAACTAACTACACCTAAAGATAGAAATAGGAAAGCTATCTGCCCCGGAGCAGACCCCAAAGACAATAGAAAGCCCCCAAACATGTAATGGCGGTTAGACAAGATGAAACACTGACACAGAAAGAAAATAGTATGAGCAAACGCTGGGGCCCAAACTAACTAAATAGAAAAGGATAGGAAGGGTACTTACTGCAATCCCAGAAAACCCTGAAAAGCACCAACTCTACTAATTTCAAAATCACCTGAGATCACACGACCTCTACCACCTAAATTAGCTCTCTGGTGTAACAAAATCAAAAACAGCAGCCACTGAAAAGACTGGAAAAAGCAAAAGTACAAACATCAGTGGCTGAACTAAACTGAGAGGGCAAAAGCCCCCGGAGGGGACCCTGAAGGCCCCCACAGAAGTGCAGGACAAAATGCAAAAATATAGTACAAAAACAAAAAGAAGAAAATGTCTTATCTGTTAGCAGGAGATGCAGACACGACACAGCAGGCTACAAGAGAAACAGGATACAAGATTGAGACCTGAACAATTGATCACCGGCAACCCTGATGGGAAGGTGACTCCCTTATATAAGACCAGTCAGTAACACCTGATTCCCATTCCTCACAATCTTCACTGGACAGACCAGCACCGCTTGTAACCACCAGAGGGAGCTTCTGCTCAGAACTCATCTCAAACCCATTCACAACAGCCGTGTATTGATTATCGTCTCTTGAACAATATTACTGTGAAATATCAATATCCGTTACCCTTGATCTCTGATCTGTTTTCCAGGGTGAAAGACGCTACTTGGTTTACCAAGCTGGACCTCAGGGGGGCATATAACCTTATTCGCATTAAGCACGGGGATGAATGGAAGACGGCATTTAATATCCCTGAAGGGCATTTTGAGTACCTTGTGATGCCCTTTGGGCTCACTAATGCTCCTTCTGTCTTCCAGTCCTTCATGAATGACATTTTCAGGGATTTTGTGGATAAATTTCTGATTGTTTATTTGGATGATATCTTGATTTTTTCCAATGATTGGGACTCTCATGTAAAACATGTTCGGACTGTGTTCCAGATTTTGAGAGAGAATGCTCTGTATGTAAAGGGATCAAAGTGTCTTTTTGGCGTTCAGAGGATCTCATTTCTGGGATTCATTTTGTCCCCATCTGTTATTGAAATGGACTCGGTCAAAGTTCAGGCTATCTGTGATTGGGTCCAACCTACTTCATTAAAGGCTCTTCAAAGATTCTTGGGTTTTGCCAATTTTTATCGTAAATTTATTGGTAATTTCTCTGTTATTGTTAAACCATTAACTGATTTGACCAAGAAGGGTTCTGATGTGGTGAATTGGCCTCCTGAGGCAATCTCTGCATTTCAGGAACTTAAGCAGAGATTCACTTCTGCTCCTGTTCTACGGCAGCCTGATGTTTCTCTACCATTTCAGGTGGAGGTTGATGCCTCTGAAATTGGGGCAGGTGCCGTTTTGTCCCAAAGAGATCCAGAGACCTCTAAAAGTAACCCTTGTGCCTTTTTCTCTCGAAAATTTTCTCCCACTGAACGTAATTATGACGTGGGTAATCGGGAGTTATTAGCTATGAAGTGGGCTTTTGAAGAGTGGAGACATTGGCTGGAGGGAGCCAAACATCAGATGGTGGTCCTTACGGACCATAAGAATCTAGTTTATCTGGAATCTGCCAAGCGACTTAATCCTAGACAGGCCAGGTGGGCCTTGTTTTTCACGCGTTTTAATTTTGTGGTTTCCTTTCTTCCTGGCACTAAAAATGTTAAGGCGGATGCCCTCTCGAGGAGTTTCCTGGCGGACTCTCCTGAGTTATCTGATCCTTCTGTTATTTTGAAAGAGGGTGTAGTTCTTTCCGCCATCTCGCCCAATTTGAGACTGGCTCTGGAGGGGTGTCAGGAGGATAAGCCCGAGCGCTGTCCTGTTGGGCAATTGTTTGTCCCGGACCAGTGGAAAAAGACTGTAATGTCTGAGATTCATTGTTCCGCGTTGGCCGGTCATCCCGGAATTTTTGGTACCAGAGACTTGGTTAGTGGGTCCTTTTGGTGGCCTACCTTGTCTCGTGATGTCAGGGAGTTTGTGCAGTCCTGCGGGACTTGCTCTCGCTCCAAGCCTTGCTCTCGTTCTAGTGATTTGTTGATGCCATTACCTGTGCCCAAGAGACCATGGACCCATATCTCTATGGATTTCATTTCCGACCTCCCTGTTTCTCAGAGAATGACCGTCATCTGGGTGATTTGCGATAGGTTTTCCAAGATGATACATCTTGTGCCATTACCTAAGTTGCCTTCCTCCTCTGAATTGGTGCCTTTGTTCCTTCAGCACGTGGTTCGTTTACACGGCATTCCTGAGAACATTGTGTCTGACAGAGGAGTCCAGTTTGTTTCCAGATTTTGGAGGACCTTTTGTTCTAAAATTGGTGTTCAATTGTCTTTCTCCTCGGCGTTTCATCCTCAGACCAATGGTCAAACTGAGAGAACAAACCAGACATTGGAGACTTATGTAAGATGCTTTGTGTCTGCTGATCAGGATGACTGGGTCTCTTTTTTGCCTTTGGCTGAGTTTGCTCTTAATAATAGGGCTAGCTCTGCCACTTTGATGTCTCCATTTTTCTGTAATTCTGGGTTTCACCCTCGATTTTCTTCAGGACAGACGGAGGCTTCTGTCTGTCCAGGTGTTGACTCTGTTGTGGAGCGTATGCAACAGATTTGGGACCAGGTAGTGGAGAGGTTGTCCCTCTCTCAGGAGAGGGCCCAGCGGTTTGCTAACCGGCATAGGACTGATGGTCCTCGGTTTAAAGTGGGGGATTTGGTCTGGTTGTCCTCAAGAAATATTCCTATGAGAGTGGCATCTCCTAAATTTAAGCCTAGGTTCATTGGACCTTATAAGATCATGGAGATTCTTAATCCTGTTTCTTTTCGTTTGCTTCTTCCAGGGACATTTAAGATCCATAACATGTTCCACAAGTCCTTGTTGAAGAGGTTTGTTGAGCCAGTGGTTCCTACTACTGTGCCTCCTGACCCTGTTTTGGTTGAGGGCAATCTGGAGTATGTGGTTGAGAAAATATTGAATTCTCGTTTTTCTAGACGGAAACTCCAGTATCTGGTTAAATGGAGAGGTTATGGTCAGGAAGACAATTCTTGGGTGTTTGCTTCGGACATCCATGCTAGGAGACTCATCCGTGCGTATCATAGAACTCATCCTGACCGACCTGGTTGCTCAAATGAGGGTTCGTTGACCCCTCCTCAAGGGAGGGGTACTGTTGTGAATAGGCTGGAAATGAGTTCTGAGCAGAAGCTCCCTCTGGTGGTTACAAACGGTACTGGACTGTCCAGTGAAGATATTGAGGATTGGGAATCAGGTGTTACTGACTGGTCTTATATAAGGGAGTCGCCTTCCCATCAGGGTTGCCGGTGATCAATTGTTCTGGTCTCAATCCTTGATTCCTGTTTCCTTTGTAGCCTGCTGTGTCGTTTCTGAATCTCCTGCTAACAGATAAGACATTTTCTTCTTTTTGTTTTTGTGCTTGATTTTTGCATTTTGTCCTGCACTTCTGTGGGGGCCTTCAGGGTCCCCTCTGGGGGCTTTTGCCCTCTCAGTTCAGTTCAGCCACTGATGTTTGTACATTTGCTTTTTCAAGTTTTTTCAGTGGCTGCTGTTTTGTTTTTTGTTACACCAGAGAACTAATTTAGGTGGTAGAGGTCGTGTGATCTCAGGTGTTTTTGAAATTCGTAGAGTTGGTGCTTTTCAGGGTTCTTTGGGATTGCAGTAAGTGCCCTTCCTATCCTTTTCTATTTAGTAAGTTTGGGCCCCAACGTTTGCTCATACTATTTTCTGTCTGTGTCAGTATTTCTTCTTGTCTAACCGCCATTACATGTTTGGGGGCTTTCTATGTTCTTTGGGGATCTGCTCCGGGGCAGATAGCTTTCCTCTTTCTATCTTTAGGTGTAGTTAGTTTCTCAGGCTGTGACGAGGCGTCTAGGACCAACGTAGGAACGCTCCACGGCTGCCTCTAGTTGTGGTGGTTAGTCAGGGTACTGCAATCTCATAGTTTCCAACTGCTCTGGTGTATTTCCTTTTTGCCTGCTCTCCTCAGCTACCAAATCATAACAATTGGCGATCAGGTGTTACTGACTGGTCTTATATAAGGGAGGTTCCCTCCCATCAGGGTTGCCGGTGATCAATTGTTCTGGTCTCATCTTTGATTCCTGTTCACTTTGTAGCTTGCTGTTTCGTGCCTGCATCTTCTGCTAACAGATAAGACATTTTCTTCTTTTAGTTTTTTGTGCTTGCTTTTTGCATTTTGTCCTGCACTTCTGTGGGGGTCTGCCGGGTCCCCTCCGGGGGCTTGTGCTCCTCTCAGTTTAGTTCGGCCACTGTTGTTTGTTCATTTGCGTTTTCCAGTTTTTTCAGTGGCTGCTGTTTAGTTTTTGTTACACCAGAGAACTAATTTAGGTGGTAGAGGTCGTGTGATCTCAGGTGTTTTTGTAATTAGTAGAGTTGGTACTTTTCAGGGTTTTTTGGGATTGCAGTAAGTGTCCTTCCTATCCTTTTCTATTTAGGAATTTTGGGCCCCAACGTTTGCTCATACTATTTTCTGTCTGTGTCTGTATTTCCTCTTGTCTAACCGCCATTACATGTTTGGGGGCTTTCTATGTTCTTTGGGGATCTGCTCCGGGGCAGATAGTTTTCCTCTTTCTGTCTTTAGGTGTAGTTAGCTTCTCAGGCTGTGACGAGGCGTCTAGACCAACGTAGGTACGCTCCACGGCTGCCTTTAGTTGTGGTGGTTAGTAAGGGTACTGCAATCCCATAGTTTTCAACCTCTCTGGTGTATTTCCTTTTTTGCCTGCTATTCTCAGCTACCAAATGATAACAGTAGGGGTAATTGTAAATCTCCGTATATATTTCCACAGACGCTCACAGGCTCAGTATGGATTAGATCAGAATATAAAAAGCAAAAAAAGGGTACTGTATGACAAGCGTACAGCTGTGTACAGTGTTGGGGTAATTTTAAATCTCCATATAGATTACCGGAGTAACACACAGACGCTCACTCTGTATGGATTTGACCAGAATACAAAAAGCAGAAAAAGGTACTGTATCAGAAGCATATTACAGCTGTATACAGTGTAGGGGTAATTGTAAAGCTCCGTATTTATTTCCGGAGTAACACACAGACGATCACAGGCTCAGTATGGATTAGACCAGAATATTGAAAACAGAAAAATGGGAATGTATCACAAGCGTACAGCTGTATACAGTCTAGGGGTAATTGTACATCTCCGTATATATTTCCGGAGTCACACACAGATAGTCAGCATGTATTTGTCCGTGATACCAGCCGGTACACGGTAGTGTGTGAGGAGCGTACAGCTCTATACGGTGTGGGAAAAAATGAACGCTCGGTAACTGTGCAGACAAAAATAATAAAAGTATTAGTGCTGTGTAAAAAGCAGTCTGCACAGCAGTGTACACACAGCAATACAGCTATCAGGCAGCCTATTAACCAGCTCTGCTGCTGCACAAAAGAAAATCCTCCCCTGTCACTGGCAGGCATCCTAATAACCAGCGCTGCTGCACACAACAAAATCCTCCCCTGTTACTGCACACTAACTGTACAGCACAATTGCTATCAGCACAAGCACAGAATCACTTTTCTTTCCTGCCTAACGCTCACCCTACTGAGAAACAGCGGCAGCAACCTCTCCCTATGCTAAGATCAGCAGAAGTAAAATGGCGGTCGGCGGTCAGGGCTTTTATAGCCACTGTGACGCCACACAAAGCAAGCCAATCACTGCAATGCCCTTCTGTAAGATGGTGGTGGCCTGTTATGATGTGGTAGCTGAGGAGGACAGGAGCAAAAAACAGCCAAGGCAGCCGAACATCCAGAGAGGTTGGGAACTAATGGGTTGCAGACCCCTAAACTAACCGCACAACTAGAAGCAGCCGTGGGACGTACCTAGGGTGACCTAGACACCTTGACACAGCTGGAGAGTTAGCTACGCCTAAAGACAGAAAGGGGAAAGCTAACTGCCCAGGAGTAGCGCCCCAAAGGAATAGGTAGCCCCCACACATATAATGGCGGTTAGACAAGATGAAATAAAAACGCAGGTAGAAAATAGAGTAAGCAAACGCTGGGGTCCAAAACTATCTAGATAGGACAGGACAGGAAAATACTGTCTGCAACCCAGCAAAACCCTAGGAAAAATTCCAACACTTCTGATTCCAAAAATGCTGAGACCGCACGATCTCACCCCGCTAAATCAGAACTCTGATGTGAACACGCAGTTACCCAGCAGCCACTGAAATAACAGGGACAGAGCAAATGAATAGAAACAAATGAAAAACAGAGACCAGCGCAGGCCCCAACAGGGGAACCTGGCAGATCACACTCAGAAGGGCATCAAAAACAAGGAAAAGCAAAACCACAGAAGAAAGGCAGAAAATAACTTATCTGAATTGTCGCAGGAGACAGCAGAAACCCAGCTGACTTCCAAACTAGACCAGGAAGAGAAACTAATCACCAGCAAGAATCATGGGAGGGCAGCTTACTTATATCTGCCCAGTCCATCCCCCTGATTGCCACTCCTCGCTCTCAGGTGATGGACCTCTGAAATTCAATACAGCTTCAATACCATAAGCAACCACCAGAGGGAGCCCCAGCTCAGAAGTCATCTCCAAAGTGTTCACAATAGTGGTCGCTGCCCATGTCATCTCGTTGCCCACAGTGTGCGTCCTTGCTCATTGGCTGAGAAAAGGCACATGCAAGCATTATGGGATATCAGACTTTGGAGCTTGGGTGGACGACCGCCTGACCATCTTCACGCTATGGTTGGGTTTCGCTCGGCGACCAACTTCGGCAAAAGTCGGTGATTTTTTTAATCTGACCTGTTTCGCTCAACTCTAGTCCCTACAGATCACCAGAACAGATTTTTTGAGTCTGAAAATGTGACTGATGATAGCCCCTAGTACACATTATATAGTTATCTATCCTGTTGAAGCGATCATCAGAAAATGACTTACTATTTCAATCAAGTTTTTGTACTACATGTAATTTATTTTTAATTGGCAATGTTTTGTTTTGTTTTTCATATCACAAACTTTATTAATTTTTTTTTGCAATCTTGCAAATTTCAGACTTATACTTCCTGTCCTTCCAGGAAGAGTTTACAGCAGTTTCCTTATCATGAGAGGCAGGATTAAAATGAGAGGTAACACCTCTATACATGGCTGATAATATCCAATAGGGGATGTCACAGCTGACCCTGCTCCCCCTCCCATTCCAATGACCCTTGTACAAGCTCATCAGATTCTTGAATACAAAAGATAGGGTCAGAGTCTGTTTATAGTGGCTATGTACACGTGTAGTTTCCTGAAACAACATGAAATTACAGTGTAAAAAAGCCCCAGTGGCCAGTGTGAAAATTGTAAGATTTCTACTTTTTATTTTCAACACAGACTGTGATGTGTAATAAAATACCTTAAATATTAATAAGATACATTTAATGAAAAAACTTGATTTAAGCAATAAGATTTTTTTATAATAGCTTCCCTTTAAAGAGTTTATCTCACAATCTTATTTTCCCAGATGATATCGTGGGTAGCCGGGCAGCTAGCTGAATAGCCATCCATGTAAAACAAGTACAACTTGAGCCATTGGACCTGGATCCCCTCATAGAGAGCAGCGCTCAGTTCTCGCCCATAGTGCACGCACGTGTGTATATTCCCCCTTTATGATATGCTCTTTAGGAAAAATATAAATGTCTAAAGATATTAACACAACGTGTGACTCCCAGTACAAGATATAAAACTGCATAGATGGATTTGTAACACTTTTGCACAGCATGCAGCTCTTTTGAATGAAGATTGTTTAGGAAACTGCTTAACTTTGCACTTAGGAAGCAAAAGAACAATAAAAAACATTAATTCTGTGCAAAGGTGTAAATAGGTGTAAATAGGTGTAACTTTTTAAATGCATGTCATCTGATGTGTAGAGTTATGGATGTGTTTGTCTGCATATTTGTGCGTGTTAAGTTTTCATCAATTTTTTTGCATTCTAAGACCGCTGGGGGATTAAGTCTAAAAGTTTAGTTCACTATAGTATAAGCAGTAGAGATGAGCGGATCAGTTCACAAAGGTTAAAGTTTATTTTTCAAATTTCTTGAAATTCGTGCTTTAACGGAACTTCAAACATTTTCAGATAAGTTTTCCCGCACTGCTGAGGCATCAGAGAGCAGGCAAATGTCATTTTTCATTCCCATGCAGAATTCCCCTAATGTCCTGCAGCTGTCTCATTTTATGGATTATCATCTACAGATTCACTGGTTAAGTCCCTCTCGTCTGTAGATTGTAAGCTCTTATGGTCAGCAGAGTTCTCTCTCCTGTAGAGTGTAAGCTCTTATGATCAGCGGGGTTCTCTCTCTCTCTCCTGTAGAGTGTAAGCTCTTATGGTCAGCGGGGTCCTCTCTCTCCTGTAGAGTGTAAGCTCTTATGGTCAGTGGAGTCCTCTCCTGTAGAGTGTAAGCTCTTATGATCAGCGGGGTTCTCTCTCTCTCTCCTGTAGAGTGTAAGCTCTTATGGTCAGCGGGGTCCTCTCTCTCCTGTAGAGTGTAAGCTCTTATGGTCAGTGGGGTCCTCGCTCTCCTGTAGAGTGTAAGCTCTTATGGTCAGCAGAGTTCTCTCTCCTGTAGAGTGTAAGCTCTTATGATCAGCGGGGTTCTCTCTCTCTCTCCTGTAGAGTGTAAGCTCTTATGGTCAGCGGGGTCCTCTCTCTCCTGTAGAGTGTAAGCTCTTATGGTCAGCAGAGTTCTCTCTCCTGTAGAGTGTAAGCTCTTATGGTCAGCGGGGTCCTCTCTCTCCTGTACAGTGTAAGCTCTTATGGTCAGCGGGCTCCTCTCTCTCCTGTAGAGTGTAAGCTCTTATGGTCAGCAGGGTCCTCTCTCTCCTGTAGAGTGTAAGCTCTTATGGTCAGCGGGGTCCTCTTTCTCTCCTGTAGATTGTAAGCTGTTATTGTCAGTGGGGTCCTCTCTCTCCCCTGTAGAGTGTAAGCTCTTATGGTCAGCAGGGTCCTCTCTCTCCTGTAGAGTGTAAGCTCTTATGGTCAGTGGGGTCCTCTCTCTCTCCTGTAGATTGTAAGCTGTTATTGTCAGTGGGGTCCTCTCTCTCCCCTGTAGAGTGTAAGCTCTTATGGTCAGCAGGGTCCTCTCTCTCCTGTAGAGTGTAAGCTCTTATGGTCAGTGGGGTCCTCTCTCTCTCCTGTAGATTGTAAGCTGTTATTGTCAGTGGGGTCCTCTCTCTCCCCTGTAGAGTGTAAGCTCTTATGGTCATCAGGGTCCTCTCTCTCCTGTAGAGTGTAAGCTCTTATGGTCAGTGGGTCCTTTCTCTCCTGTAGAGTGTAAGCTCTTATGGTCAGTGGGGTTCTCTCTCTCTCTCCTGTAGAGTGTAAGCTCTTATGGTCAGCGGGGTCCTCTCTCTCCTGTAGAGTGTAAGCTCTTATGGTCAGCGGGGTCCTCTCTCTCCTGTAGAGTGTAAGCTCTTATGGTCAGTGGGGTCCTCGCTCTCCTGTAGAGTGTAAGCTCTTATGGTCAGCAGAGTTCTCTCTCCTGTAGAGTGTAAGCTCTTATGATCAGCGGGGTTCTCTCTCTCTCTCCTGTAGAGTGTAAGCTCTTATGGTCAGCGGGGTCCTCTCTCTCCTGTAGAGTGTAAGCTCTTATGGTCAGTGGGGTCCTCGCTCTCCTGTAGAGTGTAAGCTCTTATGGTCAGCAGAGTTCTCTCTCCTGTAGAGTGTAAGCTCTTATGGTCAGCGGGGTCCTCTCTCTCCTGTACAGTGTAAGCTCTTATGGTCAGCGGGCTCCTCTCTCTCCTGTAGAGTGTAAGCTCTTATGGTCAGCAGGGTCCTCTCTCTCCTGTAGAGTGTAAGCTCTTATGGTCAGCGGGGTCCTCTTTCTCTCCTGTAGATTGTAAGCTGTTATTGTCAGTGGGGTCCTCTCTCTCCCCTGTAGAGTGTAAGCTCTTATGGTCAGCAGGGTCCTCTCTCTCCTGTAGAGTGTAAGCTCTTATGGTCAGTGGGGTCCTCTCTCTCTCCTGTAGATTGTAAGCTGTTATTGTCAGTGGGGTCCTCTCTCTCCCCTGTAGAGTGTAAGCTCTTATGGTCAGCAGGGTCCTCTCTCTCCTGTAGAGTGTAAGCTCTTATGGTCAGTGGGGTCCTCTCTCTCTCCTGTAGATTGTAAGCTGTTATTGTCAGTGGGGTCCTCTCTCTCCCCTGTAGAGTGTAAGCTCTTATGGTCAGCAGGGTCCTCTCTCTCCTGTAGAGTGTAAGCTCTTATGGTCAGTGGGTCCTTTCTCTCCTGTAGAGTGTAAGCTCTTATGGTCAGTGGGGTCCTCTCTCTCCTGTACAGTGTAAGCTCTTATGGTCAGTGGGGTCCTCTCTCTCCTGTACAGTGTAAGCTCTTATGGTCAGTGGGGTCCTCTCTCTCCTGTAGAGTGTAAGCTCTTATGGTCAGTGGGTCCTTTCTCTCCTGTAGAGTTTAAGCTCTTATTGTCAGTGGGGTCCTCTCTCTCTCCTGTAGAGTGTAAGCTCTTATTGTCAGTGGGGTCCTCT
This sequence comes from Oophaga sylvatica, assembly GCA_033576555.1. Taxonomy (NCBI): domain Eukaryota; kingdom Metazoa; phylum Chordata; class Amphibia; order Anura; family Dendrobatidae; genus Oophaga; species Oophaga sylvatica. The sequence continues at coordinate 154,726,887 of JARQOD010000008.1, forward strand.
CTCTCCTGTACAGTGTAAGCTCTTATGGTCAGTGGGTCCTTTCTCTCCTGTAGAGTTTAAGCTCTTATGGTCAGTGGGGTCCTCTCTCTCCTGTAGAGTGTAAGCTGTTATGGTCAGTGGGGTCCTCTCTAGAGTTGAGCGATACTTTCCGATATCCAAAAGTATCGGAATCGGAATGGTATCGCCGATATCACTAAAATATCGGCGATACCCGATACCGATACCGGAAGTCCCATGTAAGTCTAAGGGAACAAAATATCGTAACTAAAAAAACCTCTTTCTTTCCTTGTAAACACTAAATATACACACATAGAATACATATATATATATATATATATATACATGTCATTGTGACATATATATATACATATATGTATAGTTTATACACTTCTACATAGTAAAATATCCTCTGATTCAATTGCCGGGTAAAGCCGGCTTCTGTGAAAAGACAGAAGCACCCGACATGAAATGACACTTGGTGTACATAGGGTTAACCATGTCTTTTCATGTCCTTTGCTATCTGATTTGCACAAACAATTACATCAGTCTATGTGTGCAAAATTTCACACCTGTAGGGGTTAATTAAAGGTGTAAATTCGTTGTAAAAAAAACGGACTTTTTTGCTACGAATTTACACCTTTAATTAACCCCTACAGGTGTGAAATTTTGCACACTAAAGGTACTGCCACACTAAACAATCCCGCTAGCGATCACAATAACGACGCATACTAATGCGATCGCTAGCGGGATTGTTTCTATATCGCTAAGTGCGGCCACATTTAGCGATATAGTTAACGACGCTATCGCCGTTAGCGATCTTCTTAACGACTTTAGCGGTACAAAAGTACCGCTAAATCGCTAAGAAAAGGTGCCACACAGCGATTAGATACTTACCCAGCGGGAGCGCCGACGAGAAAATAGGGTCCGGAGCTGCCGCACTGAACAACATCGCTAACGGGATCGCTAAATAGTGACGTTTTTTAGCGATCCCGTTAGCGATATTGTTCAGTGTGGCATACCCTTTACACTCATGTAATTGTTTGTGCAAATCAGATATCAAACTACATGAAAAGACATGGTTAACCCTATGTACACCAAGTGTAATTTCATGTCGGGTTCTGCATTTTCACAAAAGCCGGCAATTAAATTAGCGGCTATTATACTATGTAGAAGTGTATGAACTATAAATATAAATATATATATATATGTGTCACAAATTCAATGACATGTATATATATATATGAGGTGTAAAATTGCTGAAAAAAATGCGTGGGCTCCCGCCCTATTTTCGCAACCAGACAGACAAAGCCAGTGAGTGGGGGCAGATAATAATAGCCCAGAGAGGGACCATTTTTTTTTTGCCCCCCCGACTACTTAACATCTGCCCCCAGACACCCCAGAAAGGGCAAATCTCTAATTAGATTTGCCCTTTCTGGCACTTTGCCCGTCTATTCCCATTGCCCTGTAGCGGTGGCGAATGGGTTAATAAGGGGTTAAAATGACCTTGCAATTGAAAGGTCACTTTAAGCCAGGTTAATAATTGAGAGCTGTCAATTAGACAACTATCAATTATTAATCCTATTGTATGAAAGAAAAATCAAACACACACACTTTAATAAAAAAGAAGTTTAATGAAATAATCACACAGTTTTTGACCATATTTTATTTACCTGCTAAAACCATTTCCTGTAATAAAAATAAAATAATAAAGCAAAATTATTCTTACCAATCCGATGCACAGTCAGGTCCCACGGTGTAATCCTTCAGAAAGGGTTAATGTTTACTGCAGGGACCGCAGCTAATGCTGCAGCCTCACAGTAAACCCCCAAATGAATGAGTTCCTCTCCTGGCTGACAGGAAAGGAAGTGGAAAGCTTAATTGATTGCTTTCCACTTTCACTTCAGGTCAGCCAGGGACACCATCAGTGACGTCAGAGGGAACTGATTAACAAAAATAGGGGTTCCCTTCGAAAAAAAAATGGCGTGGGGTCCCCCCTATTTTTGTTAACCAGCCAGATGAAGTAGACCGCTGAGGCCTGGTTTTTCAGGCTGGTAAGGATCCAATATCCATGGACCTTGCAAGCCTGATAATACCAGGCCACAGCAGTCTGCTTAGCTTGGCTGGTTAACAAAAATAGGGGATCCCCTCGAAAAAAAAACGGCGTAGGGGTCCCCCTATTTTTGTTAACCAGCCAAGTAAAATGCAGACTGCTGCGGCCTGGTATTAAAAGACTGTCAAGGCCCATGGATTTTGGCCCTCAACAGCCTGATAATACCAGGCTACAGCAGCCCCACATTTGGCGCATCAAAAGATGTGCCAATTGTGGCACTTTACCCGGCTCTTCCCACTTGCCCTGTAGCGGTGGCAAGCGGGGTAATAAGGGGTTAATGTCACCATTGATTGCACGGTGACAATAAGCCCGGTTAATAATGGAGAGGCGTCAATAAGACACCGATCCATTATTAATCCCAAAGTTTTTAAATGCATAAAAAAAAGACACAGCAAGAAAAAAGTCTTTTAATGAAATAAAAGAGACAACACAGTTTTCATTTTTTTTATTACTCTCTCATTCCTGCGACGCCATCGATCTCCTGTAAAAAAATAAAAAAAACAAACCAACAGTATACCACCTGTCCAACGCAGTCCATAGTAACGAGTGTCCCACGACGATCCAGCTCTGCTACATCGCAATGACAGGCAGAGCCTGACATCCCAGCGCAGCACAGCTGATTACCTGCTTCCCCGGCGGTGACGTCATCGGACTGACTGCTTTACGGCCGGGATTACCCAGCAGTCACTGCAGTTATCGCGAGAAACTGCATGTGACCGCCGGGGAGAAGAGGATGGCGGCCATTAAGCAGTCCGGGATGTGACCGCCGGAGATCTTCTGCCGGGTAAGTGCCGCTGACTCCTGACAGACCCGACCGACGGACACTGACAGTGACAGTGATAATTCCGATTCCGGTATCCGATATGACGAAAATATCGGTACTCGGAATCGGAATTCCGATACAGCCAATATCGGCCGATACCCGATATTTGCAGTATCGGAATGCTCAACCCTAGTCCTCTCTCTCCTGTAGAGTGTAAGCTGTTATGGTCAGTGAGTCCTTTCTCTCCTGTAGAGTGTAAGCTCTTATGGTCAGCAGGATTCTCTCTCTCCTGTAAATTCTAAGCTCTTATGGTTTGCAGGGTTCTATATCTCTCAACTGAAGATGGTAAGTTCTTATGATAAGTGGGGTCCTGTCTCTTTGTCTCCTATAGAGTGTAAGCTCTTATGGTCAGCAGGGTTCTCTCTCTCCTGTAGAGTGTAAGCTCTTATGGTCAGCGGGGTCATCTCTCTCTCCTGTAGAGTGTAAGCTCTTATGGTCAGCAGGATCCTCTCTCTCCTGTAGATTATAAGTGGGTCCTGTCTCTCTCTCTCTCGCCTGTAAAGTGTAAGCCCTTATGGTCACTCTTCTCTCCCCATGTATATTTCATGAACAATTACAAGTTTGCGTGTATTGAAATTCACACAAATTTAGTCGCCACTAATCAAATCTTTAGAGAAAATTCGGCAAAGTCATTGAATTCTTATTTCAAAAGAAACGTCTCTAGTAAGCAGTATAGATTTACTCCATTCATACAATGGAGTGAAAAAGTGTTTGCCCCTTCTTGATTTCCTATTCTTCTTCATGTTTGTCATACTTAAATGTTTCTCATCACCAAACAAATGTAAATATTAGACAAAGATAACACAATTAATCACAAAATGCAGTTTATAAATGAAGGTCTTTATCATTAAGGGAAAAAGAAATCCAAACCTACAGAGCCCTGTGTGAAAAATTGATTGCCCCTCCCCCTTGAAACAAATTAATTGTGGTTTAACACATCTTTGGGAAATTGAGTTCAAATTCCTTAGCCACACTCAGGGACAATTACTGTCAAACCTGTTCTCAATCAAGAAATCATTTAAATAGGACCTGCCTGACAGAGTGAAGTAGACCAAACGATCCTCTAAAGCTCGACATCATGCCGCTAGCCAAAGAAATTTTGGAGCAAATGAGAAACAAAATAATTGAGATCTATCAGTCTGGAATTAGTTATAAAGCCATTTCTAAAGCTTTGGGACTCCAATGAACCACAGTGAAATCAATTATCCACAAATGGTAAAAACATGGAACAGTGGTCAACCTTCCCAGGAGTGTCCGGCCGACCAAAATTACCCCAAGAGTGCAGTGATGACTCATCCAATAGGTCACAAATAACCCTGTTATGATTCGGTAACCAAGGAGGATAACAGAGAAATAGGCTAGGCAACCAGACACCCAGAGAGGTTGGTAACTTAGCGGATTGCAGACCCCTAAACTGACAACACAACTAGAATTAGCCGTGGGACGTACCTACGATGCCCTAGACGCCTTGACACAGCCAAAGAGTTAACTAAGCCTAAAGAAGAAAGGGGAAAGCTAAACTGCCTGAAGTAGAGCCCCAAAGGAATAGATAGCCCCCAAACATATACTGCCGGTGAGACAGATGAAGTACAAAACACAGGCAGAAAATAGAGTGAGCAAATGCTGGGGCCCAAACTATCTGGATAGAACAGACAGTTTGGGCCAAAAATCCTGAGGCCACACGACCTCTCCCCCACTAAATCAAAACTCTGGTGTGAACTGAACGCAAAACAACAGATACTGAAATAACAGGGGACTAGAAATACAGAAAAGACTGACATAAGCTGTGGCAAAGGAAAACAGAGTCCAGCACAGGTCCCAGCAGGGAACCCGGCTGAACTCACACCAGCAAGGTAGTGAACAGAGAAAAGCAAAAAGGGTAAAAAAGTCACAGATTAAAACAGACAAATAAGTTATCTGAAAGATGCAGGACAAAGCAGGGAGCAAGCAGACTTCCAGAAGGCTCAGGAAGAAAACCAAATCACCGGCAACAACTAAGGGAAGGCTGCTCACTTTAATCTCTCCAGTCTGTAACACCTGACCTCCAATCATCCTCTTCAGGTGATTGACTTCTGTCAGCCAGACCAGCTCCATTACCACCAGCAACCACCAGAGGGAGCCCAAACTCAGAAGCCAGATCAAAAGTGTTCACAACATAACCCCCCAAAAACATCCAAAGAACTGCAGGCCTCACTTGCCTCAGTTAAGGTCAGTGTTGATGACTCCACCATAAGAAAGAAACTGGGTAAAATGTCCTGCAAGGCAGAGTTCCAAGATGAAAACCACTGCTGAGCTCTAAAAATATAAAGGTTCATCTCAGTTTTGCCAGAAAACATCTGGTTGATCTCCAAAGACTTTTGGGAAAATACTCTCTGTACTGACGAGACAAAAGTTGACATTTTTGAAAGGTGTCTGTCCCATTACATCTGGCATAGAAGTAACACAATATTTTACAAAAGGAGTATCATAACAAAAAGTAAAATATGGTGGTGGTCGTATGATGGTCTAGGGCTGTTTTGCTGCTTCTGGACCTGGAAGACCTGCTGTGGTAAATGGAACCATGAATTTTGCTGTCTGCCAAAAAATTCTGAAGGAGAATGTCCAGTCATCTGTTCATGACCTCAAGCTGAAGTACACTTGGGTTATGCAGCAGGACAATGATCCAAAACAGACCAGCATGTCCACCTCTGAATTGCTTAAGAAAAAGAAAATTAAGACTTTGTAGTGTCGTAGCCAAAGTCCTGACCTTAATCCGATTGAGATGCTGTGTCATGACCTTAAAAAGGCGGTTCATGCTCAGAAACCCTCCAATGTGGCTAGATTACAACAATTCTGCAAAGGTGAGTGGGCCAAAATTCCTCCAAAGCATTGTAAAAGACTCACTGCCAGTTATTGCAAACACTTGACTACATTTGTTTCTACTAAGCGTGGCCCAAAAAGTTATTAGGCTTAGGGGACAATCACTTTTTCACACAGGGCCTTGTAGGTTTGGATTTCTTTTTCCGTTAATATTAAAGACCTTCATTTATAAACTGCATTTTGTGATTACTTGTGTTATCTTTGTCTAATATTTACATTTGTTTAGTAATCTGAAAGATTTAAGTGTGGCAAACATGCAAAAGAATAGGAAATCAGGAAGTGGGCAAACACTTTCACACAACTGTGTATTTATCTGTGCATGTCCATATCTTTGACCATTGTAATGTCCATGTTATAGTCTAATTTTTATTATATTGTAAGGTTGCAAAATTTAGGTTTTTGACTCTTTGAATTATTTTTTTCATGCACTCAGCATAAAACTAAATGTAATTGTTTATAGAGTGTTTACGGCGTTTCCTTTCCAATCTACCATTTTCCTCCTTATCTTCAGGCTACTGGACAAAAAAGTAACACACTTTCTATAATAAAGTAGCTATGTCTCAGACCACACATTCCCGGCACACTGTATGAACCAGCCAATCCATTGTGGGCCTGTGATATAATTATTTCCAGCCCTGCATATAATTACATTCAGGCTACACACCCTGATTTGAATTGGGATTATATATTATATCCTTTGTTTACAATTTCATCAAACCTTAATGTTGCCAATGCTTATGGACTATACTTATAGAGATATTTCAAATTAGCTAAATTACCATTTTAAAGAGGTTCAAGCTTTGAAAGAAAGTCATTCAGAAGTCATTTGCACCAGCCTACTTTAAAATACCTGAAATTACTGCCCATAGCTTTGGGAACCATTATACACTTTAATCAGCTTTCGACTGACTACAACATTGAGTAAGGAAGTGTAACAATTTCAGCCTAATGGCGCGGCATTTACTTTTCAAGCAGTGATTTCCATTTTGATTAAAACTGATAGAATGTTTCGGTTAACTCTTTCTATGTCAGAAATGAGAGCTATAGAAAAAAAAAACTGACGATCAAGGGTTAACCAACAATTAAGAAGGCATTTGAGTTTCCAAAAAGAAAAAAAGATCTAGAGTACCAAGCATTGCACTGGATTTAATTGGAAATGTTCTTTGTTAGGTAAAACCTTTTTGGAAAACATTCTTGATACTTAATAAATAAAGTTTTGTACGGAAATGTCACCGATGAAAAAGTAGATCGGTTCAGGAAGAGATGTCACATTGTAGAGCCGAAAGCAGTGAACTATTAAAAGCTGGTCACCTTATAGTAAAAGTACAAGTCACCCCTTGTGGCTAGAGGACAGAAGATTTCATCTCCGTGTGATGTAAAGTTGTAAAGTTTTTTTTTCTGCTTTCAAAATGAAGGAACTGTGAACAGAGGACTAAAATTGTGATTAACATCCAAGATCTTCACTGCCCTAGACCACAAAAGATATTGGCATCAACACTATAAAACTAAACCAGGGGTGCATTATTTAACCCCTTAACACCCAAGGGAGGTTTGCACGTTAATGACCGGGCCAATTTTTACAATTCTGACCACTGTCTCTTTATGAGGCTATAACTCTGGAACGCTTCAACGGATCTTCGCGATTCTGAGACGGTTTTCTCGTGACATATTGTACTTCACGTTAGTGGTAAAATTTCTTCCATATAACTTGAATTTATTTTTGAAAAAAACGCAAATATTGCGAAAATTTTGAAAATTTTGCAATTTTCAAACTTTGAATTTTTATTCCCTTAAAACAGAGAAATATGTCACACAAAATAGTTAATAAATAACATTTACCACATGTCTACTTTACATCAGCACAATTTTGGAACCAAATTTTTTTTTTCTTAGGAAATTGTAAGGGTTAAAAGTTGACCAGCGATTTCTAATTTTTACAACAAAATTTACAAAGCCATTTTTTTAGGGACCACCTCATATTTGAAGTCACTTTGAGGGGTCTATATAGCAGAAAATACCCAAAAGTGACACCATTCTAAAAACTGCACCCCCTCAAGGTACTCAAAACCACATTCAAGAAGTTTATTAACCCTTCAGGTGCTTCACAGGAGCTGAAGCAACGTGGAAAGAAAAAATGAATATTTAACTTTTTAGCCACAAAAATGATCTATTACAAACTTTTTTTTTATTTTTACAAGGGTAAAAGAAGAAAATGGACAGATAAAGTTGTTGTGCAATTTCTCCTGAGTACGCCAATAGCCCACATGTGGGGGAAAACCACTGTTTGGGCACACGACAGAGCTCGTAAGGGAAGGAGCGCCGTTTGACTTTTTCAAACTAAAATTGGCTGGAATTGAGATTGGACACCATGTCGTGTTTGGAGAGCCCCTGATGTGCCTAAACAGTGGAAACCCCCCACAAGTGACACCATTTTGGAAACTAGACCCCCTAAGGAACTTATCTAGATCTGTTGTGAGCACTTTGAACCCCAAAGTGTTTCACAAAAGTTTATAAAGACTGGGTGTGAAAAAAAAAAAAACAATTTTCCACAAAAATGATTTTTTAGTCCCAAATTTTTGATGTTTCCCAAGGAAATTGGACCCCAAAAGTTGTTGTCCAATTTGTCCTGAGTACGCTGATACCCCATATGTGGGGGGGGAAACTGTTTGGGTGCACGACAGGGCTTGGAAAGGAAGTAGTAACGTTTTGGAATGCAGACGTTGATGGGGGTCATGTTCCGTTTGCAGTGCCCCAGATGTGCCTAAACAGTGGAAACCCCCCACAAGTGACCCCATTTATTTTGGAAACTAGAGCTTATCTAGATCTTTGGTGAGCACTTTGAACCCCCAAGTGCTTCACACAAGTTTATAATGCCCGGGCATGAAAATAAAAAATCCTATTTTTTTCCCACAAAAATTATCTTTTAGTCACTAATTTTTTATTTTCCCAAGGGTAACAGGAGAAATTGGACCACAAAAGTTGATGTCCAATTTGTCCTGAGTACGCTGATACCCCATATGTGGGGGGGAACCGCTGTTTGGGCGCATGGCAGAGCTCGGAATGGAAGGAGCACTATTTGACTTTTTCCAACCAAAATTGGCTGGAATTGAGATTGGACGCCATGTTGCATTTGGAGAGCCCCTAATGTGCCTAAACAGTGAAAAACCCCCACAAGTGACCCCATTTGGGAAACTAGACCCTAAGGAACTTATCTAGATCTGTGGTGAGCAATTTGAACCCCCAAGTGCTTCACACAAGTTTATAACGTAGAGCCGTAAAATTAAAAAATCATATTTTTTCCACAAAAATTATCTTTTCACCCCAATTTTTATTTTTCCAAGGGTAACAAGACTCCAAAAGTTATTGTGCAATTTGTCCTGAGTACGCTGATACCCCATATGTGGGGGTAAACCACTGTTTAGGTGCATGGCAGAGTTTGGAAGGGAAGGAGCGCCGTTCGACTTTTTCAACACAGAATTGGCTGGATGCCATGTCGTGTTTGGAGAGCTCCTGATCTGCCTAAACAGTGGAAACGCCCAACAAATGACACCATTTTGGAAACTAGACCCCTCAAGGAACTTATCTAGATGTGTGGTGAGCACTTTGAACCCTGAAGTGCTTCACAGAAGTTTATAACGTACAGCAGTAAAATAATTTTTTTTTTTTTTTTTTTACAAAAATGATTTTTTTTGTCCCCAATATTTTATTTTCACAAGGGTAACAGGAGAAATTGGACCCCAAAAGTTGTTGTCCAATTTGTCCTGAGTACACTGATACTCAATATGTGGGAGAAAACTACTGTATGGGCACACGTCGGGGCTCGGAAGGGAAGTAGTGACGTTTTGGATTGCAGACTTTGATGGAATGGTCTGGGGGCGTCATGTCGCATTTGGAGAGCCCCTGATGCGCCTAAACAGTGGAAACCCCACACAAGTGACCCAATTTTGGAAAATAGACCCCACAAGGAACTTATCTAGATGTGTGGTGAGCACTTTGAACCCCGAAGTGCTTCACAGAAGTTTATAACGTACAGCCGTAAAAATAAAAAATCTATTTTTTTTTTACAAAAATGATTTTTTCGCCCCCAATATTTTATTTTCACAAGGGTAACAGGAGAAATTGGACCCCAAAAGTTGTTATCCAATTTGTCATGAGTACGCTGATACCCAATATGTGGGAGAAAACTACTGTATGGGTACACGTTGGGGCTTGGAAGGGAAGTAGTGACGTTTTGGATTGCAGACTTTGATGGAATGGTCTGGGGGCGTCATGTCGCATTTGGAGAGCCCCTGATTCGCCTAAACAGTGGAAACCCCCCACAAGTGACCCCATTTTGGAAAATAGACCCCACAAGGAACTTATCTAGATGTGTGGTAAGCGCTATGAAGCCCCAAGAGCTTCACAGAAGTTTATAACGTACAGCCGTAAAAACAAAAAAATCATTTTTTTTTTTCAAAAATTATATTTTTACCCTCCGTTTTTTATTTTCCCAAGGGTAACAGAAGAAATAGGACAAATTGCACAATAACTCTTGGGGTTCAGAGTACACTGATACCCCATATGTGGGGGTAAACTACTGTTTTGGCGCATGGCAGAGCTCAGAAGTGAAGGAGCACCGTTTGACTTTTTCAACGCAGAATTGGTTGGAATTGAGATCAGACGCCATGTCACGTTTGGAGAGCCCCTGATGTGCCTAAACAGCGGAAACCCCCAATTCTAACTCCAACCCTAACCCCAACACACCCCTAACCCTAATCCCAACCCTAACCAAAACCTAACAATAACACACCCATAACCCTAATCCCAACCCTAGCCCTAATCCTAACTTTAGCCGCAACCCTAACCCTAACGGGAAAATGGAAATAAATACTTTTTTTTTAATTTTATTATTTTTCCCTAACTAAGGGGGTGATAAAGGGGGGTTTGATTTACTATTTATAGCGGGTTTTTATGATTGGCAGCTGTCACGTTAAAAGACGCTTTTTATTGCAAAAAATAGTTTTTGCATCACCACATTTTGAGAGCTATAATTTTTGTATATTTTGGCCCACAGAGTCATATGAGGTCTTATTTTTTGCGGTACGAGTTGATGTTTTTATTGGTACCATTTTTGAGCATGTGACATTTTTTGATCGCTTTTTATTTCGATTTTTGGGAGGTTAGAATGAACAAAAATCAGCAATTCATGAATTTCTTTTGGGGGAGGCGTTTATACCGTTCCGCGTGTGGTAAAATTGATAAAGCAGTTTTATTCTTTGGGTCAGTACGATTATGGCGATACCTATTTCTATCTTTTTTTATGTTTTGGCGCTTTTATAGAATAAAAACAATTTTATATAAAAAATTATTATTTTTGCATCGCTTTATTCTGCGAGCTATAACTTTTTTCGCTGATGATGCTGTATTGTGGCTCGTTTTTTGCGGTACAAGATGACGTTTTCAGCGGTACCATGTTTATTTATATCGGTCTTTTTGATCACGTGTTATTCCACTTTTTGTTCGGCGGTATGATGATAAAGCATTGATTTTTTGCTTTGTTTTTTTTTTTTTTTTAAGAGGTTTACTAAAGGGGTTAACTAGTGGGACAGTTTTATAGGGGGGGTTGTTACGGATGCGGCAATACCAAATATGTGTACTTTTATTGTTTTGTTTTTTTTATTTACAGGAAAAAATGAATTTATTGGGGAATATATTTTTTTTTTTATGATTTTTTTAAACAATTTTTATTTTTATTTTTTTAACTTTTTTACTTTGTCCCAGGGTGGGACATTACTGTATAGGGTCAGAACACTGGTGTGACAGTGTGCACAGCACTCTGTCACACCAGCGATCGCTCTGGCATCGCTGCAGTCTTCTCAGTGCCTGCTCTCAGCAGGCACTGATTAAGCCGCCTCCCTGCAGTTCCCGGATGGACCCCGGCGCCATCTTGGATCCGGGGTCCTGCAGGGAGGAAGGACCCTCGGAACAGCGCGACACATCGCGCTGCTCTGAGGGTCTCAGGGGAGCGCTCAGGGTGCCCCCTCCCTGCGCGATCCTCCCCTGTGCCCCCGGTACACCGCGATCATGTTTGATCGCGGTGTGCCAGGGGTTAATGTGCCGGGAGCGGTCCGTGACCACTCCTGACACATAGTGCCGGGTGTCAGTTGTGATAATCAGCTGACACCCGGCGGCGATCAGCTGCGCTCCCCACAGGAGCGCAGCTGATCGCCCTAGACGTACTATTCCGTCCATGGGAATTAAGTACCAGGTCACATGGATGGAATATTACGTCCAATGGGATTAAGGGGTTAAACAAAATTGACCATTTGCTTCTAATAAGTTGGTTTTCCATGAAAATAAAGTAATTCAAGTATTCCACAGCTCCCACAGTGCCAAACATAGTATCACATCACCTATTTATGGCATATCATTATGTTAAGTGCCATAAATGTCTCTGATAGGAATTCCTATTTAAGCACTCACTCTGGTTTAAGCTTAAATACTGTGTAATGCCTAAGGCCCCTGTTGTGAATATGCTGAAGGCGGCTTCTGAGCTGGGGCTCCCTCCGGTGGTTGCTGAGGGTAATGAACTGATTATTGAATGGCCTTCAGCTGGCGCTGAATGGTAGGATATAAGTGGCCTGAGTTCCCAGCAGCCTTGCCGGTTATCAATTGTTCCTTCTGGTCTTGCTTGAAGCACTGCTAGTTTCTTGTTCTCTTCAGATAATTGTTTGCTGTTTTTTTTTCCTCTGTTTGATTTTCTCTGCTGGTTTGCTGCTTGCAGTGGACTGCAGCCTGTCCCCTTTTGGGGGTCTGGCGCTGCAGTTGTGCTCCGTTTGTTTCTGCACTTTTTCTTTGCTCCTTTGTTACTTTTTATTTGCTGAATAGCGTTTTGTTACACCAGAGTTCTGATTTAGGTGGATGAGATCGTGTAATCTCAGGTTTTTTGGCAATCAGAAGTGTTGGTATTTTTGTTAGGGTTTTGTTGGATTGCAGTCAGAATTCTTTCCCGTACTTTTCTGTCTAGACAGATTGGGCCCCAGCGTTTGCGCATTCTATTTTCTGTCTGTGTCCATGCTTTCTTCTTGTCTAACCGCCATTACATGTTTGGGGGCTTCCTATTTTCTTTGGGGATCTGCTCCGGGGCAGATAGCTTTCATCCTTCTGCCTTTAGGTGTAGTTATCTCTCAGGCTGTGACGAGGCGTCTAGGATCACCATAGGAACGCTCCACGGCTACTTCTAGTTGTGTGGTTAGTTCAGGTTACTGCAATCCAATAGGTTCCAGCCTCTCTGGTGTATTACCGTTTTTGCTTTTTCTCCTCAGCTACCTAAACATAACAGCTGATGACAATTATAGATTTCCCAGACTACTAAAAAAACACACACTGGTTCAGAAAAATTATTTCTGTGGCCTAGAAATGGCAACAAGACAGCTGATGCCAATTATTTATTTACAAGACAACTATAAAACACACAGCTGCTTAAAGGCACAGTACTCCCACAGGCGAGAGGAGACAGAGTACACACAGCAGCTTAAAGGCACAGTACTCCCATAGGTGTAGGGTGCAGAGTACACACAGCAGCTTAGAGCCATAGTATTCCCACAGGCAGTGGAGGCAGAGCACACACAATGGATTTTTGACAGTACTCCTACAGGCGGAGGATGCAGAGTACACACAGCAGCTTTTTGGCACAGTATTCACACAAGCAGGGGGCAGAGTACACGTAATGGCTTTTTGGCACTGTGCTCCCACAGATATGAGTTGCAGAGTACACGCAGCAGCTTTTTGGCACATTACTCCCACAGGCAGGAGACAGAATACACACAGTGGCTTTTTGGCATTGTGCTCCCACAGATATAGGTTGCAGATTACACACAGCTTCTTTTGGCACAGTACTCCCACAGATATAGGTTGCAAAGTACACACAGCAGATTTTTTGCAGACTGCACAGTCAGAATCTGTCCCTCGCTGAAGCTGCGACCTATCCCTACACTAATGAGAACAGAATTGAGGTGGAACTCGTGATCCAGCCTTTATACTTTACATGGCTGGGATGGCTCTGGAAGTGCCCACGGTCTAGAAGCTTGTTGATTGGCTGTGCTACATTCTTTTAATGAGCTTTATTAGACTGGTGAACCTGAACATACATTAAAAAGTCCATGTTGAGGGTTCAGTAACCGAAATGTCCAAAGCAAAATAAAAAAAGATGACGGTGGAGAACAGTAAATTCTGTCTAATAAGATAGATGATGATGAGACAAAGTTGCCAATAAGTCAGATTGTTGAAAGTCACCAAGTCAGGTGGACCAGGGTACGGCGGTGGAAGACCTGGGAAGCTGGCATGCAGAGCAAGGCCAGCAGCACTGAGGGGGGAGCAATTGGCAGCACCGAAACAGGCAGGAAAAGGCAGTGGGGAGACTAAAAGGAGAAGTTAGGCAACTGTTCTGCACAGCACCGACTGTTATGTTTCAGTAGCTGAGGAGAAATAGCAAAAATTGCCAAAGTAGCAATACACCAGAGAGGTTGGAAACTATTGGGTTGCAGGACCCTAAACTAACTGCAACACTAGAAGTAGCCGTGGAGCGTACATACGGTGATCCTAGATGCCTCGTCACAGCTGGAGAGATAGCTACACCTAAAGGCAGAAAGATGAAAATTAACTGCCCCGTAGCAGAACCCCCAAAGAAATAGGAAGCGCCCAAACATGTAATGGCGGTTAGACAAGAAGAAAATACGAACACAGACAGAAAATAGAATGAGCAAACGCTGGGGCCCAATACTGTCTAGATAGAAAAGTATAGGAAAGAATTCTGACTGCAACCAAAAAAAACCCTGACAAAAATACCAACATTTCTGATTAACAAAAAACCTGAGATCACACGATCTCCACCACCTAAATCAGATCTCTGGTGTAACACACAGCAATTCAGCAAATAAAAAGTGAAACAGGTACAGAGCAAAAGTGCAAACACAAACTGAGCACAATTGCAGCGCCAGGCCCCAAAAGGGGGCCAGGCTGAAGTCCACTGCAAGGCAGCAAACAAGCAAAGAAAATCCAACCAGAGGAAAAAAAACAGCAAATCACTTATCTGAATGAAAGCAGGAATGCAAGCTGAGCTCCAAGCAAGACTTGAAGAACAATTGATAACCGGCAAGGCTGCTGGGAGTTCAGGTCACTTATATCAGACCATTCGGACCCAGCTGAAAGCCATTCCGCAATTGGTTCATTACGCTCAGCAACAACCGGAGGGAGCCCCAGCTCCGAAGTCGCCTCCAACGTATTCACAACAGTACCCCCCCTTGAGGAGGGGTCACCGAACCCTCACCTGCGCAACCGGCCGATCAGGATGAGCTCGATGATAGGCACGGATAAGTCTCCTAGCATGGATGTCCGAAGCAAACACCCAAGAATTGTCCTCCTGACCATAACCTCTCCACTTAACCAAATACTGGAGTTTCCGTCTAGCAAAACGAGAATCCAATATTTTCTCAACCATACTCCAAATTGCCCTCAACCAAAACAGGGTTGGGAGACGCAACCATAGGAACCACTGGCTCGACAAACCTCTTCAATAAAGACTTGTGGAACACGTTATGGATCTTAAATGTCCCTGGAAGAAGCAAACGGAAGGAAACCGGATTAAGAATTTCCATGATCTTATAAGGTTCAATAAACCTTGGCTTAAATTTTGGAGACATAACCTTCATAGGGATATTTCTCGAGGACAACCAAACCAAGTCCCCCACTTTAAAATGAGGACCATCAGTCCTATGCCGGTTGGCAAACTGCTGGGCCTTCTCTTGAGAGAGAGACAACCTCTCCACAACCTGGTCCCAAATCTGCTGCATTCGCTCCACAATAGAATTAACCCCCAGACAGACAGAAGCCTCCGTCTGTCCTGAAGAAAATTGAGGGTGAAACCCAGAATTGCAGAAAAATGGAGACATCAAGGTGGCAGAGCTAGCCCTATTATTAAGAGCAAACTCAGCCAAAGGCAAAAAAGAGACCCAGTCATCTTGATCAGCAGACACAAAACATCTCAGATAAGTCTCCACTCTTCAAAGACCCACTTCATGGCCAATAACTTCCGATTACCCACGTCATAATTACGTTCAGTTGGAGAAAATTTTCTAGAGAAGAAGGCACAAGGGTTACTCTTAGAGGTCTCCGGATCCCTTTGGGACAAAACGGCACCTGCCCCAATCTCAGAAGCATCAACCTCCACCTCCACCTGAAACGGTAGAGAAACATCAGGCTGCCGTAGAACAGGAGAAGAAATGAATCTCTGCTTAAGTTCCTGAAACGCAGAAACTGCCTCAGGAGGCCAATTCACCACATCGGAACCCTTTTTGGTCAAATCAGTCAATGGTTTAACGATACCGGAGAAATTACCAATAAATTTACAATAAAAATTGGCAAAATCCAAAAATCTCTGAAGAGCCTTCAATGTAGTAGGTTGAACCCAATCACAGATGGCCTGAACCTTGACCGGGTCCATTTCAATAACAGATGGAGACAAAATGAATCCCAGAAATGAAACCTTCTGTACGCCAAAAAGACACTTTGATCCCTTCACATACAGTGCATTCTCTCTCAAAATCTGGAACACAGTCCGAACATGTCTCACATGAGAGTCCCAGTCGTTGGAAAAAATCAAGATATCATCCAAATAAACAATCAGAAATTTATCCACAAAATCCCTGAAAATATCATTCATAAAGGATTGGAAGACGGAAGGGGCATTAGTGAGCCCAAAAGGCATCACTAGGTACTCAAAATGCCCCTCTGGGGTATTAAACGCCGTCTTCCATTCATCTCCGTGCTTAATGCGAATAAGGTTATACGCCCCCCCTGAGGTCAAGCTTGGTAAACCAACTAGCACTCTTCACTCTGGAAAATAGGTCAGAAATCAAGGATAACGGATATTGATATTTGACAGTGAATTTATTCAGGAGGCGATAGTCAATACACGGCCTCAATGAACCATCCTTTTTGGCCACAAAGAAAAAACCAGCGCCCAAGGGTGAAGAGGATGGTCTGATATGACCCTTCTCCAATGACTCCTTGATATAAGATCGCATAGCATCGTGTTCAGGTACAGATAAATGAAAAAGGCGACCTTTAAGAAATTTACCACCAGGCACTAACTCAATAGCGCAATCATAGCTCCTGTGAGGGGGTAAGGATGCAGACTTACTCTCACTAAACACATCAGAAAAATCAGTCAAAAAGTCAGGAACATCCTGAGACTGGGGAGAGGCAGAAAAAACAGGAGTGTCAGTATTAACACATTGGCAGCCCCAACTGGTCACAGACACAGATTTCCAATCCAAAACAGGATTATGAGTCTGTAACCAAGGGAAACCCAGTACAATAATGTTATGCAGATTATGCAACACCAGAAATTTGCAACTCTCCTGATGATCTGGTTCAACCCTCATTATCACCTGAGTAGAAAACTGGGGTTTATTCTCCGGCAAAGGGGTAGAATCAATGCCCAGCAAAGGAATAGACTTCCGCAGGGTGTCATGGGAAACCCACAACGTTTGGCAAAGTCAAAATCCATCAGGTTAATAGCTGCTCCTGAATCCACAAAAGCCTGAGCTGAAAATGTGGACAGGGAGCAAATCAGAGTAACAGTCAACAGAAATTTAGTCTGAACACTACCCAAGACAACTGAGCGCGCAAAAAGTCTTCCCCGCTTAGGGCAGACGGAAATAGCATGAGAAGCGTCACCACAGTAGAAACATAACCCATTGCGCTTTCGAAACTCATGACGCTGAGCCCCAGAAGTCACTCCATCACACTGCATGGGCTCTGGAGCTGGCTCACAAGGCAACACTATCTCACGCATACCTCTGCGCTCACGCAAACGTCTGTCAATTTGAATAGCTAAAGACATAGAATCATTGAGACCAGAGGGAACAGGGAATCCCATCATAATGTCCTTTACATTTTTTGACAGACGCTTCTGAAAAAGGGCTGCCAAAGCATCATCATTCCATTTGGTCAGGACTGCCCACTTTCGGAATTTCTGACAGTACAGCTCAGCGTCTTCAGCGCCTGATTTAATGCCAACAAGGTCTTTTCAGCTTGATCAGTGACATTAGGTTCATAGTACAATAACCCCAGAGCCTGAAAAAATACATCAACATCATTCAAAACAGGATCCCCAGGTGTCAGGGAAAAAGCCCAATCCTGAGGGTCGCCGCGCAGCAGAGAGATGACGATTTGAACCTGCTGTGCTGCGTTCCCTGAGGACTTAAGCTTCAAGGCAAAAAACAACTTACAGTTATTTTTGAAATTCAGAAATTTAGACCGATCCCCCAAAAATAAATCTGGCATGGGGATCCTAGGTTCCACAATCGGCAACCTAGCAAGATAGGTAGCAATACTCTGAACCTCAGCGGCAAGCCGCTCCACACAGCCAGACAACTGTGCAAACTCCATTGAGGAAAAGAAAAAAAAATTCCTCCTCAACACCCAGAGAAAAAGAGGGAAAAAATGCAACAAACAGAAAAAAAAAAATTCTGACAACTCCCTTTTTTCTTTCTCCTTTTTTACTATTTTTCCCTTCTGTTGTGTACCATATAATTTTCAGTTTGGCCGGTAATACTGTTATGTTTCGGTAACTGAGGAGAAATAGCAAAAATTGCCAAAGTAGCAATACACC
Organism: Oophaga sylvatica; assembly: GCA_033576555.1. NCBI lineage: Eukaryota > Metazoa > Chordata > Amphibia > Anura > Dendrobatidae > Oophaga > Oophaga sylvatica. The sequence goes on from JARQOD010000008.1 coordinate 154,745,334, forward strand.
AGAGTGGTTGGAAACTATTGGGTTGCAGGACCCTAAACTAACCGCAACACTAGAAGTAGCCGTGGAGCATACCTACAGTGATCTTTAGGCGCCTTGTCACAGCCGGAGAGATAGCTACACCTAAAGGCAGAAAGATGAAAACTAACTGCCCCGTAGCAGAACCCCCAAAGAAATAGGAAGCCCCCAAACATGTAATGGCGGTTAGACAAGAAGAAAATACGAACACAGACAGAAAATAGAATGAGCAAACGCTGGGGTCCAATACTGTCTAGATAGAAAAGTATAGGAAAGAATTCTGACTGCAACCCAAAAAAACCCTGACAAAAATACCAACACTTCTGATTAACAAAAAACCTGAGATCACACGATCTCCACCACCTAAATCAGATCTCTGGTGTAACACACAGCAATTCAGCAAATAAAAAGTGAAACAGGTACTGAGCAAAAGTGCAAACACAAACTGAGCACAATTGCAGCGCCAGGCCCAAAAAAGGGGGCCAGGCTGAAGTCCACTGCAAGGCAGCAAACAAGCAAAGAAAATACAACCAGAGGAAAAAAAACAGCAAATCACTTATCTGAATGAAAGCAGGAATGCAAGCTGAGCTCGAAGCAAGACCTGAAGAACAATTGATTACCGGCAAGGCTGCTGGGAGTTCAGGTCACTTATATCAGACCATTCGGACCCAGCTGAAAGCCATTCTGCAATTGGTTCATTACCCTCAGCAACCACCGGAGGGAGCCCCAGCTCCGAAGTCGCCTCCAACGTATTCACAACAACCGACACTTGTGAATTTCTCTGTCAAAGAGTTAGGTGTTCCCCAGTCTGGGGCTTTTTCAAAAAGAGTTATGAGAGAAAAAATGGTCATTTGCATCCTGTACCATGCCAAGAACAGAAGGGACCTGACAACTATGAGCCTAGCCACCACCATCATGATCAGGCACATGTCATCTAGGCCCCAATTCTGTGGGCTGAACGCCTGTGTCCATAATTGGTGCAAGCTGGTGGCACCACTGCCTCTTCAACTATGCTAGGTGCTTCCCAATACTTTGTTGAAGAAACTGGCTCAGATCTCCCCCTCCAGGCACCTGGCCTTGCACATTCTGAGTAACCATCATCAGGGACTTCCAAAAACTTGTCCCAGCACAGTGTTCAGCTGTACTGCCCCAGGCCTTGGAACGAAAAAGAAAGTTCCCAAGCACCCACCCAGCAGTTATTGGTTATCTCCCTGGAGCTACAGTATAGCCTAGACAGGATTAACTGTAGTGGCCAGTCAAGAATGGGGAGGAGAACTGATGGTTAGTGTTAAGAAAAGGAAATGACATTAGTCAGTTACAGGAAGTGTGGTGAAATGCTAGCAGTGGTCATAAACAGTGTGCTGCTAGGGCCAACATGAGCCTGATACTCTGGGCAGTGGATTGCCATATTACCCTTCCGTGCGAATCCGTCTGTCTGGCCCTGGACCTTGAGATGGACTCTGGGGCCTTTGTGCGCATTTGTTACAGGGAAAAATGGACTCTCAGCGATGGAAGGTGATGGAATCCGGGAGCAATGCCTTCGGTCGAGAAGAATTCCTAGTGCTAGAGGATTTAGCAAGACAGATACTCTACCCATACCAAGAATTAGGGCTGAAGTTATGTCTGGTACCTGTGGGAAAGACTGTGACCTGTTGTATCCTATCTTACTTGCTTCATTGTAATGACATAAACTGCTATTTAAAAGTTTGACTGTTATAAAGTATTTGGTGCCCTCTGGATTGTGTGCTGCGAAGTTTCTGGAAGATGAAAGCCTGGAGCCAGTGGAGGCCTATGGGCCACAAGTAAGTGTGATGTACTCCACACATAGCAGCATACTGGACTGGTACAAGATTTTCCTCTAGGATGCCAGAGCGTGCAGAAGCAGCAGTTCGTCCACAACTACCTCAATCGGGCACCTTACACCTCCTCGGATCTACAATGGCTGGGTACTTTCCCCCATATTCTCAGAACAGTACCTAGTTAAAAAGGACTTGCTCAGTTTGGTTAAATGATAAATTAATAAAGATCATATCTGAAATATTGAAATCCAAAATCTGCAGCCTGGGTGAAAAAAATTGGGATGTTCCAATCAATATTACCAGTGTTACCAGCTTATAACCTTTGGTAGTGGGCTTTTTTTGAATTATCAATCAAACATCCCCTTGACTAGTAGGGTTTTTAAGTTTAAAAAGATGGCAGAAAACCGCATTGCATACAGATTGCATGCACATGTCATTCGGAAGACAACTGGTCTGCACTAGAGTTGAGCGAAACAGGTCAGTCAGATTCAAAAGTCGCCGACTTTCGCCAAAGTCGGGTTTCGTTGGCCGAAACATGACCATAGCGTGCAGTCGGTCATGTGGTGATCGAAACGAGCGCCAAAGTCGGTTTTCCCAGAATGCATTCAGGCACCTTTTTTCAGCCAATGAGCAAGGAGGTACACTGTGGGCAACGAGATGACATGTGCAGCGTCCACCACCATCTTAGAGAAGGGCATTGCAGTGATTGGCTTGCTTTGGGGGGCGTCATAGTGTCTATAAAAGCCTTGAGCGCCGACCTCCATTTTACTTCTGCCGATCTTACCAGTAGGGAGAGGTTGCTGACGCTATTTATCAGTAGGGAGAGAGTTAGGGCTGGAAAGAGAAGTTCTTCTGTGATTGTGCTAATAGCAATTGTGCTGTACAGTTAGTGTGCAGTGACAGGGGAGGATTTTCTTGTGTGCAGCAGCGCTGGTTATTAGGCTGCCTGATAGCTGTATAGCTGTGTGTACACTGCTGTGCAGACTGCTTTTTACACAGCACTAATACTTTTATTCTTTTTTTCTGCACAGTTACCGAGTGTTCATTTTTTCCCACACCGTATAGAGCTGTACGCTACTCACACACTACCGTGTACCGGCTGGTATCACGGACAAATACATGCTGACTATCTGTGTGTGACTCCGGAAATATATACGGAGATTTACATTTTCCCCTACACCGTATCCAGCTGTCCGCTTCTGATACAGTACCGTATATCTGCTCTTTGTATTACTGTCAAATCCATACTGAGTGAGCGTCTGTGTGTGACTCCGGAAATATTTACAGAGATTTAAATTTTCCCCTACACTGTATACAGCTGTACGCTTCTGATACAGTACCGTACATCTGCTCTTTGTATTACAGTCAAATACATACTGAGAGAGCGTCTGTGTGTGACTCCGGAAATATATATACGGAAATTGAAATTTTTCCCTACACCGTATACAGCTGTACGCTCCTCATACAGTACCATATATCAGCTGGTATTTTTGGTACATTTTCCCAAACATGAGGAAGAGGCGGAAGAGGTGGAAGAGGCCGCGGACGTGGGCGGGGGGGCCAGCTGGTACTGATAGTGGTGGTGGTGCATCTGCTGGTAGTGCCAAAAGCACAATAGCACCTAAGGCAGGAGGTGTGGAGCCTGTGGATCGCCCGCCAGGGCAGTGGGATACTCGGCACCGGGCCGGTGTATTGAAGGGATGTGTCACAGCGGCAGTGACCCGGTCCGTGGCCCTGGGCATCCAATAAAAGGGGAATATTTACAGAGGATGTTAGAGTTTGTAGTAAGGTATTCATGACGCCACTTGTGGTATCTTGTCAGAGATGACCAGCGCTGCAGTGCAGATCCTCCAAGACTGATGGTGTGATGCAGCAGAGTTGAAATAGCTTCCCACAAGTTAAGCTTGTCTCAGGGCAGAGAGATGGTATAGGAAGGTAATGGTGCTGGAAGATGTAGCAGAGTGGAGTGTGTGACGCAGGAAGAAACTGAGGAGACAGTTAGTTGCAGCTTCCAAGGCTTTACTCACAGTTCTGTCTGCAGCACAGATGCCCGCTTGGTACAGTGTCCTCCAGGTGAGGAGCTCAGCAAACTCTCAGGTAGATTGGAATAAACCTTTCCAGGACTCCTTTCTATATATGTTCCTTTTACTGGCCGTCTCGCTGTGCTGATTTTCCCGCCTTCTACCTTTCCAGCACCTTCACAAACAGTGTCCCAGATCAGCGGCTGCGAATCTGCGTTTCCTTGATTCTATATAGCTGCCTCTCCGGTGAAGATAATTGTGGTTATTGACTGTGATCCCTAAAGTTACCACAGCAGTGGGCTTGCAAGCTGAGTCATAAAGTTCTCCACTAGGCTAAGGGGCCGAGTCCCCTCTGCAACCTGGTCCCTCTGCAAACAGATCGGGACCCACGGATGGTTCTTGCTCTCTCCGTGTCCCTAGGACCCCTTCCTTTCCCTCTAGAAGCTTCTCTCTCTTTCTGCTTCTTTCTCCTTCACTCTCCACTTCCCGGACCGAGCTCTTCCCAGCTCAAGGCCCTCTCTGAGTCTGTCTCTAGACTCCTTTCCTCTGCAGCCTCCCCTGACAGGGAGCTGCTTCACCACACATCTGTGTCCTTTCACTTCCTCCTCATGTCTCTCTAGACTCTGTTCATTGTTTCCTCAAGCTTCACTCCTCCTCTTGCTACTTACCAGCTCCACCCACCCATACACTCTTTACTAACCAGCCTGGGATGAGACCATCCTTCCGCAGGGTACGTCCAGGGTGCCCAGCTGCTATAGTCTGTGTTGGGTGCAGGTGTTATAGCCCGGGGTGGTGCTCCCTCCTTACCTGAGAGAGAAGTTGATACTTGGTGTGATCACCTCTGGGTGAGGTGCAATACCTCTGTGACGACTGGACCTTCAGGGGCGCCACACCTGCGTCATCGTCTGGCTCCAGAAGGCCTGGAAGGCTCCCTTCTCTGGGAGTAAGTAAACCGCTTTTAAAGCCAGAGCATCAGGAACAGGTTTTAGCTTACATTGCCGAAACAGCCTCCAGCTTTAACGCCTCCTCTTCTGAAGTTTCAAAAATTGCAAGCACTCAGTCGTCAGTGCAGGCTTCTGGTCAGGAACAACACCTTTCCTTGTGTCCTTCACCCCCACCACAAGTGAAGGATGCGGCAGGCCACACTTCAGATTACTCCCTGGAGCTCTTTTCACATACCATGCCTGGGTTATCAAGTCAAATCCTGAATTCCCCAGTCCAAGATTAATCTGACATGGAGTGCACTGATGCACAGCCACTGCTATATGATTCTGCTGGTACATTCACCCAGAGCACTGCATTGCCCTTGCAGTCTACTGAGCCAGATTCTGACCCTGATGAAAATCAGGTGCCCCTTCCCGCATACTATATCACCTTACACGGTGACAGAGAGGAAGATGCAAATGAAATTGAAGAGGAGGTGATGGATGACCCAGTTGTTGACCCGGATTGGCATCCATTGAGAGAAGAGGGTGCCACTGGCAATGGGCTCAGAAGAGGAGGAGGATCCGCAGCAGGCATCGACATCGCAGCTGCGATTATCTGGCAGGCCCGTAGCAGTCCACAAACAAGTTAAAAAAAACAAAAAGAGTTGCAGGACAGCTTGGCCAGACGGTCAAATTAGCACAGTGTGCAAGCCCTGAAAATTTCTCCCATAGTAGGAAGAGTGCAGTGTGGCACTTTTTTGACCAAAATCCTATTGATGAGGCAAAGGTTATCTGTAAGAAGTGCGGAAGGACCTTTAACCGAGGGAAAAATCTCCGAAATTTGAATACCAGTTGCATGCTTAGACATTTAAACACCATGCACTTGCAAGCATGGACGGACTACTAAACCTCAGGTAGCACACGTGCACCTGCTCCGACTGAAGGTAGCCAGCAACGCTACATCGCTTCCCCCACTGTAAGCCCAGCGGTTAGCACACCACCAGCAAGAAATGTTGAGGTGTTGTCGCAAGGCCAAAGCAGTCAGGGAATCTCAATGTTTTTCCAACAAAAGACTGAATCTAGACCTTCACCACCACCATCACCAACCCCTTCTCAGTCCGCTTGTTCCCCCATATGCAGCTCTCAAGTCCATCTCAACCTAGCAGACACTCTAAGTAGGACAAGAAAGTACTCATCCTCTCATCCACGTACACTGGCTTTGAATGCCTACATTGCCAAACTGATCTCATTAGAGATGATGCCCTTCCGTTTGGTTGAAAGCGCAGCGTTCAGAGAGCTCATGGCCTACGCTGTCCCACACTATGACCTACCCAGTCGGCACTTCTTTTCTAGACAAGCCATCCCTGCCCTCCATCTGCATGTGAAAGACCGAATTGTCCATGCACTCAAACAATCAGTGAGTGAAAAGTTGCACCTCACAACAGATGCATGGGCCAGTAGGCATGGCCAGGGCCGTTACGTGTCCATCACTGCACACTGGGTAATGTGGTGGATGCAGGCTCCACAGGGGACAGCGCTGCCTAGCCCACGGTATAGGCAACAGATGGCTGTAGGTGTTCGACCTTCCTCCTCCAGAAGCGAAAGCTCGTCGACAGAGCGCAGTCGCACGAGCACTCCATCTGCAGCTGCGAGTGTTGCACACGAGGTGTCTCACTATCGAACAGCTAGTGGTAAGCGTCAGCAGGCTATTTTAAAGATGATGTCTTTGGGCGACAACAGACACAACGCGGAGGTACTGGCCGACTACTTGCAGCGAGAAACTGAGTCATGGCTGGGCAGTCTACATCTTGAGCCAGGCAAGGTAGTCAATGATAACGGCCGCAATTTTGTGGCGGCCATAGCCCTGGCAAAAATCAGACACATACCTTGCCTGGCTCACACCTTGAACCTGGTGGTGCAGTGCTTCCTAAATAATTATCCAGAGTTACCAGCCCTGCTCCATAAGGTGCGAAGATTGTGCTCGCAAATACGTCACTCGCCCGTAGACTCCAGTCGTATGCAGAGGCTGCAGCTATCGCTCCACCTCCCCAAGCACCGCCTAATCATAGTCATTGCAACAAGGTGGAACTCCACCATGCACATGGTTGAGAGGCTGTGCGAACAGAGGCAGACTGTAATGCATTTGTGGTAGGATACACGGGCAGGCAGTTTGAGGGCAGACATGGAGTTGTCGGGTGTGCAGTGGTCAAAGCTGAAAGACCTCTGTAAAGTCCTTCAGTATTTTGAGGAATGCACATGGTTGGTAAGCGCAGACGACGCCATCATAAGCATGAGCATCCCACTTATGCGTCTGCTCATGCAAACTTTGACGCACATTAAGGATCAGGCATTTGCAGCGGAGGAGGAGGAGAAAGAGGAGGAGGAGGGAAGCCTTGATGACAGTCAGGCATTATCTGCTCAGGGAACTGTCCTGGACGAGGTGGAGGAAGAGGAGGAGGAGGATGAGGGGGATGATTATTTTGGGGACGAGGATGCTTCTCAGGGGGCAAGAGAAAATGTTGGCTTGCCAAGGTCAGGTACAGGGTTTATGCGTGACTGGAGGGATGTGGATTTGGCAGAAAGTGCTCCTCCACCCACCACTGGCAGTGCATCATTGACACCTGGAACATTGGCCCACATGTGTGATTATGTCTTGCGGATCCTAAAAAGGGACCCCCGCATTGCCAAAATTATGAAGGATGATGACTACTGGTTGGCCAGCCTCCTCGATCCACGCTATAAAGGCAAATTACAGAACATCATGCCACAGGAGAACCTAGAGCTAATATTGGTGAACAAACAAGCAACTCTGGTAAACCGTTTGTTAGAGGTATTCCCAGCACACAGCAGTGGTGCAGGTTCTACCACGAGCCGTACTGGGCCAAATGGAAGAGGTGTTTGTGGTGCACACAGCCGAAGTGGCGTTGGAGACAGGGTTTCATGACCATGTTGTGGACTGATTTCTCAAGTACCGCTCACACGACTGTTAACACTGAATCGATTAAAACAGACAGGAGACAGCAGTTGTCAACATTGGTTCAAAATTACCTCTCCTCCCCTATCGATGTTCTCCCTCACAGGTCATTCCCCTTTGACTACTGGGCCTGTAAACTGGACACCTGGCCTGAATTGGCACAATATGCTTTACAGGAGCTCGCTTGCCCTGCTGGTAGTGTGCTATCAGAAGAGTCTTCAGTGCTGCTGGATCAATCCTGACAGAAAGAAGGACCCAGCTGTCGACCCAAAATGCAGGTGACCCCACCTTCATTAAAATGAACCATGCCTGGGTTTCAAAGGATTTTGTACCACCTTCCCCTGATGACACATAGGTTGCCAGCAAAATGGCTCGCTTTGTCCTCCTCTTCCTCCAAGTTCTCAAATTCCTCCATTTGCAGCTGCTGAACATCCAGCCTACACCTCAACATATGCCAGTTTTTCCACCTCCCTAACTGGGCTGTACCCCCTTCCCTCAGGGCCGGCATCAGCACCTGGCACACCCAGGCAAGTGCCGGGGCCCTGAGCAGGTGGGGGGGCCCACTCGCCGTCAGAGACACCGGCGTACTATGAGGGGCCCTGTGCCAGTGCCGGCGCCCACAAGTGGGCACCCCCTGCTTGCTCAGGGCCCCAGCACTTGCAATACTTACCTCTCACTGCTCCACCGCTGTGACGTCTTCCGCGTTTCCTGACAGTGACAATAAGGTCAGAGAGCGTGATGACGTCACGTCTTTGCGCCCTCTGCCTGAACAGTCACAGTGCAGAGAGGAGGAAGATGGTGACGCTGAGGAGTCCAGAGTAAAGCAGTGCCCAGCGAGGAGAGGTATTTAATTTTTTTTAATGTTTGGTGCTATATTTGGGGAGCATTATACACTGGAGCATTATATATGGGGCCCATCATACACTGGAGCATTATAAATGGGGCCCATTATACACTGGAGCATCATATACGGGGCCCATTATACACTGGAGCATCATATATGGGGCCCATTATGCACTGGATCATCATATATGGGGCCCATTATAAACTGGAACATCATATATGGGGCCCATTTTATACTCGAGCATCACATGGAGCCCTTTATATATGGAGCATTACATATGGGGACCATTATATTTGGGATATTATATGGGGTTCATCATACACTGGAGCATCATATATGGGGCCCATCATATGCTGGAGCATCATATGGGGTTCATTATTTATGGGGCATCATATAGGGCCCTTTATATATGGAGCACATATGGGGCCTATTCTGTATGGAGCATTATATGGAGCCCATTCTGTATGGCGCACTATGTGGTGGTCATAATACTGTATGGAGGAATATACTGTCCGGTTTTTGAGCTATTGTAGAATTTACAATAGATATCACTCATGTAATGTAAGAAGTGAAGTATTTGTCATTCTACTATACCTATATTTCTGTGCCGTATCGGAGCATCATGAATTGTGGTATGTGTTAAAGGGGCCCACTGACACTCTTTGGCCCGGGGCCCACGAAAACCTGGACCCAGCCCTGCCCCCCCCCAACTTTAACCAAATAACCCCCAGTTTTCAATGCGTTACTATTATTATAAAGTAAATGAAGGTTGACAAGCTTAAGTAATAAGAATTGATGTCGTTGGCATTGAAATGGGCACTGTAGGTGTGTTTACTGTCCTCCACTGACTGCCAACTCTTCTTCCCCATTGACTTGCATTGGGTCGGGTTTCCGACTCCGACTCGACTGTTTCCGATAGTCGGCCGACTTCGTTCGACTCGACTTTTGATAAAGTCGGGTGACCCAAAACCCGACTCGACCCTCCCGGAGGCAAAGTCGCTCATCTCTAGTCTGCACGTGAGAAAATAAATGCAATCTTGCATTTCATTCACATGACATACAGATTAAACTCGTACAACTTTTCTGGATGAGAATGGGACCAATTTTTTTTAAACAACAGTGTTAGCTAACTCTTACAACCACAATCACCAATGTTTAATTAGCTGTCAATCACTGACAGTGGTATTTAAATAGTGTGATTGCTGCTGTGCATGCTCACTGACTCTCTGTGGTGCAATCACGGTGTACTGATGTGTTGCCATACCAGACGGGAGCCTGCTGAAGGAACCTGCCACTGCCATCTTGGTCCTCCTCTGAAGAGCAGCTATATGTTGAGCTTCAAAGGAGACTGTGATTAATAGTATACTGTATATTGCAGTGCTGTAGTATAACAGTATATAGTTTAAGTGACCAAACAATCACTGGTTAAGGTCTCCTAGGTGGAGCTAAAAAAATTTAAAAAATGTTTTAAAAACTATTGAAAAATGTAAAAGATTAAATCACCTTTTTTCCCAGTTTTAAAATAAAAAAAACTAGCTTGGCCCGTGAAAAAATTTTGCACTTTTGTTGTTGGGGGTGCAGGCAATTTCAGAAAAAGCAAGCTGGTGAAATGTAAATGTATTTCATGAGATGATGAACACAGACAGGTATTTATATATGTAGCTTGGTAATACAATAAATTGGTTTGATAAGTAGAGGCCAAAAAATGTCTTCCGGTTGAGGTGCCACCTGCAGGTCATTGTGTCTTTCTGTAGGTTTTTGAAAATTAATGTTTAAACTGTATTTAGTGATAAAATCATGAATGTGTGGTTTGTTTGGCTCTTTTCTTGCTGAAGGGGGCAAGTTTACCTTTCCAATGGTGTATCATTTGTGTGTGTGGGGCGAAATAATCAGCGGAAAAGCAGTGCATATTTCCAAATGTGTTTGCATAAGTGACTCACCTGCAGTGAAGTGTGCAATCCTCCAATGTGCCTGAAATAGGCTGGGCAAGCACTTGGGCAAGCTGATAAGACCCCAAGGCAAATGTCTGAATTTGTTTGTGATGTCTGTAAGCAGCTTTGTGGTAGTGTGCTTTGGGGTAGTGTGCTGCCACCTGCAGGTCATTTGACCTTTCAAATGGTGTATCATTTGTTTGTGTGGGTGGAGTGTGAATGGAGCAAGTGTGCAATTCAATAGGCAGTGCATGTTTACAAATGTGTTTGCATATGTAACTCACCTGCAGTGAAGTGTGCAATCCTCCAATTTGGCTGAAATAGGCTGGGCAAGCAGTTCGGCAAGCTGGAAAGCCCCCAAGGCAAATGTCTGGATTTGTTTGTGATGTCTGTAAGCAGCTTTGTGGTAGTGTGGTGCCACCTGCAGGTCATTTATCCTTACTGCAGGTATATGAAAATTAATGTTTAAACTGTATTTTGTGATCAAATCGTGAATGTGTGGTTTGTTTGGCTATTTTCTTGCTGAAGGGAGCAAGTTTACCTTTCAAATGGTGTATCATTTGTGTGTGTGGGTGCAGTATGAACGGAGATACAAAGTAATCACTGAAAAACAGTGTTTAGTAATAATAGAATAGATAATAATAAACATTTTTGGTAAAGTCCAGTCTATTAAAATATAAAATGATTTAAAACATATGTTGAACACCGAAATAGAAAGTGATAAATAAATATACGAAATGTACTCAAACATGAGGTCAATGAAAACTACAGATTGGCAAGTAAAATAAAAAAACAAGCCCTCACTCAGCCAGCAGTCGGACCTCTACCGATTAACAAGTTATCACCTATCTTATAAATAGGTGATAACTTGATTTCACCATATAATCCTTTTAATTATCCAAAAGGTTAGTATTTTTCTATTAGAGCAATGCCTACTTTTTACAATTATGCAGAAATGTGTTACACTTCCCAGATTTTACATCCGAGGTGCATGTCACCTCGAAAATCTAGAGCAGTAGTCATTACAAAGGACAAGAGATATTGTCATTCACGTAGATCGTGGACCCACTGGGAATGAGGCCAAGCTTACCAAGGAGAGGTGTGGTTAAGCAGCTATCTGGTATTCACTATAGCTACTGATAGTGGAGTTAGGTATCCGCCAGGTACCACTCCTGTGCAGTCCCTGATACTGCAGGAGATGACCCCAATGGTTAGAATCGCAGTCATGGACACAGCCGCAGAGTCACTGGCAGGACAGGATTCAGATACTGATTCTGGTTCAGACAGCGGGTTGAGATACTGCTGGAGTGAGTTGAGATAATGCCGGAGCGCTTTCAGGTTCCGGTAACATGATTAAGGTGAACAGGTTCTGGATTAGACAACACTGGTTTAAGGAACAGGTTCTGTTCGGACAACACGAGACTCAAGGACAGGGATCTGGCAACATACAATTTGCTCAAACTAAGTAGGGAAACTACAGGGGTTGCTCAGGCACCTCTCTACTGGGGAGGATGCCTTATATACTTGATGCCTCCCAACTATTGGCTTGGAGCATTTCCAAAGTGCATGCACTTCTCCTTTATGAATTAGAAAGGGCGGGCACTAGACATGCCGCCAGGAGACCTGCACAGCGTGCACAGGCCAGAGAAGCATGGAACGGGAGCACCACCGAGCAGCCAGTGCGGTAAGTATGCCAGCACGGAGAGTGATACGCAGGGACGTCGGCATTAGCGTTAGATATATTTTCACCAACCTAATGGGTTACCCTAAATGTGAAGGGCATGAATGTAATGGCATTTGAAGGACAATGTCAGGGGCCTAGGTGGTAACATATATTGACTTGTGACATATCTTCACAAATGTGAAATTTATATAAGGTTTCACACCCTCCTTGCAGTGTGAATGAGAAATACTAGTAGGAAAACCCAATAAATATTGTTGCTTCCAGACAAACTACATGTAATAGCAATGTACTATTGTGTAGCATTAGGACAGAGATTTTGGGGGTTCCCTGTAATAGTGGGTTCTTGTTATGACTGCTCCATTAGCCATATAGCTTGTAACTGGGAAAATACTAGTCTTCGCCTAGGTGATCTCTGTGCTGAAAAGCTTTAACTGGGTTATCCCACCAACTGGATAGGTGATAAATGTATGTTCTCTAGGTGTCTTGAGAACCCCACCTACCCAAACAACATGAATCGTATGCCCCAGTGTGTATCGAGTGTAATTGCACATCCATGGCCACCACCTTATCTACTTCTATGGATCTATGTGTTGTATGTCCACCACTCAGTATATGGAAGCAAGACAAAGGAACATGAGTTCTCTGGAATCTTGAAGGGATTTTACTCAGGGCGACCATTAACCAGAATCTGTCACAGTCATGTGAGTTAACAGGTTCCAGGCAGAGGTTGATTATAAGATTTTAATCAAGCTTCTTTCCATCACACAGAATCACTTATCTTTATACAATGCTCCCAGCAAACACTTATGAAAGTCTCTTCACAGACAACCTCTCTACACAGTGTCGTTACACAGAGTAGCACTATACGTTCATCACTCAGTGAGGTGAAGGTGGGGAGGTGGATGACTCCGGTATTGTCGGCTTTCTCACTCTTATCTTGAGGCAACAAAGATCACTCCTGGCTGTCCTGACTGCCTCTATGCTTCCAGCAGCCACTTCCCTGCAGAGAGGCCATCTTCCGCCTGTGTCCTCTGTTGAATGGTCGTGTGCCTGTGTGACCTTCTCTTCCATAAATAGTGAAGTGAATAGAGTGGTGGTCGCCCATGTGCTCTACTGGTGTCTACATATTTGAAATTGTTAGGAATCATGATGACCAGATCTCCATTGATCAAATTTTTATTACCCATCCTCTCATCAGGTGATGAATGCTACGTAATAGTTGACAGTGTTTCCAGACCATAAATTTTGAACATTTTTTATATGTCTCTATGACATGTCAAAAGTTTATCAAAACACATACAGTTCCTAACAAGCAGCGCTTTCGTTTCCGCTCATGTGTCTACAGTCAATGTATGAAGGAGATGTACATGCAGGAAGGTTACAAGGCAGTATCTCCTACTGTAACGATCAGCATCCTAATGTCGCGGATCACATGGGACAGACCTCTCCTTGGACCGTTTCCCTCATTCAATGACTTCCCTTTTTTTTTGCATTCCCTTAAGAGCTGCAGAAAACAGGGAAATAATATGTGGATGTCCCAGGACTGAGGAATGTTGATCTCTCTCCAGCCTTGTGATGTGACCACCGGTCCATTCCCCATAAATCTGGAGAGTGACGGTGACGCCTGGTTCACAGCTTCATTCCCAGTCAGGATACTCTTATTCCTGTTGATTACACTTCAGTGCACTTGGAGGGAAATCATAAGAACCCTTCCCAGGAAGGGAGGTTCATGAGGGAAAATGCTGATAAAAAAGACATCATGTGGAAGGACACTTTATAATGTGTATACTCTAGCACTTGTCACATCATGAGCCGGTGCAATGGAGCTTATCTGGGACGCTATATACCTGCACAATACAGGAAAAAACACAAATTCCTTAAAGAAGTGAATTGCACAGTTTCAGAACTTTCCCTGAATTACTAAAAAAATAAAAGTTTAGTTACTCTTTAATTAGAGCTGGTAATCGTCTTAACATTAAGTTATATTTGAATTATTAAACATATTACGACTCTGTATCAAATTCTATGATATTTGATCAGAAAAAGATTTTCACAAAGCTTAGTCCATGTGCATGAAGACTTAAGCAGGTAAGTTACATTACTGGGAACCTTGTAATTGCCTGGAAAATACATGTGGATGAGAGGAGGGGAGACAGATTCTTGATGAACATAAGACATAACATTTTTGCAGGCAAGAGAGAGTGCGAGAAATCCTTGCTAAGCATAAGAGCTTACACTCTACAGATACAGAGAGAGAGAGGACCCTACTGACAATAAGAGCTTACACTCTATAGGAGAGAGGATCCCACTGATTATATGAGCTTACACTCTACAGGAGAGAGGATCCCACTGATCATAAAAGCTTGCACTCTACAGGAGAGAGAGAGGACCCAGCTGACCATAAGAGCTTACACTCTACAGGAGAAAGAGAGAGAGGACCCCACTGACCATAAGAGCTTACACTCTGTAAGAGAGAGAGAACCTCACTGACCATAACAGCTTAAACTCTAAAGAAGAGAGTGGTGACCCTGCTGACCATAAGAGCTTACACCCTACAGGAGAGAGAGAGAGGGCGCCGCTGACCATAAAAACTTACTCTCTACAGCATAGAGTGAACCCTGCTGACCATAAGAGCTTACACTCTACAGGAGAGAGAGAGCACTGCTAACCATAAGAGCTTACACTTTACGAGAGAGAGAGGACCTGTCAAGAACTGGGGGTGTTTGGTAGCCCCCAGTTCCCTTTTAGGGGATTTTATTATCCCACTGCTGCAACCAATATGTGACGAATTACAGGGGGATCTATTTGTTTATTCCACCTTCCAATTCTGATTCGGACATGCAGCTCTCCGGCACCCCCACTTACCCTCAGGCCAGTCAGGGAACTGCACCTAAAATAAGTTGTCGCCAGATGGGCTGCCTGGATGTGTACTGGCTATTAGGCACTCTGCAGTGAGGGCGATAACCTATTCCCATCCCAGGCGAGATTTACACTTATCAAACTTTGTTTGTCACTGCCAGGGTCTCCCCAAAAGCCCAGAACACACTTTGCTGCCACCAGCTCCAGATTTAATTAATATCGGGTCAGGAGCCAACCCCAATCAGTAGCGTTGGCTTAGTTTGAGGATGTGGGGATACGATTAGAGTGAAGAGAACAAAGCTAGTAAAGTTTTATATTTTACTCCAAAAAAATAGGCAGTGCTTACAAAAGTATAAAAAGATGTTATAAAATGAGACAAATTACAATATGTACAAAGCAATTATGAAATAAAAAGGATGAAAGATGAAAAGAAACTTACAGTGATCTTATATCATTCCATGGTAAGCCATGCAGCAGGGAGGAGGGCATATGTCCCAATGCATCCGATCAGGATCTGATAGTTTACTTTTCAGGCAAAAAGGAGAAAAGAGCTTCCTAAATGGGCTACATAAACTTATACCTCGCTGTTCATGACATCATTGAGGGGGCAGAGCTATGTGATATACTCCACCTTTCACAAGGACTGAAAATTTACAAACACATTATTAATTTCATATCTCAGGATAGGAACCTCATAGAGCGACGACCAAATTATCATTTTTCTCAGCATGAAGTTGGTGTTCATTTAAATCCAAACACGACTTAGCTATGTGCCTCGGTTAAGCAGTAATAATTCTCTCATATTCTGCTGGTTCTGGATCCTAGAGATTTCACTCGGTTATAGATCTATCGGTGTAGGCTCCAAATTGGTAACTTTTACACCTATATCACTAATTGGGGTCATTATATTTGATCTTAAAGGAACACTGTACCATGCAGTTTCTAGCTGGTCACAAAGCTATTCAGTGGGGGGCTGCTAGCTTCAGCAGCTCACATTACACCAGTGTGTGTAGCTGGAGTGAGGGGGAGGAGGAAGCATAGAGGATGAGAGCTACAACCTGTATCATCAGCAGGGAGAAGGGGGGGTCAAAGCTGCAGCATGTGTGATGAGCTGGCAGGCACCAAGCAGATGTAGCAGAGTTCAGTGTGTGTGATTGACAGTAAGACTTACGTCATATTTCCTGACAGGACCCTACTATGACATGAGTCACTATAGTACATACTAGTCACAGAAGTTGAGAGAAAGACTACAATAACCGATAGTAAAAATATATACTACTTACAGAATAAGTAATGGGAAGTCAAACAATCCGAGGTCAAATCCAGGAAATGGTGCAGTACAACAAGGGAAAGTCAGAGACGAAATCCAATTCACGAGACAAGGTCAGGCAAATCAGAAAGACAAAACAGTTTACAGGGAGCAGGCAAAAGAGAAGTCAGGTCACAAGCAAAGGTTCTAAGTCTGGGAAGAGACTCAAGTCAGGTTGGGTCAGGCACAGAGCACAGAGGGATCAGTCTTACACTGGCAGCAACAAGTGTACGATTGACACTGGGTGGAGGAGCTAACATGCTTAAATAGAAGACTAATCAAGGAAAGTGAACACAGATGATTGCAGCACAGACCCAGCACAACCAATACGCAAAGAAACATATCAGACAGGAACAGAGTGGAGATAATGACACCTACTGACCATAAGAGCTTACACTCTACAGGAGAGAGAGGACTCTGCTGACCATAAAAGCTTACACTCCACAGGAGAGAGAGGGCCCTACTGATCATAAGAGTTTACACTCTACAGAAGAGAGAGGACCCTGCTGATTATAAGAGCTTACACTCTACTGGAGAGAGAGAGGACCCCACTGACCATAAGAGCTTACACTCTACAGGGAGAGAGAGGACCCCACTGACCATAAAATCTTACACTCTACAGGAAAGAGAGGGCCCTGCTGATCATAAGAGTTTACACTCTACAGAAGAGAGAGGACACTGCTGGTTATAAGAGCTTACACTCTTCAGGAGAGAGAGAAGACCCTGCTGACCATAAGATCTTACACTCTACAGGAGAGAGAGGACTCCACTGATCATAAGAGCTTACACTACAGGAAAGAGAGGACCCCGCTGACCATAAGAGCTTACACTCTACAGGAGAGAGCGGACCCCACTGACCATAAGAGCTTACACTCTACAGGAGAGAGAGGACTGTTGTGAATGGGTTTGAGATGAGTTCTGAGCAGAGGCTCCCTCTGGTGGTTACAAGCGGTACTAGTGAAGATTGTGAGGACTGGGAATCAGGTGTTACTGACTATTCTTATATAAGGGAGTCATTTTCCCATCAGGGTTGCCGGTGAACAATTGTTCTGGTCTGAATCCTTCATTCCAGTTTCCCTTGTAGCCTGCTGTGTCGTGTCTGCATCTCCTGCTACCAGATAAGAATTTTTCTTCTTTTGTGTTGTTGCTATATTTTTGCATTTTGTCCTGCACTTCTGTGGGGGCCTTCTGGGTCCCCTCCGGGGGCTTTTGCCCTCTCAGTTTAGTTCAGCCACTGATGTTTGTACTTTTGCTTTTTCCAGTTTTTTCAGTGGCTGCTGTTTTGATTTTCTTACACCAGAGAGCTAATTTAGGTGGTAGAGGTCGTGTGATCTCAGGTGATTTTGAAATTAGTAGAGTTGGTGTTTTTCAGGGTTTTCTGGGATTGCAGTAAGTACCCTTCCTGTCCTTTTCTATTTAGATAGTTTGGGCCCCAGCGTTTGCTCATTCTATTTCTTTCTGTGTCAGTATTTCCTCTTGTCTAACCGCCATTACATGTTTGGGGGCTTTCTATTATTTTTGGGGATCTGCTCCGGGGCAGATAGCTTTCCTATTTCTATCTTTAGGTGTAGTTAGTTTCTCAGGCTGTGACGAGGCATCTAGGACCAACGTAGGAACGCTCCACGGCTGCCTCTAGTTGTGGTGGTTAGTCAGGGTACTGCAATCCCATAGATTCCACTGCTCTGGTGTATTGCCTTTTTTACCTGCACTCCTCAGCTACCGAAACATAACAGAGGACCATGCTGACCATAAGAACTTACAATCTCCAGGAGGGAGAGAGGACCCCACTGACTATAAGAGCTTACACTCTATAGGTGAGAGAGAGCATCCCACTGATCATAAGAGCTTGCACTCTACAGGAGAGAGAGAGAACCCCACTGATTATAACAGCTTATGTGGCACCCCTGAGGGTTCAGTCCCACAGAGGTATTGCATCTCAGCCAGAGATGTGGTATTTCAACTCTTAGGTAAGGTGGAGACATTACACCTGGCTCTGGCAACACTTCATCCATCACACACACACTAGTTGAGTTCATCTAGCAAGCCTCAGCTAGCAAGGTGTGTTAGATGGTGGGTGGAGCTTGTGGGTCAGAGCAGGAGTTAGAGGGAAGTTAGAAGAGAGTTCCCCCTTGGGGGAGGAAGAGAGCAGACGTGTTTGAGACAGCTCTCCCGTAGGGGAGAGGGGACAGAGATAGGATCGTGGAGCAGGCTCCATTCCTAAGGAGCTGCTCATAGAAAGAAAGAAGAGAGGTTCCCTAGAAGAGACAAGGGATTCTTAGAGAGAGACACGGCTGAGCTGAAAGCTACAGGTGGCTCATTCCAGGACTGGCGGACGCCGGCTGGGAGAATCCAGGTCGCAGAAGGGACTCGGCCCTAGACTAGTGGAAGAACTTTATGATTCAGCTAGCGAACTGACTGCTGTGATAACTTTAGGGATCACAGTCACATCCGCAAGTATCTTCTCCGGGAGGGAATGCTATATAGGATCAAAGAAGCGCAGAGATAAGACATTGTCCGACTGGATCCGCAGCTTCTAGACTGGGACACTGCTTAGCGAAGGTGCTGGAAGGAAGGAAGGATTGGGAAATCAACACAGTGAGACGGCCAGGGAAGGCATATACTGACAGGGAGCTTTGGACTAGTGTTCTCCATCCACCTGGGAGTTGGTTGGACTCCTCACCTGGAGGACGTGGCACCAAGCGGGCCCCTGTGCACTCTTGAACTGTGAATAAAGCTTTGGAAACTACAACTCGCTGACTGTTTCTCAGTTTCTTCTTGCATCACCTATTACACTCAGCTACATCTCCCAGCACCATTACCACCTTTTACTACATCTACCTGCCCTGGGATCTCATAGCCTCACCTGTGGGAGGCTGTACCAACTCTGCTGCATCTCACCATCTATCCCATAGGATCTGCATCGCAGCGCTGGTCGCCATTGACCAGATACCACAAGTGGCGTCACGAATACCTTACCACAAACTCTAAACATCCCCTGTAAATATTTCCCTTTTATTGGACGCCCAGGGCCACGGACAAGGTCATTGCCGCTGTGACACATCCGTTCAATACACCTGCCCGGTACCGAGTATCCCACTGCCCTGGCAGGCGATCCACTTACACTCTACAGGAGAGAGAGGACCCCACTGACCATAAGAGCTTAGACTCTATAGGAGAGAGCGAGGACCCCACTGATCATAAGAGCTTACATTCTACAGGATAGAGCGGACCCCACCTACCATAAGAGGGTACACTCTACAAGAGAGAGAGAGAGACTCTATGGAAAACGACTGTGCTCCAATGGGAACTGCATTGTGGAGAGGCGGTGCTGCAGTACAAAATGACGTTAGCCACTCTCTGAACCTCTAGCAGTTGGGGTAATGGTGCCAGACAAGTTTTTTTTCATGAACTGCGAACTGAATCTCAAAATATCAAATTAGTTTGAAGCCACAAATTTCAGGAAATGTGACACAAACTTGATCCTATGCAGATCGATCATCTCAGCTCTACGAATAATTGTTTAGGATTCATCCAGCATGTACCGAGCTTCTCTGCAGCAGGCAATATTCTCCAGGATTTTGGTAAAACCTTCTCATTTCTTGATTGGTGCATGTTTAAAATCTTACTGTAACTCCACAAAATGTAAGAAACATTAACCAGGAAATGTTTTTTCTCAGTTGGTCAAAGACCCTGGAATCAAATGAATAATGTGAAGAGTAACTTCTTATCAATAAAGAATTACCACCGGGTTAACCTATGTACAAACAATATAGAATCATGCACTAAACCAAATGCTTCCCGTAGAAAGTGGGTCAAAGTGGTGCGACATCAAGCCGGTTAAATCAGATTGTAACCCTGAGCCATGCTGATTGTTCTGGCAATATTACTGCCCGGCTCATATAAATAATGATCAGCTGGGAAATTTCTTTTAATAATGTCGTCCTTGTAATCATAGGTCTGAAGAAATAAAACACAATCAGAGGTCTGTCATACATAGCCTCATTGCAATCAGAGGGCAGCAGCTAAATTGCAGGCACGAATTAGCAGCAGACAGTGTGGGCATACATCAAGAGTAAAGCGGAATGACAAGAAATATTTTATATCGATAAAATGTATTACCTGCAATGGGGAAAAAAGAAATAATGATGACTGTAATATTAGTAATTGGCGGTAACGACAATTCATGTCATGACAAGTTACATTCTAAAGAATGGTATAAAAATGGACGGTAATCCGACGCCTTCTTGAATTCTTTTGTAAATGTCCGTTGTTATCCACAACAAATATCATCCATGTGGAGCGCAACTTAGTCCATTAACTTTGACAGGAGAAATTGCATTCAGATGCCATCTTCAAACGTTGGTTACTGTAGGTTTCTATTTCTGATCTGTTTTCTTACCACTGGCTTCATGTCATGAACACATCAATCTAAAACGTTAGTTGATGACTTCAGTTCTGTTTAGTAGAGAGAGGTCACACATGGATAATCTCTTCTTCACGGATGGTTGGCACTATAATCATCCCATCTTGGGGTCTATGGGTATTAGCATCTTATGACGCATCATTTTAACGTGTTATTAAATTAAAACCAAACCTGGGATACTCTTTATAAATATGGCAAATGCTACTAAGTATCAGGTGTAGGCGTCAGGATAGTACGTTACCCCATCACACTGAGTATGAACTACTTACAATACAGAGTTAATCGTTGACATGGTTTTTAACAGTGGTGTAACATAAGTTCAATAAGCCCCGGACCTGGGCCCCCCATCATGTTGGTCAGATGTATGGGTCCTTGTAGCATTCTAAATCCTATAAATGTGAATACTTTTCCTCCCAATGATGACAAAAGTATTCTCAGAGTGATAGCTTTATTGGCTAACCAGAAAATAATATGTTTGCAAGCTTTCAGAGCACAGACGCTCCTTCTTCAGGCAAGATTACAATGGGATTAACCCCTTCCCGACCCATGACGCCACGTAGGCGTCATGAAAACCTGTGCCAATCCGACCCATGACGCCTATGTGGCGTCATGAAAGGATCGCGTCCCTGCGGGTCGGGTGACCGGGGTCACTGAAAGGTCACCCGACCCGCCGGCACAGGACCCTTTGTGCTTCACCACAGGGGGGTTGGCTTAACCCCCCCATGGCCACGATCGCTCTGATTGGCTATTAAAAGTGAAACAGCCAATCAGAGCAATCTGTAATATTTCACCAATATAATTGGTGAAATATTACAATCCAGCCATGGCCGATGCTGCAATAGCATCTCCCATGGCTGGACACCGAGCCCTGACCCCCCCACACGGATTCACGGCGGCGATCGGCCGCCGCCACTGAAAGATGGCAGCGATCGGTCACCGCCGTCACTAACAGCTCCCCTCCTCCTTTGCTCCGGTGCCCCCACCTTCCGATCCCCCCCCTTAACCTTCCGACCACCCTACTCACCTCTCCCGATCCACCGATGTCCCTGGATCGGTCCCGGCGTCCGCCCGGGCCTCTTCATGGGCGCCGCCATCTTGGAAAATGGCGGGCGCATGCGCAGTGCGCCTGCCGGCCGGCGCATGCGCAGTGCGCCCTGCCTAGTCAAAAAAATTATTTTGATCACTGTGATCAAAAGGTAGGGAAAAATAATAAAGAATTTTTTTTTTTCCTATTAGGCCCTGTGCACACGTTGCGGATTTTGCTGCGGATCCGCAGCTGATTTCTCTGCTGATCCGCAGTTGATTTCTCTGCTGATCCGCAGCTGATTTCGCTGCTGATCCGCAGCGGATTTCGCTGCTGATCCGCAGCGGATTTCGCTACAGATCCGCAGCTGATTTCGCTGCTGATCCGCAGCTGATTTAGCTGCTGATCCTCAGCTGATTTCGCTGCTGATCCGCTGCTGATTTCGCTGCTGATCCGCAGCTGATTTCGCTGCTGATCCGCAGCTGATTTCGCTGCTGATCCGCAGCGGATTTCGCTGCTAATCCGCAGTTGATTTCGCTGCTGATCCACAGCTGATTTAGCTGCTGATCCGCAGCGGATTTCGCTGCTGATCCGCAGCGGATTTTGCTGCGGATCAGCAGCGGATTTTGCTGCGGATCCGCAGCGGATTTGGCGCTGCGGATCCACAGCAGATCCAGAAACCATGTACAGTACAATGCAAATAAATGGTAAAAAAAAACGCTGTGCACATGCTGCAGATTTTTCAGCGCGGATTTGCTGCGGTTTTATATCCGCAGCATGTCAATTCTTTGTGCGGATTCCGCAGCGATTTTACACCTATTCCATTATAGGTGTAAAACCGCAGAGAAAAACCGCAGCAAATCCGCGCTAAATACGCAGGTAAAAGGCAGGTCGTTTTACCTGCGGATTTTAGAAAAATCCGCAAGTGAATCCGCAACGTGTGCACGGGGCCTTAGGGTCAGGCTGGGTTCATATTGCATTATGGCAGTCCGTTAGATGGACTGCGTTTCACCGCGGTATAACGCGGTGTAACGCAGTCCGTTAACGCTGCCATTCACCCCATTTGTGTGCGCATCGCAACGCATGCCATGAAGCGGCATGCGTTCGCGACGTGTCGTCATTCAGTGACGGAGCCTTGGACGCAGGCTGCAGCGTCTGGGCTCCATCACCGCTAGCACAGATGAATCATCGCTGATTCCTCTGCACTAGCGGGTATAGCATAACGCGATCGCGTTATGCTATACCGTTACCAGCCCATCAACGCTACGTGTTGATCGGGCTGGTAAAACGCAATATGAACTCAGCCTTAGGGTTAGAACTAGGGTTAGGGTTAGAACTAGGGTAAGGGTTAGAACTAGGGTAAGGGTTAGAACTAGGGTTAGGGTTGGAATTAGGGTTAGGGTTGGAATTAGGGTTAAGGTTGGGATTAGGGTTAGGGTTGGGATAAGCGTTAGGGGTGTTTTGGGGTTAGGGTTGGGATTAGGGTTAGGCTTGTGGTTAGGTTTATGGTTAGAGTTGGGATTAGGGTTAGGGGTGTGTTGGGGTTAGGGTTATGGTTAGGGTTTGTATTAGGGTTAGGGGTGTGTAGGGGTTAGGGTTGGGGTTAGGGGTGTGTTGGGGTTAGGGTTGGAGTTAGAATTGAGAGGTTTCCACTATTTAGGTGCATCAGGGGATCTCCATACGCGACATGGCGCCACCATTGATTCCTGCAAATTTTGCGTTCAAAAAGTCAAACAGTGCTCCCTTTATTCCAAGCCCCGACGTGTGCCCAAACAGTGGTTTACCCCCACATATGGGGTATCAGCGTACTCGGGAAAAATTGCACAACAACTTTGGGGGTCTAATTTCTCCTGTTACTGTTGGGAAAAAAAATTGGGGACTAAAAAAGTTATTTTTGTGGAAAAAAAATGATTTTTTATTTTCACGGCTCTGCGTTATAAACTTCTGTGAAGAACTTGGGGGTTCAAAGTGGTCACCACACATCTAGATAAGTTCCTTGCGGGGTCTAGTTTCCAAAATGGGGTCACTTGTGGGGAGTTTATACTGTTTAGGCACATCAGGGACTCTGCAAACGTAACATGACGCCCGCAGACCATTCCATCAAGTCGGCAATTCAAAACGTCACTACTTCCCTTCCGAGCCCCGAAGTGTGCCCATACAGTAGTTTTCTCCCACATATGGGATATCAGCGTACTCAGGACAAATTGGACAACAACTTTTGAGGTCTAATTTCTCCTGTTACCCTTGGGAAAATAAAAAAATTGGGGACTAAAAGATCATGTTTGTGGAAAAAATATGATTTTTTTATTTTCATGGCCCGGCGTTATAAACTTCTGTGTAGCCCTTGGGGTTCAAAGTGCTCACTACACATCTAGATAAGCTCCTTGGGGGGTCTAGTTTCCAAAATGGGGTCACTTGTGGGGGGTTTCTACTGTTTAGGCACATCAGGGGCTCTGCAAAGGCAACATGACGCCCACAGAACATTCCATCAAGTCTGCATTCCAAAATGGCGCTCCTTCCCTTCTGTGCTCTCCCATGCGCCAAAACAGTGGTTCCCCCCACATATGGGGTACCAGTGTACTCAGGACAAACTGTACAACAACTTTTGTGGTCCAATTTCTCCTGTTACCCTTGTGAAAATAAAAAATTGCGGGTTAAAAAAATCAGTTTTTGAGGAAAAAAATGATTTTTTATTTTCACGGCTCTGCATTACAAACTTCTGTGAAGCACGTGGGGGTTCAAGGTGCTCACCACACATCTAGTTAAGTTCCTTGAGGGGTCTAGTTTACAAAATGTGGTCACTTGTGGGGGGTTTCTACTGTTTAGGCACATCAGGGGCTCTGCCCGCCCGCAGACCATTCCATCAAGTCGGCATTTCAAAGCGTCACTACATCCCTTCCAAGCCCTGACGTGTGCCCAAACAGTGGTTCTCCCCCACATGTGAGGTACTAGCGTACTTAGGACAAATTAGACAACAACTTTTGGGGTCCAATTTCTCCTGTAACCATTGTGAAAATAAAAAATATGGGGCTAAATAATAATTTTTTGAGAAAAAAAAATGATTTTTTATTTTCACGGCTCTGCGTTATAAAGTTTTGTGAAGCACCTGGGGGTTCAAAGTGCTCACTGTGCATCTTCATAAGTTTCTTAGGGGGTCTAGTTTCCAAAATGGGGTCATTTGTGGGGGAGCTCCAAAGTTTAGGCATACAGGGGCTCTCCAAACATGACATGGTGTCCGCTAACGACTGGAGCTAATTTTCCATTCAAAAAGTCAAATGGCGCTCCTTCCCTTCTGAGCCCTGCCGTGCGCCCAAACAGTGGTTTATGACCACATATGAGGTATCTGTGTACTCAGGAGAAATTGCCCAACAAATTTTAGGATCCAATTTATACTGTTGCCCATGTGAAAATGAAAAAACTGAGGCTAAAAGAAAATTTTTGTGAAAAAAAAAGTACTTTCTTTTTTTTACGGATCAATTTGTGAAGCACTTGGGGGTTCAAAGTGCTCACTCTGCATCTAGATAAGTTCCTTGGGGGGTCTAGTTTCCAAAATGGGGTCACTTGTGGGGGAGCTCCAATGTTTAGGCACACAGGGACTCTCCAAATGCGACATGGCATCCGCTAAATATTCCAGCATATTTTCCATTCAAAAAGTCAAATGGCGCTCCTTCCCTTCTGAGCCCTGCCGTGCGCCCAAACAGTGGTTTATGACCACATATGAGGTATCGGTGTACTCAGGAGAAATTGCCCAACAAATTTTAGGATCCAATTTATACTGTTGCCCATGTGAAAATGAAAAAACTGAGGCTAAAAGAAAATTTTTGTGAAAAAAAAAGTACTTTCTTTTTTTTACGAATCAATTTGTGAAGCACCTGGGGGTTTGAAGTGCTCACTCTGCATCTAGATAAGTTCCTTGGGGGGTCTAGTTTCCAAAATGGGGTCACTTGTGGGGGAGCTCCAATGTTTAGGCACACAGGGACTCTCCAAATGCGACATGGCAACCGCTAAATATTCCAGCATATTTTCCATTCAAAAAGTCAAATGGCGCTCCTTCCCTTCTGAGCCCTGCCGTGTGCCCAAACAGTGGTTTATGACCACATATGAGGTATCGGTGTACTCAGGAGAAATTGCCCAACAAATTTTAGGATCCATTTTATCCTGTTGCCCATGTGAAAATGAAAAAACTGAGGCTAAAAGAAAATTTTTGTGAAAAAAAAAGTACTTTCTTTTTTTTACGGATCAATTTGTGAAGCACCTGGGGGTTCAAAGTGCTCACTCTGCATCTAGATAAGTTCCTTGGGGGGTCTAGTTTCCAAAATGGGGTCACTTGTGGGGGAGCTCCAATGTTTAGGCACACAGGGACTCTCCAAATGCGACATGGCAACCGCTAAATATTCCAGCATATTTTCCATTCAAAAAGTCAAATGGCGCTCCTTCCCTTCTGAGCCCTGCCGTGCGCCCAAACAGTGGTTTATGACCACATATGAGGTATCTGTATACTCAGGAGAAATTGCCCAACAAATTTTAGGGTCCATTTTATCCTGATGCCCATGCAAAAATGAAAAAATTGATGCTAAAAGAAAAATTTTGTTGGAAAAATTAAAATGTCCATTTTTTCCTTCCACGTTGCTTTAGTTCCTGTGAAGCACCTGAAGGGTTAATAATCTTCTTGAATGTAGTTTTGAGTAGCTTGAGGGGTGCAGTTTTTATAATGGTGTCACTTTTGGGTATTTTCTGCCATATAGACCCCTCAAAGTGACTTCAAATGTGAGGTGGTCCCTAAAAAAAATGGTTTTGTAAATTTTGCTGTAAAAATGAGAAATCGCTGGTCAACTTTTAACCCTTATAACTTCCTAACAAAAAAAAATGTTGTTCCCAAAATTGTGCTGATGTAAAGTAGACATGTGGGAAATGTTATTTATTAACTATTTTGTGTCACATAACTCTCTGGTTTAACAGAATAAAAATTCAAAATTTGAAAATTGAGAAATTTTCAAAATTTTGGCCAAAGTTCAATTTTTTTCACAAATAAACGCAAAAATTATCGACCTATATTTACCACTAACATGAAGCCCAATATGTCACGAAAAAACAATCTCAGAATCGGTAGGATCCGTTGAAGCGTTCCTGAGTTATTACCTCATAAAGGGACACTGGTCAGAATTGCAAAAAATGGCAAGGTCTTTAAGGTCAAAATAGGCTGGGTCATGAAGGGGTTAATAAGAAAAAGGCACAACAATTAAGGGATACTACAGTAGGACATTTGTTCATGAGGTGGGAGGTGAGATGCTTCCTAAAGATAAGCAAAGGAAATCGAATTAGCATTTTCTTACAAATGAAGAGGCAGTGGGAATGATGTTCTTAGTTGTCTGCAGTCCTTCTGGTGAAGGTGTGAACTGTGTCCATGTAGTGAGTCATAAATCCAGGTGTTAAATTGAGTCCTAGTGTCAAAGTATTGAACATCCTAATAAGTTTGAATTCCCAAATTTTTCTCTCTGTCATCCTTAAAATTACCTTTTAGTATTAAGACTTTTAAGTCTGTCATACAATGTCCAGTTCCAGAGAAATGTTTTCCCACAGGCGTGTCCATTTCATTCTTGATTGTATGTCTGTGTAGATTCATCCTTGTTTGTAGTTTTTGCATGGTTTCCCCAATATAGATAGCTTCAGGGCACCTCGTACATTGTATCATGCACACCACATTGGAGAATGTACATGAAAAGGAACCCATGACCTTATAGTCCTGATTTGTGTTTGGTACGTGGACTGCATTTGTGGGTAATATGTGGTGTATGGATTTGCTCTGGTAGGTAGTGGCAGGGCCGCAGTAATGAGGCAACACACAGGCTTAGAGTCCAACTTCAGTGGTTTAATGTCACTTTAAACACCAGGTTCACAGAAACATAGCAAAAAACACAAATATACTCCGACTTGGAGAACCACTGGTCCCAGACTTACCCTTGCTGGTACGGGCTTTACTAAGCGGCTGCCAGGTCAGCAGCAACCGCCAGGTGCCATTCCCTGGGTTGTCTGGAGTCTAGATGCTAGTGCTTTTTCTGCACGTGTCGTCCAAAAACAGATACAGGCTGGCTCCAGCCGAGCTCCTCCTCTTCCACAACCCTCTCTTGCACTCACCTCACTATTACATAGCCCCTAACCACACCCACAGGTGAGGTATACATCACCTGGGCTGATCACGTGACCATGACATCATCATAGGTCCTTGTGTTTATTGAAAATCCCGACCAAACTTTAACCTGCTGGCAGAAATATATCTCCCATCCAGCAAAACACCCTTTGCTGTACCACATACCTCCCTCCTTTGTTAAACCCTAGGGGGGTGGACATATGACATACTGTGAACTCTGGACAGGGCATCTGTGTTCCCCTGTAGTCTGCCTGCCCGATGTTCTACTGAAAATTTGAAATTTTGCAGGGACAGAAACCACCTGGTGACTCGGGCATGTCTCTCTTTAGCTTGACTCATCCACGTCAGAGGGGAATGATCAGTCACCAACCGAAATGTTCTCCCCAGATAATAGCGCAATGACTCCAGTGCCCACTTAATGGCCAGGCACTCTCTCTCCACAATACTGTACCTGGTTTCAGCTGGGGTAAGCTTCCGACTCAGGAAACTAATGGGATGCTCTTCCCCGTTAACCTCCTGAGACAACACGGCACCAAGCCCTATCTCAGAGGCGTCAGTCTGCACAATGAACTCTCTTTTGAAATCGGGTGTAATTAGAACAGGTGTACCACACAATGCCGACTTTAACTTTATAAAGGCCTCCTCTATCTGATCATTCCAGCGAACCATCACCAATTTCCTCCCTTTCAAGCAGTCTGTTAAAGGCGCGGACAGGGTTGCAAAGTTGGGAATAAACCGCCTGTACTATCCCACTAAACCCAAAAATGCTTTTAACTGTTTTGTTGTTAGGGGACGGGGCCAGTTCTGGATTGCCTCCACTTTGTTTATTTGGGGTTTGAGAACTCTCCCAATTAAATACCCCAGTTACCGAGCTTCCTCCAAACCTATGGAACATTTCTTTGGGTTGGCAGTTAGCCCTGCTTGTCGCAGAGAATCTATCACCGCCTGTACTTTGGGTAAGTGACTTTCCCAGTCTGTACTGTACACAACAATATCGTCCAGATAGGCCGGGGCATATCGGCGATGAGGACTGAGAACAATATCCATTAACCGCTGGAACGTCGCTGGCGCGCCATGCAACCCAAAGGGTAATACTTTATACTGGAATAGCCCCTCTGGTGTTGCAAAAGCCGTTTTTTCCCTCGCCACCTCTGTTAGGGGCACCTGCCAATATCCTTTTGTGAGGTCAAGGATTGAAAAATACTGTCCCTACCCAAACCGCTCTATCAACTCATCGACCCTGGGCATGGGGTAGGCGTCAAACTTTGAAACTTCATTAAGTTTCCTAAAGTCATTACAGAACCTTAGCGTTCCATCAGGCTTGGGTATTAGGACTATCGGGCTGGCCCACTCACTCTGGGACTCTTCAATGACCCCTAACTGCAGAATAGTTTTCACCTCCTCCGAGATGGCTTGTCGTCGGGTCTCAGGCAGCCGATATGGCTTTAGTCGGACTTTGGCCTGTGGCTCCGTGACAATGTCATGTTGGATTAGGGAGGTGCGACCAGGGAGCTCCGAAAAGATGTCTGTATTTCGGCTAACAAACTCCCGGACCTCCTGAACCTGTCTAGGAGACAAAGTGTCTGCTATTTTGACTACGGAAAGGGCTCTCTCTGTCCCCCCCAGGTAATGGAGCCTTCTCCACTGGAAATGCAGGCAGCGGAGGAACCCCACCCAGGTGGTCTCTATCTTTCCATGGTTTAAGCAGATTAACATGGTAAACCTGTTCTGGCTTTCTTCGTCCTGGTTGCTGTACCTTGTAGTTTACTGGCCCCATCTTCTCTATAATCTCATAGGGTCCCTGCCACCTTGCAAGAAATTTGCTATCCACTGTAGGCACAAGTACCAACACCAGATCCCCAGGGCTAAAGGTTCTTAGCCGAGCCTCCCGGTTATAGACCCGACTCTTCGACCTTTGTGCTGCCTCCATATGTTCCCGGACTAATGGCAGGACTGTCTCCTGTTATGTTTTGGTAGCTGAGGAGGCAGGAGCAAATAACCGCAAAGGCAGCCAAACACCAGAGAGGTTGGAAACTAATAGGTTGCAGACCCCTAAACTAACTGCACAACTAGAAGCAGCCGTGGGACGTTCCTACGGTGCCCTAGACGCCTCGTCACAGCCGGAGAGATTAGCTATCCCAGAAGATGGAAAGAGGAAAGCTAACTGCTCCGGAGTAGAGCCCCAAAAGAATAGAAAGCCCCCAAACATATAATGGCGGTTAGACAAGATGAAAACACGAACACAGACAGAAAATAGATTGAGCAAACGATGGGGCCAAAAACTGTCTGGATAGGACAGCACAGGAGAGAATACTGTCTGCAACCCAGAAAAACCCTAGGAAAAATTCCAACACTTCTGAATCCAAAAACACTGAGACCACACGGTCTCGACCACCTATATCAGATCTCTGGTGTGGACACGTAGCTACCCAGCAGCAAAATATCACAAAAACTGAGCAAATGAACAAATACAAAAAGCGAATGGAGACCAGCCCAAGCCCCCCAAAGGGGACCAGACTGAAGTCAAAAAGCAATGCAGCAAAAAAGCAAGGAAAATCAAACCACAGAAAAAAAAACTGAAAGTGACTTATCTGAATGCAAGCAGGAGACAGCAGAAAAGCAAGCTGAATTCCAACCTTGACCAGGAAGAACAATTGATCACCGACAAGGACCATTCGAGGTCAGCTCACTTATATCAGGCCAGTCCGTACCACCTGATAACCAATCGTCAGTTGCAGGTGGAGGATTTTTGCTGTTCAACATAGGTTCAATACCCTCAGCAACCACCAGAGGGAGCTTCAGCTCCGAAGTCGTCTCCAACATGTTCACAACAGTCTCCATTCTTTCTTACATTTTTGCAACATGTTCTAGTACACTTTTATGGGGTAGGTTGGTTCTCCCAGGCCTCTTTGGCTACATCGAGTAAGCACCGTGGATGTCTGCCATACAATAGTTCAAAGAGCGAGAACCCCGTAGATGCCTGGGGAACTTCCCCCACTGCAAACAATAAATATGACAGTAAGAGATCCCAGTCCTTCCCATCTTTGGACACTGCTTTTTTTAACATACTCTTCAGAGTCTTATTGAATCTTTCTATCAGATCATCTGTTTGGGGATGATAGACCGACGTGCGCAACTGTTTGACATTTAACAAGTGGCAGAGTTCCTTCATAATTTTTGACATAAAGGGGGTTCCCTGGTCTGTTAGAATCTCTTGAGGAAATCCCACCCGTGAGAACATACCCATAAGTTCTTTTGAGATAAGCTTAGCGGATGTGTGGCGTAGTGGAACGACCTCCGGATACCGGGTAGCGTAATCTAAAACTACCAGGATGTGTTGGTGACCCCTTGCTAATTTAGGGACAGGCCTAACCAAATCCATTGCCAGTGTTTCAAAAGGTACCTCTATAATGGGTAAAGGCACCAATGGACTCTGAAAGTGAGTCTGGGGACTGGTTACCGGGCACACTGGACAGGAATTACAGTACCGTTTAACTTCTTCATGGACCTCTAGCCAGTAAAACCGCTGCAGAATTCGGTCTGTTGTTTTCTTTTGGCCTAAATGCCCACCCAGTACATGCGCTAAATCCATTACCAGCCTACAATATACCTGCAGTACCAGTAATTGTTCTACCATTTCCCCCCGTATTTTGTCAACTCGATACAACAAATCTTGGTTTAGCTCAAAGCGTGGCAACACTGTAGCTGCCCCAGGTTGTTGGGGTTCCCCATTAAAAAATAGTACATTTTCCCGGGCTCGAGTCAACGTAGGGTCACGGAGTTGTGCCATACCAAAATTGTCACCTGACACATTTAAGTCTGACAATCCTGGTCCTGGCAACAAGTCTTCCACCTCCCCAGCCAATACTTCTATGGGAAAAGCTTTCCTCTCCTCCACCGAAGAGAAGGTTACCCCTACCGCCAGCATTTCTTCCTCTGGGCCACCAGGTTCATGCCCTACTTCTGAAGAATGCAACCTGGTTGCTACCGGTGCCGGCGATTGTTCAGTGGGTGGGACAACAGTGGACCAAAGTATAGGAAACAAAGGAAAATCTCTTCCAATTATTACTTCATAATGCAAATTAATCACCACCCCCACCTTGTGGCACCGCCTCCCCCTGGCATGTTTATCATCACTAGTGCGGTAGGATAGTCTTTTAGGTCTCCATGTATACACAACACCCCAATTGTCCGACCAGTATACTCGCTGGTTTGCACATGGCTGGCTCGTACCAGGGTCACAAGACTGCCTGAGTACAGTAAAGCCAGAGCAGGGGTGCCCTCCACGTCAACTTTACACAAATGTTTCATACTGGGTCCCTCTGGGGTGCCCATTGCACACATCGGTTCGGCATAGTGAGACTGGTAGTACCCAAAGTTTGTGTCCATGGGCTCAGCCAGGTAGGGGCAATCAGCTCTCACATGTCCTGGTTCCTGGCACCGCCAGCAGATTATGGCACCCCTTTCTTCCCCAGATACTTCTCGAGCGGCCTTCCTGGTCTCGGCTCGCCGAGCCACGGGTGGAAACGTAGGGAACTTTCTTGTTACTTTCCGGGGAGTCTCTCCCTGTAGTTCTTTGGTAGCCCCATATCTTTCTATGAGGTCTACCATCTGGAGGGCATAAGTGAGGAATGCCTGTCCGACTCATATTTGGAGGGAGTGGGGCAAAGCCCTCCAAAATTTCTCAGTCATTATACGGTCCAGCATAACGTTGGGCGGCAATATCTCAGGCTGCAACCATTTTTGTAACAAGTGCACCAGGTCGTAATACTGAGACCGAGCCGGCTCGGAGGGGGTAAACTCCCACTTGTGTACCCGCTGGGCCCGGACCAAAACATTTACCCCAAGACGTGCTAGTATCTCACCCTTGACGATCGTGTAGTCCGCCTTTTGCTCAGTGGGTAGGTCCTGATAGGCTTTCAAAGGTCCTGGGGCCAGAAATGGAGCAATGACTTCTGCCCACTGGTCCCGGGGTAGTCTCTCCCTCTCAGCCACTCCTTCGAACACCTTCAGGTACATCTCAACGTCATTAGATTTCTCCATTTTTGGAATTGCTGTACGAACCGCTTTCCGGACCTCATGACTTCCCTGTGTAGCTCCTGTTGTCTGTGGCGCTGTGATGTGCTGTATCAACAGTCGGTTGGTTTCTTACTGCTGTTGATTAAATATCAGCTGCTGCTGCATAACCTCTTGCTGCTGTCACAAGGCCTCCTGCTGCTGCTGCTGCGTAACCTGCTGCTACTGTCGCATGGCCTCCATCAGCAGTTTTACCATGGTCTCCATTTTTGGAAAGTTCTCCAATTGGGTTTGCATCACTCTTTTCACCCAGGACATAGACTGGAGTGCAGAGAAAAAATGAGCAAAAAACAGCCCGACCTCACTGCGTTTGCCCGCATTCGAGCCGCCAATTGTAGGGATTTGCTCTGGTAGGTAGTGGCAGGGCCGCAGTAATGAGGCAACACACAGGCTTAGAGTCCAACTTCAGAGGTTTAATGTCACTTTAAACACCAGGTTCACACAAAAAACACAAATATACTCCGACTTGAAGAACCACTGGTCCCAGACTCGCCCTTGCTGGGACGGGCTTAACTAAGCGGCTGCCAGGTCAGCAGCAATCGCCAGATGCCATTCCCCGGGTTGTCTGGAGTCTAGATGCTAGTGCTTTTTCAGCACGTGTCGTCCGAAAACAGATACAGGCTGGCTCTGCCAAGCTTCTCCTCTTCCACAACACTCTCTCACACTCACCCTCACCATTACATAGCCCCTAACCACACCCACAGGTGAGGTACACATCACCTGGGCTGATCACGTGACCATGACATCATCACAGGTCCTTGTGTTTAGGGCAAATCCCGACCAAACTTTAACCTGTTGGCAGAAATATATCTCCCATCCAGCAAAACACACTTTGCTGTACCACAGTGGGTACAAGTTTTGCATTTATTATTGTTGCATGGGAATGTGCCAGTCACTGATGGTGATGAGAGGACACTTCTGACAAGGAACTTCCTTAAGTTAGGGGGCTGTTTGTAGGAGAGAAGTGGTAGTTCTGGGAATATGTTTTTCAATTTGTGGTCTCTGTGTAATAGACAAATACAGTCCACGTACCAAACACAAATCAGGACTATAAGGTCATGGGTTCCTTTTCATGTACATCCTCCAATGTGGTGTACATGATACAATGTACGAGGTTCCCTGGAGCTATCTATATTGGGGAAACCATGCAAAAACTACAAACAAGGATAAATTTACACAGACATACAATCAGGACTGAAATGGACACGCCTGTGGGAAAACATTACTCTGGAACTGGACATTGTATGACAGACTTAAAAGTCTTAATACTAAAAGGTAATTTTAAGGATGACAGAGAGAGAAAAAATTGGGAATTCAAACTTATTAGGATGTTCAATACTTTGACACTAGGACTCAATTTAACACCTGGATTTATGACTCACTACATGGACACAATTCACACCTCCA
Organism: Oophaga sylvatica; assembly: GCA_033576555.1. NCBI lineage: Eukaryota > Metazoa > Chordata > Amphibia > Anura > Dendrobatidae > Oophaga > Oophaga sylvatica. Next base: position 154,779,774 of record JARQOD010000008.1, read on the forward strand.
CCAAAAGGACTGCAGACAACTAAGAACATCATTCCCACTGCCTCTTCATTTGTAAAGCCCGGGTCTCACATAGCGATACACCAGCGATCCTAACAACGATCAGGATCACTGGTGTGTCGCTAAATGATCGCTGCTGAGCTGCCAAACAGGCAGCTCAGGCAGCGATCAGCACAGCGACACTGCGGGTAAACGTCGCTTAGTTACCCGCAGTGTACCTTGGATACCAGCGCCCTGATGCAGGGAGCTGGTAACCAAGGAACACGTCGGGTTTCCAGGCGCTGCGCAGTGCCTGGAAACCCGCTGTGTACCTTGGTTACCAGCTCCCCTGCATCGCTGGTCTCCCGCCTGTCACATGCAGCGATGCCAGCGGGAGACCAGCGATCAAAAAAATGTCCAGGACATTCAGCGAAGATCAGCGATACCCAGCAGGGGGGCTGATCGTCGCTGAATGTCACACACAGCGATATCGCTGGTGAGCTCGCTGTTACGTCACAAAACTAGTGACTCAGCAGCGATCTCGCTAGTGAGATCGCTGTGTGAGACGGGGGCTTAAGAAAAGGCTATTTCCTTTGCTTATCTTTAGGAAGCATCACACCTCCCACCTCATGAACAAATGTCCTACTGTAGTATCCCTTAAATGTTGTGCCTTTTTCTTATTAATCCAATTTTAATCTTGCCTGAAGAAGGAGCCTCTGTGCTCTGAAAGCTAGCGAACATATTATTTTCTGGTTAGCCAATAAAGGTATCACTCTGAGAATACTTTTGTCATCATTGGGCGGAAAAGTATTCACATCGATTTTTCTAGCTAACACGGTACCACAATATAATCTATTATTGTACATCATAAATCCTATAAAGACATACATGTTTCCCCCATCCTCCCCATTATGTAGTAATGTCTCCCATCCTGTTAGTACATTAGTATGTCCCCTATCCTGGGACTCTTCCCTGTAAATATGTCCACCATCCAGAGAGCAACCTGGTATATATGTCCCCCCATCCTCATAAATATGAACCTTATCCTGGGCCCATCCTGGTGTATTTATGTAATCCATTCTAGGCCCATCTTGGTATATATGTCTCCCATACTGGTATATATGTCCCTCATTCTGCTCATTCTGTGCCCATGCCAGTATATATGTCCCTCATCCTGAGCCCATTCTGGTAAGTACAGTATGTTCTCCATCCTGGTATATATGTCCCCCATCCTGCGCCCATTCTGGTATGTACAGTATGTTCCCAATCCTGGTATATATGTCCCCCAATGCTTGTATATATGTCCCACAACCTCGACACCATCCTGGTATAAATGTAACTTTGCCCTTCCTGGTAAAGGTCCCTAATCCTGGTATATATGTCCCTCATTCTGGACCCAACTTGGTATATATGTCCCCCTCTTGGTATATATGTACTCCATCCTTGTATATACAGTATGCCCCCAACCTGGGCCCATCTTCTTATTATGTCCTCCATACTGCTATCTATGGCCCTTATCCTGGGCCCCATTCTGGTGTATATGTACCCCATCCTGTTCTATATGTCCTCCATCCTCGAACGCACATCCAGCTGAAATGTGGGTCCACATCGGGGGCCCCCTTCCCGCATATGCCCAATCATGGTTGTACCATCTGTGACCACTAGAGTTGAGCGAAACAGGTGGGTCAGATTAAAAAATCACCGACTTTCGTCAAAGTCGGATTTCGCCGAGCAAAACCTGACCATAGCATGAGGTCGGCCATGCGGTCGTCGACCCGAGTGCCAAAGTCGGTTTTCCTAGAATGCTTACAGGCACCTTTTCTCAGCCAATGAGCAAGGACGCACACTGTGGGCAACGAGATGACATGGGCAGTGGCCACCACCATCTTAGAGAAGGCATTGCAGTGATTGGCTTGCTTTGTGTGGCGTCACAGTGGCTAAAAAAGCCCTGACTGCCGACAGCCGTTTTACTTCTGACGATCTTAACAGTAGGGAGAGGTTGCTGCCACTGTTTCTCAGTAGGGAGAGAGTTAGGCAGGAAAAAAAAAGTTATTTTGTGCTTGTGCTGATAGCGATTGTGCTGTACAGTTAGTGTGCAGTGACAGGGGAGGATTTTGTTGTGTGCAGCAGTGCTGTTTATTAGGCTGCCTGCCAGTGACGGGGAGTAATTTCTCGTGTGCAGCAGCAGAGCTGATTATTAGGATGCCTGCCAGTGACAGGGGAGGAATTTCTTGTGTGCAGCAGCAGAGCTGATTATTAGGCTGCCTGCTAGCTGTATTGCTGTGTGTACACTGCTATGCAGACTGCTTTTTAACACAGCACCTACACAGCACTAATACTTTTATTCTTTTTTTCTGCACAGATACCGAGCGTTCATTTTTTCCCACACTGTATAGAGCTGTACGCTCCTCACACACTACCGTGTACCGGCTGGTATCCCGGACAAAAACATGCTGACTATCTGTGTGTGACTCCAGAAATATTTACGGAGATTTCAATTTTCCCCAAAACCGTATACAGCTGGTATCTTCTGATACAGTACCGTTTTTCTGCCTTCTGTATTACGGTCAAATCCATACTGAGAGAGCGTCTGTGTGTTACTCCGTAAATATATACGGAGATTTACAATTACCCCTACACTGTATACGCCTGGTATCTTCGGATACATTAGCCTTTTTTGCTTTTTATATTCTGGTCTACTCCATACTGAGCCTGTGAGTGTCTGTGTGTTACTCTGAAAATACATACAGAGATTTAAAATTACCCCAACACTGTATACATCTGTACGCTTCTAATACATTACCCTTTTTCAACTTTTTATATTCTGGTGTAATCCATACTGAGTCTGTGAGCGTCTGTGTGTTACTCCGGAAATATATACGGATATTTACAAATACCCTAACACTGTATACAGCTGTACGCTTCTGATACAGTACACTTTTTCTGATTTTCATATTCTGGTCTAATCCATACTGAGCCTGTGAGCGTCTGTGTGTTACTCCAGAAATATATAAGGAGCTTTACAATTACCCCAACACTGTATACAACTGTACGCTTCTGATACATTACCCTTTTTCTACTTTGTATATTCTGGTGTGATCCATACTGAGCCTGTGAGAGTCTGTGTCTGACTCTGGAAATATATATGGAGATTTACAATTACCCCAACACTGTATACAGCTGTACGCTTCTGATACATTACCCTTTTTCTACTTTTTATATTCTGGTGTGATCCATACTGAGCCTGTGAGAGTCTGTGTCTGACTCTGAAAATATATACAGAGATTTAAAATTACCCCAACACTGTATACAGCTGTACGCTTCTAATACATTACCCTTTTTCTACTTTTTATATTCTGGTGTGATCCATACTGAGCCTGTGAGAGTCTGTGTCTGACTCTGGAAATATATACGAAAATGTAAAATTGCCCCAACACTGTATACAGCTGTACGCTTCAAATACATTATTCTTTTTCTACTTTTTATAGTCTGGTGTGATCCATACAGAGCCTGTGAAAGTCTGTGTCTGACTCTGGAAATATATACGGAGATTTACAATTACCCCTAGACTGTAAGCTGTACGCTTCTGATACAGTACCATATATCTGCTTGTATTTTGGGTACATTTTCCCAGTCCTGAAGTAAAGGGAAGACTTACCCAGATAAGGGAATGTTGGCACCCCCCCATTCCCTTATCTGGGTAAGTCTTCCCTTTACTTCAGGGTCCTTTTTGAACACAGTACTTATCTGATTTACTGCTGTTTCAGCATTGTACTTGGGAATTACTTACCTATGGCATGTATCTGTATATTAGGCACTGGCACTTTAGAGGATTTATCCCCCTTACTCTCTTGAGATACATTTGGGTTTGTCTGGGTGGTTTTGTGCCCTGTGGGCGCCTTGGGTTTCTCCTGCATGTATTTGTCTGGACACTAATTTTCTATATATATATTGCTGTTCCGTAACCTTTTAGATAATTGAATTAATAAAATCTACTTTTTACCTTTCCAATTGTCACCTGATTGCTTCATTTTCTCCTGGTGTATATTAAAATGAACCATGCCTGGGTTTCAAAGGATTTTGTACCACCTTCCCCTGATGACACATAGGTTGCCAGCAAAATGGCTCGCTTTGTCCTCCTCTTCCTCCGACTTCTCCAATTCCTCCATTTGCAGCTGCTGAACGTCCAGCCTACACCTCAACATATGCCAGGTTTTCCACCTCCCTAACTGGGCTGCCCCCCCCCAGGGCCGGTGTCCTCACCTGGCGCACCCGCGCAAGTGCCGGTTCCCTGAGCAGATGGGGGGGCCCACTCGTGAGCGACGGAACTGGCACAGGGCCCCTCATAGTACCCAAAAGTGTTTCTGACGGTAGGGGGGCCCACTTGCCGTCAGACACACCGGCGTACTATGAGGGGCCCTGTGCCAGTGCCGTCGTCAATGAGTGGGCCCCCCCCTGCTTGCTCATGGCCCCAGCACTTGCAATACTTACCTCTCCCTGCTGCACCGCTGTGACGTCTTCCGCGTTTCCTGACAGTGACATTCAGGTTAGAGAGCGTGATGACGTCACGTCTGTGCGCCCTCTGTCTGAACAGTCCAAGTGCAGAGAGCTGGAAGATGGCAACGCTGAGGAGTCCAGAGTAGAGCAGTGCCCAGCGAGGAGAGGTATTTCATTTTTTTTAATGTTTGGAGCAATATATGGGGAGCATTATACACTGGAGAATTATATATGGGGTCCATCATACACTGGAGCATTATTAATGGGGCCCATCATATACTGGAGCATTATTAATGGGGCCCATCATATACTGGAGCACTCTAAATGGGGGACATCAGACACTGGAGCAGCATTTACAGGGCCCATTATACACTGGAGCATTATAAATGGGGCCCATTATATATGGAGCATTATATTGGCCCATCATACACTGGAGCATCATCCATGGGGCTCATCATATACTAGAGCATCTTATGGGGTTTATTATTTATGGGGCATCATATAGGGTATGGAGCATCATATGGAGCACATATGGGGCCTATTCTGTATGGAGCATTATATGGAGCCCATTCTCTACAGAGCAATATATGGGGCCCATCATATACTGTATGGAGCTTTATATGCGACTCATTATACTGTATGGAGCAATATGTGGGGCTCATTCTACTCTATGGGGACCGTCCTATACTGTATGGCACATTATATGGGGACCATCATATACTGGAGCATTATGTGGAGCTCATCATATACTGTATGGAACATTATATAGGACCAATTATTATGTATGGAGCAATATATAGGGCTCATTATTCTGTATGGTGCACTATGTGGTGGCCATAATACTGTATGGAGGAATATACTGATTTAAGCATAATCTATGGTGGTAGGTGCCCCATAGAAGAAGTGATGCAGAAAAATGTGGTGGCTTAAAATAAATATTTTTATTGAACTTATTAAAACCAGTAATTGTGAACAGAGTAAAAGGGGACAGGAGATCCACCACTGCTGCCTTTCTCATGTCCAGAATCGTGCAGACGTCCTCATGTAAGTGGGATTTACATATTTATGATTCCCTGTTTAGATGCGGTGACTTCACATAGGTCTAATTACATGAGTTTCTTATGCACGATTTGCCAGGTACTGCACAATTCGCTTGTGATCAAATCACCATTCATTTTGTCTCTCCTCCTCCCTCCTTACATGATTTATAGTGGTATTCTAGGTCAGAATTATCTAAGCACTTTGGTGAGGGCAATAGCAGGTATTTGCACACTGTTGCAACTTATATGAAGGAGTAAACACTCTTCTTTAAGAAAAATTCAGGCTGCTATTTCTTCTAAATAAGGATAAGATTGTATTCACAAGTATGCATTAATGTGTAGCAGTCACTGGGTCTCCCCATCTCATTTTTGAAAATTCCCCTTTTACTCTGTTCACAATTACTGGTTTTAATAAGTTCAATAAAATTATTTATTTTAAGCCACCACGTTTTTCTGCATCACTTCTTCTATGGGGCACCTACCACCATAGATTATGCTTAAATCTGTATCTTGAAGTGTCATTTGCCTGCATCTGCATTATTTAGGATTATGGGAATAACGGAGGAATATACTGTCCGGTTTTTGAGCTATTGTAGAATTTACAATAGATGTCACTCATGTAATATAAGAAGTGAAGTATTTGGCATTGTACTATACCTATATTTCTCTGCCGTATCGGAGCATCATGAATTGTGGTATGTGTTAAAGGGGCCCACTGACACTCTTTAGCCCGGGGCCCACGAAAACCTGGAGCCAGCCCTGCCCCCCCCCACAACTTTAGCCAAATAACCCCCAGTTTTCAATGCGTTACTATTATTATAAAGTAAATGAAGGTTGACAAGCTTAAGTAATAATAATTGATGTTGTTGGCATTGAAATGGGCACTGTAGGTCTGTTTACTGTCCTCCACTCCCTGACGACTTTTATTCCCCATTGACTTGCATTGTGTTTCGTGTTTCAGTCGGATCTCCGACTTTTCCCGATAGTCGGCTGATTTCGTTCGACTCGACTTTTGAGAAAGTCGGGTTTCATGAAACCTGTCTCGACCCTAAAAAAGGCAAAGTCGCTCATCTCTAGTCACCACAATAACCCCTGGGTTTTTAAGATGTCCTTAGCACCCAGGGCTGCCATCAGGGCATTACTCCCCTTACTGGCATATAGGGCCCGATGAGCAGAGGAGGCCTGCAATGGGCCCCCTCTGTTCTGTTCATCGGGCACCAGCGGCAGGATTCTGCTGGCTCAGTAACTGCCCGTGCATCCTCAGACGCCTCCCACAATCACAGGCCGGCAGCTGATGTCAGCGGGCATGTCGCCGGCATATGACGTCACTGTCATACGCCGGAGTGACACTGCGTGCTTCAGATGCATCAACCGGAGGACACCGCTGGAACTCGGTCACGTGAGGAGAAACTCTTTTTTTTTATAAAGCCGTGGCATGGGGTGCTTTATACCATCATGGAGGTGCATTATACTGCAATGGGGTGCATTATATTATGGAGTGCATTATAATACTATGGGGCTACATTATACTATGGGGGTGCACTATACTATGGGGCTGCATAATACCGCTACGGAGCTGCATTATACCATTATGGATGACTATGGGGGCAATACGGAGAGACATGAGGCAGAATGGGAGGACGCATGGGGTCCAGAATGTGGTATATTATTAATGTAGGTGCTAATTAAAGGATATTATTTTTGAGGATAAAAAAAATTTTGGCGAGTCCCAAAATAGATAAAATCCTCAATTTATTTCCAATAATTTAAAAGATCATACAGGTTGGGGACACATCTCAATGCGTTTCTGGCGAAAGCCTTTATTATTATTTTTGAGGATACTGTTTTCAGTGTGGGGAGGAGAGGTCCTGCTACTGTGCAGGGCGACACGGTCGCTTTTTTCTTCATCTGGCGTAGTATAGAGGTTGGGGAAGGTTTGAGGGATGGAGCCTGGGTGGAGTTTCAAGGGGACCCCGAAAATTTTGCCAGTAGGGGGCCTTGAAATTCTTAGTGGCATCCCTGCTGGTACCAGACTACATAATGGCAAAAGTTTCACCTGCAAATATAATAAAAAATATTTATAGCAGGTTTATTTAAAATTAAATTTATTTAATAAAATAAAATATGACACCACAAAAATGGCAGACTCTTGAAAAGCACATATAAACAAAACCTCCTTTGTGGTTATTGAGGGTGACCAGTACAACCTAACAATTTAAAGAGTTTTATTTTTTTACAGTAGGACTAAGAACTAACAGGCTGGTAGTTGCTAAGTATCTTTGGGTTGTGCCTGGCGCCGATTTCTGCCAGCACATTGTCGTCACGACCGCTCCTGCCAGCCATATAGGTGCTTCCGGTGACATTACGTTGACAGAGCAGCGGCTTCTCTGCTCTGCTGATGCTGCCTTAACTGCGGGGAACCGGCTGTCAATCAGCATGATGTCGGCTTTCACGCCCGTCAACAGAACAACGTGGAAGAGGGAGCGATGCTCAGATGACATGAAGTAGCAGAATCGCCAGCAGGAGCGGTCTATGACCACTCTGAGCCACACCATATAGAAGAGACAGGTAGGAAACAACTACCTGCCTGTCATATTTTAGGCCCATAGTAAGGAGTTAAATACCCTGGACAACCCCTTTAGCTACATGGTAAGACCCTCAACTATAACGTCTCAAATGCCAAGATAACAAATGTGTAAAATGTGCAATAATTGAACATTAATAAAAAGTAAAAAACACTAACAATGCATGTATCCAAATACCAAAAATATTGAATAGAGAATCATAAACTGCCAAAAAGGTGAGGAGGATCAGGAAATACAGGGAAGGACACCCCACATGCTAAACTGGTCAAAAGTGCAGCTTCATCAGGGGTTACTTTACTTTGCAACAGTACTGATTTTTCCGACACATTTCAGAATGCTAGACTTGAATGAGCAAGGTTTGGCAAATCCCCATTTGGGTGCATTTTTGGACATTTGGGCATTTATTATTATTATTATTATTATATATTTATATACATATGAAAAGGGGAAAAATATAGACAGATACAATAAACATGTGCTAGACAAGGGACGCATAAGTACAGAAGGAGAGAGGACCCTGCCCGCGAGGGCTCACAGTCTACAGGGATGGGTGAGAATACACTAGGAGAGGGTAGAGCTGGTTGTGCGATGGTTCAGTACACTGAGGATCATTGCAGGTTGTAGGCTTGTCGGAACAGGTGGGTCTTCAGGTTTTTCTTGAAGGTCTCCGTTGTTGGTGAAAGTCTGATGTTTTGCGGCAGAGAGTTCCAGAGTATGGGGGAAGCCCGGGAGAAGTCTTGCATGCGGTTGTGGGAAGAAGAGATGAGGGGGGAGTCGAGAAGGAGATCTTGAGAGGATCGAAGGTTGCGTGTGGGTAGGTAGCGGGAGACCATGTCACAGATGTATGGAGGAGAAAGGTTGTGGATGGCTTTGTATGTCATGGTTAAGGTTTTGAACTGGAGCCTCTGGGCAATAGGAAGCCAGTGAAGGGCCTGGCATAGGGGGGAGGTTGGGGAATAGCAGGGAGACAGGTGGATTAGTCGGGCAGCAGAGTGTAGGATGGACTGGAGTGGTGCCAGAGTGCTAGAGGGGAGGCCAGACAGTAGGAGGTTGCAGTAGTCGAGGCGGGAGATGATAAGGGCGTGCACTAGTGTTTTTGTGGTTTCATGGTTGAGGAATGAGCGGATCCGGGAAATATTTTTGAGTTTGAGGCGGCAGGAGGTGGCGAGGGCTTGGATATGTGGTTTGAAAGAGAGGGCAGAGTCGATGATCACCCCAAGGCACCGAGCATGTGGGACTGGGGAAAGCGAGCAGCCATTGACATTGATGGATAGGCCTGGTGGAGGGGTAGAATGAGGTGGGGGAAAGATGATGAATTCTGTTTTGTCCATGTTCAGTTTGAGAAAGCGAGCAGAAAAGAAGGCTGAGATAGCAGACAGACACTGTGGGATTTTGGTCAGTAGGGAGGTGAGGTCAGGTCCAGATAGGTAGATCTGCGTGTCATCGGCGTAGAGGTGATACTGCAAGCCGTGGGATTCTATGAGCTGTCCCAGGCCGAAGGTGTAGATGGAGAAGAGTAGGGGTCCTAGGACTGAGCCTTGTGGAACACCGACAGACAGGGGGTGAGGTGAGGAGGTGGTGTGTGAGAGGGAGACACTAAATGTTCGGTCTGTTAGGTATGATGAGATCCAGGATAGGGCCAAGTCTGTGATGCCAAGAGATGAGAGAATCTGTAGGAGGAGGGAATGGTCTACGGTGTCAAAGGCAGAAGACAGATCCAGGAGAAGGAGGACAGAGTAGTGTCGCTTGCTCTTGGCGGTTAGCAGGTCGTTAGTGACTTTAGTTAGGGCAGTTTCAGTTGAGTGATGCGGTCGAAAGCCTGATTGTAACCGGTCAAAGAGGGAGCAGGAGGAAAGGTGGGAGGACAGTTCAAGATATACTCAAATGTGGGCCAAAATTATCAAAATGTAGTTGAGCCAGTATGATGAGTCACGAGGGAGAGTGGATGTAATCCTATTAGGTCATAATGGACAAAATTGTTGGCACGGCTTACCTATGGCTGAGACCGTATATAAGCACAGTTCCTCCAGAGGTGAATTTTCATGATACAACAATTTTGATGCATACTTATGGAAGAGGAGCCTATACAAAACTCAGATTATAAACTTTTTCCCAAAAAGTTCTTTAAGAACAAATATCACCACCAAATCATTTTTAATTTAAAGAGCAGCTGTGATTTTATTTATTTTTTCATAAATCAATAGAGCACGTGGAAATAAGAAACTTTCCGATATATGCGCTTCTTTCTCCTCTTGGTCTGCTCATTCGTTATCAAAATTCTCACTTCACAGTTCTTCAGTGAATACAGATTTACACATTACTGAGATAAGAGATGACAGTTGGTGCTCATAAATTTCTATGGAAAACTGTAACTGTTGTTTCATGAGAACTTGTAGTAGAATGTCTGTGTCTCCTCCAGCTCCCCCCCTCTATAGAATTTTAAAAATATCAACTGTCATCTTCTATCTAATAATTGGAAAATTCTGGATTCACTAAATGCAGATTTTACCCATGAATTAAAGCACCACTCTAGCGCTGTAGTATATTTCAGTGCAGCAGCGGCACTTGTTAAAGCTCACCCTTCACCCCAAAACCTATTTTCACCTTCCTAACTCTGAAACGCTTCAACAGATTCTATTAATTCCGAGATTGTTTTCTCGTGACATATTGTACTTTATGTTAGTGGTAACATTTCTTTGATATAACTTGCGTTTATTTTTGGGAAAAAAAATGGAAATTTAGCGAAAATTTTGCAATTTTCAAACTTTTAATTTTTATGTCCTTAAATCAGAGAGTCATATCACACAAAATAGTTAATAAATAACATTTCCCCCATGTCTACTTTACATCAGCACATTTTGAGAGCTATAATTTTTCCATATTTTGGCCCACAGAGTCACGTGAGGTCTTGTTTTTTGCGGAATGGGTTGATGTTTTTATTGGTATCATTTTTGGGCACATGACATCTTTTGATCGCTTTTTATTCCGAATTTTGGGAGGCAGAATGAACAAAAACCAGCAATTCATGAATTTCTTTTGGGGGGCGTTTATACCGTTCTGCGTGTGGAAAAATTGATAAGGCAGTTTGCCATTTTGGAGCCAGGGGTCTCCATGGAGACCACCGGAACAACGCGATTGCATCGCGTTGTTCCGGTGGGAGCACCCAGGGAGACGCTCCCTGCGCGATGCCCCTCAATGTCGCTGCCACTACTGACAGCGGCATCAGAGGTGTTAAATGCCCACGATTGGTGCCAGCACCGATCATGGGCATTGCTGCGGGGTGTCAGCTGTCACATACAGCTGACACCCTCACGTGATCGCCGCGGCGCTTACCGTGAGGCTGCGCGATCGCGGTGCCGTACTAGTACTGCTGTTTGCAGGAACGCAGCTCCCGCAGAGCAGTACTACTATGGCACATGTCGGGAAGGGGTTAAATGTAAGTCCCCTGCCACGGTCATATACTCACCCTCTGAGGTCTTCACTGTTTTAAGGCACCACTCCAGTCCTGCGGCGCCATCTTGTGAGTTCAACTTCTGTCTGGCTGGAAGTCAAAAGCTAAGTCAAAAGCTCTCAATGCGAGTCTATGGGAGCCAAAAAAGACGCCCACATAGACTTCTATTAAAAAGTGACCTCCGACGCGCTCCATAAAAACACTGAAGCGCCCAGAAAGGTCACTTTGCTGGAGAGTGACGCTGGAAAACGATGAAGGCAGCAGATGAGTATGAGTAAGGGGCAGGGAATCACATTTAAAGCATCTCTCCAGAGGTGCAATAAAAAATGCTGGAGTGGTGCTTTAAGAATTTTGAGAATGATTGATCAATCCGGGAGGATGAAGATTTCTCTAAATAATATGAAAATTTATCTTCACTGAAAACAGATTTTACCCAAAAATGAGAGTGAAAAATCAATCCAGGACATGAAAGAACAAATTTTACTAATAAGATTCTGTATATCACAGAGTTTCTTATTTTCAGTGCACTATTAATTTATGAAAAATTAAAAATTCTTAACGCCGGTGACTATTTAAATTAATCTTCACAGCACAATAAAGAGGACTTTTATACATAATAAAGCAAAAAAAACATATCTAAAAAGAAAGAAACACATTCACAATAAGTCATAATAAGAATATAGAAAAAGTTCAATAGAAAATAAAATCGAGATCAAATTTGTTTTTGCACTTGAATAGAAACCATGCTGCGTCTACTACTTGTGAACCAAGTTTTTACTTCATAATTATGGAGACCGACTTTAAAGAAAATGTATATCCATAAGGTTATGGGGTTTTTTGTTTCCTGTGGTGTCAATTCTTTAATTTTCGAACATTTTGGAATCTTGTGAAAATCTAAAAATGAACCCACCATCCACACCCTGTCTATGGTACCCTGCCATAACAATAGCGACTACTGTAGTCCATCTGTGGCCGAGCCGTGGTCATCAGACAGTCACTTAGATGAAGGTTTATTTGAGATGTCAGTATTAGGAGTGTGTGGCCTGTTTTTCTTTAGTCTTTAGCTAAGCTAAGATCTTCGCAGCAATTAAATATGACAGGCTTAAATGTTTGTAGTCCTAGGCTGCGATTTTCCTGGTTTAAAGAAACCTTCCCCACATTAATCTTTGGTTTTTATTTTGACAAATTCCTGTTTCCAGGAAGTTTCTGGGGTCAATGCAGCATCTGTTGTTAGTTACAAGAAAGATGTAGTGACTCGTTGTACTAGTGTCTATGGCAACAAGGGATAAAATATATAGGACCATGCCTTCCTGTACTATTAAGCCTTTATATGGAGTACATACCATACACTGTAAAGTGTATCAAACACAATGAACCTTGTCAAATCAACCTTCATTAAGGAATAGGGGTATAGAAGACTGAGTTGGGTAAGTGGTAAGAGACCAAAGATACCCGACCAAAGTTAGTTTTGAAAATGTCATAAAAAGTCCTTCTAGGACTAGAAATAAGATCACTCAGAAGTTTTATAATGTAAAAGAAAACTATAAAGCACCACTACGGATTTTTAAGTTCACTGTCGGACTGGTATCGGTGATCAGTTGCCGTCTTCTTGTGTTCTCTGCACCACTCTGGGCATCTTCTGCTGGTTGTAGCCTGATGGATCACTCCAGTATTTGCTGGAAGTCAATTCTCAATGTAAGTCTAAAAGTGACACAACGAGGACCTATAGAGTTACATTGAGAGCTTGTGACCGTTGGCTCTGACTTCTGGTCAGTCTGGATCTGTGGTCACCAGATGGTGGAGCAGGACCAGAGCAGCGCCGGGAAGAGAAGAAGACCATGGCTGCTGAGTATTTTTCTAGGGGTAGGGAACATACATTAGTGATGGCACATCAGCAGTGAAATAAAAATGAAAAATACTGTAGTGGTGCTTTTAGAGTGCCTCCTCCAATTTCTCCACTGATTCTGGAACAGTTTTCCATTTTCATCACTGTCCATTTGTTACATTGTTATACATCTTAGTGATAATTGGCCAAATTTCCCTTCAACCAACTGATATCTTGGTGTGGACCGTGACCTTTGAAGGCGTATGCGCAGAGCCCTCCCAGGCCTACCGAGCCCCAAAGGGAAAACCCAGCCTAACGTTAAAGGACCAAGGATTTCAGCATGACAAAGACCGATCCAAAGATGCGATGGGGACCAGACTGATGGTGAGGAACGCATAAGTGAACGGTGTCGGTGTGGTGAGTATTAGGATTCTGTTATTTTTCTCATATTACGTTTATTTGGCTTTGGGGCTTGGAGAGGGCATACTAAGGGGCATTAAAGGGAACCTGTCAGCTCGTTTTTTCCGCAATAAGCTGTGGCCACTGCTTTCGGGGCTTATCTACAGCATTCTATAATGTATCTTCCTTCTCCAGAAGTTTAAATTTATAGCGCGGCTCTTCGGGGTACCACTTTCACCCGAAAAATCGATCGGCCCATGCAACGTGCTCCCTTTTCTCGGTATTGAAATTGATACCAACGAAATGGTTTTTCGTCTACCGCCAGATAAATTACAAAAAACACGGCAAATGGTCAAAATTTTCATCGAAGTTAAAAAAGTCACCCTTCAGCAGATGCAGTCATTGCTAGGTCTGCTCAATTTCGCGTGCCGCGTTATGCCCGTGGGCAGAGCGTTCTCACGCCGTCTATCATTGTCAACTAAAGCCATTACCCAGCCAGGACATAGAATTAGACTCAACCGCTCCTTGAAAGCAGATCTGTTAGTCTGGAAATCGTTCTTAGATTCTTACAACGGACACACTTGTGTAATGGCGCAGGAAACGCCGAGCAAAAACATAGGTCTAGAGGCTGGTAGTGACGCCAATAACGGTTTTGTGGCAATCTACAAAGATGAGTGGTGCAAATGCAGTTGGCCTGTTCTATGGTCCACATGCAGCTGGGGCCACAACCCGGCGCTGCGGGAGATTTTTGCAATAGTAGCATCCATCGAGCTCTGGGGTACCCAACTAAAAAACGCTAACATCAGATTTCTAACCAGACACCCAGGAACCGCAAGAAGTTTAAACAGCATGTCTTCTTCCTCCCCGCCTGTTCTCGCGCTGCTGCGCCTCCTAGCATTACTATGCCTTAGACACAACATCTGGTGCCGTGCCAGAATTACATCTATCGCAGAAGATGTGATTGTTAACTCTCTGTTGTCTTCCGATTGGCAGGCCTTCAAATCATTCCGCCCCAAAGCGCAACCACTGGGCCTACAATGTCCTCCCTCCCTCTGGGACACTGTGGCCAATCACTTGATCCAAGCCTCATTGACACCGGCTACCTGGCGGGTTTACGGTAAGGCATGGGAGGAATGGCGCTCTTTAATCAAGGGAAGACCAGTCGATACATGTAATTGGGCTAGATGCGACGTTCTGATAGAACTCCTGAATCTGCTCAGGAATAGAGGAGCGTCGGGTACCGCAGCGCAGCAACACCTAGCAGGAATAGCCTTTTTCTTCCAGCTTCTAGGTTGGGACGACGTTACTAAATACTTCCTCGTCAGGCAAGCCATTAAAGGCTGGAAGAGGCTCCAACCTAGTCAGGAATGTCGTCGCCCCATGTCTCTAAGCCTGTTGCGTGATATCATCATAATCTCGACGTCAGTTTGCAAGTCGCAGTACGAGGCAACCCTAGTATCTACAGCGTTTGCAATCGCATTTTTCGGGGCGCTGCGCATCGGCAAACTGGTGCCGCGGTCAAAAACAGCATCGGTGGGCGGGTTGATCCTCGAGGATGTGGTCATATGTAACGATGCTTTACGCATTAGGGTACGAAAATCCAAGTTCGATCCCACCGGTAGAGGCGCTTGGGTCTTGCTTAAGGCCCTATACGGCCCAATATGCCCGTTAAAAATAGTAAAACGCTTCGTGGGTATAAGACACGACAGTAGATTCTTCCTCTCACACACTGACGGTTCCCGCTTACCAAATATCAGTTCGACTCTATTTTTAAACACTGCATAGAGGCAGTCGGCGGTAACCCAAAACAATACGGGACGCATTCCTTCAGAATAGGGGCGGCCACCGAAGCTGCTAGGGCCGGCGTATCGGAAGCTGAAGCCCAGAGATTAGGCCGCTGGAAATCCGCATGCTTTGCAAGATATATAAGACCAGATCTGCTCTAACACCTCTCGTTTCTTTCAGGCGGCCATAAACCCACAGTTTGGGTACTAGGGCACTCATATGTTTACTGGGCGTACAAAAGGGCAAGAGTATGCCCAGGCGGAAAAAATTTTGGTTTCCCCGGACTGGAGGTCATCTGGAGAGGTGTCAGAGGGCTACGATGGCAGCAAATATTCCCTGAAATGGCCAACATCGTAAAGACGGCCAAAGGGCCGCTGGTATTGGTGTTGCATGCCGGCGGAAATGACTTAGTCACGAAAAAGGTGCCGACCTATACTCAATGATGTCGACTGATATACGGCACTTTACCTGCTTATGCCCAGATACGGTGGTGGTGTGGTCCGACATAATACCACGCGCTGTCTGGCAGGGAGCAAAGGATCCGATAAATCAAGGAAGAAAATAAACAAAAGGATGGCAAAACTTGTCAAGGAAAACTACGGCATTGTGGTTAACCACCACGACCTGCAGAAGGACAATGTAAATCTGCTGAGACCGGACGGCGTGCATCTGAATGATATCGGGCTCGATATATTTCTAACCAATTTACAAGATGGGGTTGAACAGGCCTTAATGTTTTTGTGTGGGAGTAGTATAGTATGGCGGTGGCGGTAGTATGGGGGGGCAACGGTTCGTAACCTCTCATCTGCATGCTCGCCCAACCGGCGGCGCCGGGGGTCCTCGGCAGAGAGTCCGTTGCGGATCGTATTTGCCCCTCGATCCTTATAATTTACGCCCACTGGCGGCGCCGTGGGTCCTCGGCAGAGAGGCGGTTGCGGATTGTATTTGCCCCTCTCTGCTTATAATTTAATACCCGACCTGTTCAACCCATCCAGGCCTGCTGTTGTTTGTGATTATGTGATTGGCGGGAGGCAGGGAAGCACCGCTATACGCCACAAGGGTCTCTTCAGTCTGGTAAGCACGGCACCGCTTAGGGATCGAGCTTCTGACTGAAGAGCCCATATAGACTCTTTAGTTAGAAGGAACTGTGGACTGTGCTTCCCTCCTCCCGTCACTCCCACCTCCCCAGGTGATGCCATATAACGGACTCCACTGACCAATGGGGAGAAAGAGGAAGTGGAGTCCGGCCGCACCCCCAGGGGTTAAATGCCCGTGTGTGGGCCGGATTCTTCCTCTTTCTCCCTCGTCTGACCAGTGGAAGTTTTGCCCCCCGTTGCCCTCCCCATACTACCGCTGTGAGAATGAATACGACAAAAACTTTGTAAGTAATGACGAGTATGATAAATTGTATATATATATGTATATATATATAAAAAAAAAAAATTTTTAAATTATGTACAATAGCCACACAGCAAATCTTCAAATATAAAAAGGGGAGGGAGGGTGGGACAAAACTTCCACTGGTCATACGAGGGAGAAAGAGGAAGAATCCGGCCCATACACGAGCATTTAACCCCTGGGGGTGCGGCCGGACTCCACTTCCTCTTTCTCCCCGTTGGTCAGTGGAGTCCATTATATGGCATCACCTGGGGAGCTGGGAGTGACGGGAGAGGGAAGCACAGCCCACAGTTCCTTCTAACTAAAGAGTCTATATGGGCTCTTCAGTCAGAAGCTCGATCCCTAAGCGGTGCCGTGCTTACCAGACTGAAGAGACCCTTGTGGCGTATAGCGGTGCTTCCCCGCCTCCCGCCAATCCCATAATCACAAACAACAGCAGGCCTGGATGGGTTGAACAGGTCGGTCACAGTTTATTAAATTATAAGCAGAGAGGGGCAAATACAATCCGCAACCGCCTCTCTGCCGAGGACCCACGGCGCTGCCGGTGGGGTGAGCATGCAGATGAGAGGTTACGAGCCGTTGCCCCCCCCCATACTACCGCCACAGAGGGTCATGTGTATCCCTACACAGGACTCCGACCCCCACACAACAACATTAAGGCCTGTTCAACCCCATCTTGTAAATTGGTTAGAAATATATCGAGCCCGATATCATTCAGATGCACGCCGTCCGGTCTCAGCAGATATACATTGTCCTTCTGCAGGTTGTGGTGGTTAACCACAATGCCGTAGTTTTCCTTGACGAGTTTTGCCATCCTTTTGTTTATTTTCTTCCTTGATTTATCGATGGCTTTCGGATCCTTTGCTCCCTGCCAGACAGCGCATGGTATTATGTCGGATCACACCACCACCATATCTGGGCGTAAGCAGGTAAAGTGCCATATATCAGTCGACATCATTGAGTATAGATCGGCACCTTTTTTTGTAGACAGTGGTCGCATCTTTTTGAGGAAAAACGAGCTGACAGGTTCCTTTTAAATTGTCAGAGAATAATTTCTCCGCAAGCTGAATTTCCCAGGAAAAAAGCGCAAACAGGTGAATTTGAATTTTGCCTGATCCCTTCATATCTAGTGAGCACCTGTCTGCGCCTCTGAGATGAACAGTCTCGTGCAACAACTTATCTGTAAAGTTTGGCCTCATTCAAACCTCCGTTTTGCTTTCATTCAAGAAAAATAGACCAATTTTTTTTGATCAGACTTTAATCAGAGTGTGGTCCAAGTGTCATCATCAGCTTTTCCAGTATATGAAGAAAATAAAAAACTTTTCCACATTCTCCATTCTGACAGTCCGCAAAAAATGAACTGTACTTGCAGTTCAATTTTTTCACTGACCCATAGACTTGCATTTACAATTTTGATGTGACGCTTGGATCAAAATCGGACACGTCTCTGCAATTTTCTGCAGACTGCACAGTCCGTGAAAAATCACGGACATGTGGATGGCTCTCTAGACTATTATATGTATGACTTCTACCCACAAAACCACGAATAGCACTTGTATGTGAAAGACTGACGTTTGAATGAGGTTTTACTGAGACATAGGCAATGAGCTGACCTGAGCGTAACAGCCGCAAAGAAATACATGCTTTTTATGATTCGGTAGCCGAGGAGGACAGTAGCCAAAATAGCCCAGGCAGCCTGACACCCAGAGAGGTTGGTAACTAACGGATTACAGACCCCTAAACTAACCGCACAACTTGAAGTAGCCGTGGGACGTACCTACGAAGACCTAGACGCCTCGACACAGCCGGAGAGATAACTAAGCCTAAAGATAGAAAGGGGAAAGCTAACTGCCCCGGAGTAGCACTGCATAGGAATAGGTAGCCCCCACACAGATATTGGCGGTGAGACAAGATGAAATACAAACGCAGGCAGAAAATAGAGTAAGCAAACGCTGGGGCCCAAAACTAAATAGATAGGACTGGACAGGAAAGAATACTGTCTGCAAGCCAGCAAAACCCTAGAAAAAATTCCAACAAGTCTGATTTCCAAAAATACTGAGACCACACAATCTCTCCTCCACTAGATCAGAACTCGGTGTGAACAGGTAGCTAACCAGCAGACACTGAAATAACAGGGACTGAACAAATAAACAGTGGTAAATGAGAAACAGAGACCAGCACAAGCCCCAGCCGGGGAACCCGGCTGACCTCACTCCAGAAGGGCAGAAAAACCAAAGGAAAACAAGAGCCAAAGAAACAAGCAGCAAATAACTTATCTGAAAGTTGCAGGAGACAGCAGGAAGAAAGCTGACTTCCAAGTGGGACCAGGAAGAACAACAAATCACCGGCGAGGATCATGGGAAGGTTACTCCCTTATATCTCCCCAGTCAGTGCTACCTGATTGCCAATCGTGCCCAGCTGCTGGACTTCTGTTAGCAAAGGCAGATTCACTACTATCAGCAGCCACCCGAGGGAGCCCAAACACTCAAGTCAGATCCAGAGCCTTCACAACACATGCTATCACGCTCAGGTTTGGAGAGCTGACGGCCAGTCCGACGATTGCAATGTGATCTTCACGTGAGAAATTAGGACGTCTGATTGCACCCTTGATAGAATGTTTTCTGTACTATCATGAGATAGAGAATGATAGAGGAAGCAGCAATTTCTCAAATCCCACCCAGGTCACCCCCACTTTCCACACTTATAGAAACATACAGGCCATTTACAACCAGAAACTTACGAAGACCTTGCATTCATCATTGGCCCCTATCTCCTCCCTCTCATGTCCTGATTCTGCACTGAAGCATTATAATGAAACACTTCAAAGTGCCCTGGATGATACTGCACCTCCTATACATAGAACAAGTTGGCACAGACGGCGACAACCCTGGCACACGCTGCAAACACGTTTCCTACAGCGGTGCTCCAGGTGCGCCGAACTGTGGAGAAAATCCAATCTACCCGAAGATTTCATCCATTATAAGTTTATGCTTAAAACATACAACTCTGCCCTTCACCTCTCAAAACAAACCTATTTCAACACCCTCATCACCTCACTATCCAATAACCCGAAACGTCTCTTTGACACTTTTCATTCCCTACTCAACCCAAGAGTGCAGGCCCCAACCACGAATCTCCACGCTGACGATCTGGCCAATTATTTCAAAGAAGGAAATGACCATATCCGACAGGAAATTATCTCCCAATCCCCTCATACCATGCACTGTCTTCCCTCCCCCACTGCATCTAGCTCACTCCCTGATTTTGATCCAGTCACAGAAGTAATCAGGCTCCTTGCATCTTCTCTCCCTACCACTTTCACCAGTGACCCCACTCCATCACATCTCCTCCAGTCCCTTTCCCCTGCTGTCACCTCTCACCAAACAAAAATATTCAAACTCTTTCTCTTCCGGTATCTTTCCTTCCTCATTTAAGCATGCCATCATACAGCCATTACTTAAAAAACCATCCCTCGACCAAAACTGTGCCGCTAATTATTGTATACTCCTGTCTCTAATCTTCCCTTCATCTCTAAACTCCTAGAACGCCTGGTCCACGCCTGTCTTATCCGCTATCTCTCAGATAACTCTCTCCTCGACCCTCTACAGTCCAGTTTCCGCTCTCTACACTCTACTGAAACTTCCCTCACTAAAGTCTTTAATGATCTTCTAACAGCTAAATCTAATGGTCACTACTCCATGCTAATTCTCTTGGATCTCTCCAGCATTCGACACTGCTGACCATCAGCTCCTCCTCACTATGCTCCGCTCCATCGGCCTCAAGGACACCGTTCTCTCCTGGTTCTCCTCCTATCTCTCTGACCGCTCCTTCACTGTATCTTTTGCTGGTTCCTCCTCCTCTCATCTTCCCCTTACGGTTGGGGTTCCTCAAGGATAGGTTCTAGGCCCCCTCCTCTTCTCTTTGTATGCTGCCCCTATTGTTCAAGCAATCAGTAAATTAGGGTTCCAATACCATCTCTATGCTGATGACACCCAATTATACACTTCTCCTGATATCATGCCTGCCTTTTTAGAAAACACCAGTAATTGTCTCACCGCTGTCTCTAACATCATGTCCACCCTCTATCTGAAACTGAACCTGTCAAAAACTGAACTCCTCGTGTTTCATCCCTCTACTAACTTACCTATGCCCAACATTGCCATTTCCGTGTGTGGTTCCACCATTACTCCCCATCAACATGCCCGCTGTCTTGGGGTCATACTTGATTCCGAGCTTTCATTCACTCCCCACATCTATCTGCACCTCAAAAACATTTCAAGAATTCGACCTTTTCTTACTTTCGACTCGGCAAAAACTCTTACTGTTTCTCTTATTCATTCTCGTCTGGACTATTGTAACTCTCCACTAATCGGTCTCCATCTTACCAAACTCTCCTTTCTCCAATTTGTCCTCAATGCTGCAGCCAGGAACATATTCCTCACCAATCGTTATACTGATGCCTCTTCTTGTGCCAGTCCTTACACTGGTTATCTATCCACTCCAGAATTCAGTACAAACTTATTACCCTCACCCACAAAGCACTCCATGGCTCATACGTACTGTTACATATTTAGACTGTTAACTGGTTCATGCAGCATTACATGAACACTCGATTCTTACACTATGGCTGGTCTGAACAATGAAAGCAATTGTTACCATCCACCTTTTGTGTCTCCCCCATTTTCCTCACAGATTGTAAGCTTGGGAGCAGGGCCCTCATTCCTCTTGGTATCTGCTTTGATCTGTGTTTATTGTTATGCTGTAATGTCTATTGTCTGTACAAGTCTCCTCTATAATGTAAAGTGCTGCGGAATATGTTGACGCTATAGAAATAAAATTATTATTATTACTTATATATTAGCAGAAAGGACTGTGGGTTAGAACGACTGGTGCAAAATTAGCTCTTGCATAGTTATTCTGAAAATGAAAAGTCAGTGGCTCTCCCTAATCTTATTTTTGTAAGTATCATATATATTTCCTTTTCTAACAGCAGATTAAATAGATCATTTTTAATAATCCAGCTGGAATTATACAGGGTGATTCGTTTGCTACTTTCCCCGTAAAAATTGTTGTAACTTCTAAAAGAGACAATCCTTAGTTAGATGAAGAGAATGGGCATCAGACTGCTAAGTGCAGTGGTTGTGTCTCACACAACCATAATAGGTGATTGAATTTGTATTATCTCTCACGAATATTCCCTTTATCTCGGATAAGACCCTATGTGCGCTCTATATTCCTTCTAGCTACCTTAAAAGAGACAATCGAAATTTGGACTTTACATATTTTGGTTCATGAGAAGTGAGAGTGCAATGAACCTCAGCAACAACGACGAAAAACATCCTAATGCCGAGTGGTCTTGCTGACTTGTCGCCCCGTCGGTCGCCTTCCACTACAAGATAGACTTCTACACGCCTTTCTGCATATCAGTAGTTTGTTTGGTGCTTGCATTTCACTGCCGAATTCCTTCTTCATTTGTTAACAATATACAGATACTATTTGGAGCAGCATGTTTTCATTGTGAAAACTTATTGGGAAACTTGAGTCCATAAAGAGCGACGAAAGTGAGTTTCTAAAGACGTTTGGAGGTGAAATAGTGACTTCTGGCATCTCCATGTAAATTGCTACACGGGCTTTCCTGGGAGACAGGCATGCCGTATTCCACATGTTAATTAACGGCCAAGAAAGGTCGTGTTCGACCATACAAAGTCACTGTGGCCTATCAAGAGTAAAGAATTCGTTATTGCCAGATTTTTTCCTTTGGGACCATTTGAAGGGTTGAATGTACAGTAACAAGCCACGATCATTACAGGCACTCTGAGAGAACATACAGCAGGAAATTCATACGTCCTGCGGAATACATTAAACAATATGGAGTGGTGCTTGCAGGCGTGCTTGGATTTGATTTGAACGGTGGACATTTTCTACACCTGCTTTAAAACACCAGTTTCTCATGAACCAAAGTATGTACGGTCCAAATTTCAGTATGGTCTACCATCTCTTTTAGAAGTTACAGCAATTTTTCAAGGTAGAGTAGTGAGTGAAACACCATGTACAATCATACAACTATTGGGGGTATAGATGATCCAGAGCTACATTTCTACAAGTTTATTGGCCAACAGTGCACTCTTACATTGTGTCTTCTCATCATGCCCAGCTCAGCACGTGGGGTCCTGATGCCAGATTCACTTAGGAAAAAAACATTTTGCCTCCAAAACTTCCAATTTTCAAAACACGATTTGGAAACATAATTCCAAAAAATAACAAAATATATAATGCTCAGACGCAATTGGGCAGATGTACTAAAATTACTTAATTTTTAGACAGCATAAACTCGACAATTTTAAGATGCTGCTGATTTATCACAGTGACTCATTTTGCATGATAAATGTGGCATACCTTTACAATCTTTTGTCTGAGTTTACAACACCTATTCATTGGCTTACTTTGTTCCAAAATTCTGGCCTAATTTTGGTGCACAATGTCGCATTTCAAGCCTCTGCCCTGAATGTGCTAAACAACGCCTTTTCCTCACTAAATCACATCCCCTTGTAATGCAAGGTGCAAAATGTGTCCTAAAACACATGTGGTTAGAGTCATGTGCAACAGATTTTATTATGCTATTTATGCCAGAATTTTTGGTCATAGGCTTGAGCACAGTGAACCCTAAAAGTAACACCGGATGAAGATGAACTGTGTAACTGACACTGAGACACATATAGATGTGTCTCAGTGTCAAGACTGTTGAATACCTCAAGCCAAGGTGGAAATGCGTAGCTCAATAAAGTTGATTTGTAAGTTTCAAAGAAACCGTGATTTTAAAAAGGGTTGTCCAGGATTAGCACAAAAGTCTGCAGTCACTCTATATGACTGTAGACTTGTGACTTATAACATCATGCTAATATCAAAAGACTGACCGTCACTTCCAAACAAAAATCAAGTGTGAACAGGTGCTTAAGAGTAGCCATCTCCATATATAACTAACAAATAAAGCTGCACTCTGTAGCGCTATAACATGCAAACATGAAATATCAAATTTTAATTGCATTACTGCCCTAGAAAATAGGAAATATTGAGAATACTTAGTGCATAAATTGACCAATTCAAGCTGCGATAAGGAGATTCTCGTTGCTGTGAAACTGCCTGATGTGAATCCTTTCTATCCTCTCTTAGTCTAAAGTCTACATTTATATGGGACGGTAGGATAATGCTGTAATTAAAAACATCATGTAATCAGGATTTTCTGGTGCTGACACAGTGAATTAAAATAGGCCGTGCACATCTACAATACTTGCAGTCACATGACTGCCCAGTCTAGCCGTCGGTACCGGAGAATTCTGACAGTGCGCACAATGCACGATGTGAGGATTCACAAATCTGCAGTCACAGAGTGACTGCAGACTTTTGTGCCAAACCCTTGAAGCCATGGAGTGCCTTCCAGCTTGAGTCTTACAGCCTTTTAAACTATTTTCATGTTTTTGCACTTGTTGAGAATTTGGTCATTGGGATTGGGCAGCAGGAGTCGCAACGGTAGTCTTCCAAGGCGATCATTTGGTGTTGTGCCATGAGTAGTGTTGAGCGATACGATACTGCAAATATCAGGTATCGGCCGATATTAGCTGTATCGGGCTTTCGATTCCGAGTACCGATATTTTCGTCATATCGGATACCGGAATCGGAATGTCACTGTCAGTGTCAGTGTCCGTCGGTCGGGTCTATCAGGAGTCAGCGGCACTTACCTGGCAGAAGATCTCCGGCGGTCACGGGCTGGACTGCTTGATGGCCGCCATCCTCTTTCCCCGGCAGAAGATCTCCTGCGGTCACATCCCGGACTGCTTGATGGCCGCCATTCTCTTCTCCCTGGCGGTCACATGCAGTTTCTCGCGATAACTGCAGTGACTGCTGGGTAATCCCGGCCGTAAAGCAGTCAGTCCGATGACGTCACCGCCGGGGAAGCAGGTAATCAGCTGTGCTGCGCCGGGATGTCAGGCTCTGCCTGTCATTGCGATGTAGCAGAGCTGGATCGTCGTGGGACTGTCGTTACTATGGACTGCGTCGGACAGGTGGTATACTGTTGGTTTTTTTTTTTTTTTTTACAGGAGATCGATGGCGTCGCAGGAATGAGAGAGTAATAAAAGTAATGAAAACTGTGTTGTCTCTTTTATTTCATTAAAAGACTTTTTTCTTGCTTTGTCTTTTTTTTATACATTTAATAACTTTGGGATTAATAATGGATCGGTGTCTTATTGACACCTCTCCATTATTAACCGGGCTTATTGTCACCGTGCAATCAACGGTGACATTAACTCCTTATTACCCCACTTGCCACCGCTACAGGGCAGTGGGAAGAGCCGGGTAAAGTGCCACAATTGGCACATCTTTTGATGCGCCAATTGTGGGGCTTCTGCAGCCTTGTATTATCAGGCTGTAATGTATGTAGTACAGTTCATATAGCGTCTTGTGCTTGGGTGCGATGAAAACACATGAGACACAGGTTTGATATAGAAAGTCTTGTATTACTTCATACAAGTTGGCAAAAATAGTCACACAGTTTGCAGACACAGAAGCAGGAGACACAGCAGGCCAGAGTAATCCAAGCTCAGCAATCACTCTCCACAACAGGTTCAGGATCTTCTTCTCTGTTACCGTAAGTCCATGCAAACGTGGGTCTTTCAAAGAGCAGGGTTCAGAGTCCACAAGTGCTTCAGAGTTCCTCAGTAGGAACAGCTGGAGTACAAGGTCCAAGGCCTCAGGGGTCAGATCACAGGTTCACTGCAGGCTAGATTCTGAAGCACTGATTGCTCAGCTGTGGCTGCTTAAGAAGCAAAAGGAGAGAATCAGGGCGGGAACATGCAAGCTGGAAACTCCATTTTGACTGAGGGCAAGATAGCTGCAGCAAGACAGAAAGTAAAATGGCTGACAAACAAACTGAGTTTCAGGAACATGTACACAGAACCTTACACAGGCTGTTGAGGGCCAAAATCCATGGGCCTTGACAGTCTTTTAATACCAGGCCGCAGCAGTCTGCATTTTACTTGGCTGGTTAACAAAAATAGGGGGACCCCTACGCCATTTTTTTTTCGAGGGGATCCCCTATTTTTGTTAACCAGCCAAGCTAAGCAGACTGCTGTGGCCTGGTATTATCAGGCTTGCAAGGTCCATGGATATTGGATCCTTACCAGCCTGAAAAACCAGGCCTCAGCGGTCTGCTTCATCTGGCTGGTTAACAAAAATAGGGGGGACCCCACGCCAATTTTTTTCGAGGGGATACCCTATTTTTGTTAATCAGCCAAGATATGCAGACTGCTGTGGCCTGGTATTATCAGGCTGGCAAGGTCCATGGATCTTGGCTCCTTAACAGCCTGAAAATCCAGGCCTCAGCAGTCTGCTTCATCTGGCTGGTTAACAAAAATAGGGGGACCCCACGCCAAATTTTTTCGAGGGGATCCTCTATTTTTGTTAACCAGTTCCCTCTGACGTCACTGATTGTGTCCCTGGCTGACCTGAAGTGAAAGTGGAAAGCAATCAATTAAGCTTTCCACTTCCTCTCCTGTCAGCCAGGAGAGGAACTCATTCATTTGGGGGTTTACTGTGAGGCTGCAGCATTAGCTGCGGTCCCTGCAGTAAACATTAACCCTTTCTGAAGGATTACACCGTGGGACCTGACTGTACATCGGATTGGTAAGAATAATTTTGCTTTATTATTTTATTTTTATTACAGGAAATGGTTTTAGCAGGAAAATAAAATATGGTCAAAAACTGTGTGATTATTTCATTAAACTTCTTTTTTATTAAAGTGTGTGTGTTTGATTTTTCTTTCATACAATAGGATTAATAATTGATAGTTGTCTAATTGACAGCTCTCAATTATTAACCTGGCTTAAAGTGACCTTTCAATTGCAAGGTCATTTTAACCCCTTATTAACCCATTCGCCACCGCTACAGGGCAATGGGAATAGACGGGCAAAGTGCCGGAAAGGGCAAATCTAATTAGAGATTTGCCCTTTCTGGGGTGTCTGGGGGCAGATGTTAGTAGCCGGGGGGGCCAAAAATAATGGTCCCTCTCTGGGCTATTATTATCTGCCCCCACTCACTGGCTTTGTCTGTCTGGTTGCGAAAATAGGGCGGGAGCCCACACCTTTTTTTTCAGCAATTTTACACCTCATATATATATATACATGTCATTGAATTTGTGACACATATATATATATTTATATTTATAGTTCATACACTTCTACATAGTATAATAGCCGCTAATTCAATTGCCGGCTTTTGTGAAAATGCAGAACCCGACATGAAATGACACTTGGTTTACATAGAGTTAACCATGTCTTTTCATGTAGTTTGATATCTGATTTGCACAAACAATTACATGAGTGTAAGTGTGCAAAATTTCACACCTGTAGGGGTTAATTAAAGGTGTAAATTCGTAGCAAAAAAGTCCGTTTTTTTTACAACGAATTTACATCTTTAATTAACCCCTACAGGTGTGAAATTTTGCACACATAGACTGATGTAATTGTTTGTGCAAATCAGATTGCAAACGACATGAAAAGACATGGTTAACCCTATGTACACCAAGTGTCATTTCATGTCGGGTGCTTCTGTCTTTTCACAGAAGCCGGCTTTACCCGGCAATTGAATCAGAGGATATTTTACTATGTAGAAGTGTATAAACTATACATATATGTATATATATATGTCACAATGACATGTATATATATATATATATATATATATATGTATTCTATGTGTGTATATTTAGTGTTTACAAGGAAAGAAAGGGTTTTTTTTAGTTGCGATATTTTGTTCCCATAGACTTACATGGGACTTCCGGTATCGGAATCGGATATCGGCGATATTTAGTGATATCGGCGATACCATTCCGATCCGATATTTTTAGATATCGAGCAGTATCGCTCAACACTAGCCATGAGCTTAACCAAACCAGGTGAGCAGTGAATTTGTCCCCCCCCATTTGGATTGTGTCCTTGAAAGAGGTTTACCCATCTGATTGCATTTACATGCCTATATTTCCGATCCAGTTGCTCTCCGTGGTAAACGAGACATCACTCGGACAAATAGGACGGTTCAGATTACCATTCTTTTTAATGGATAGTGTGCACCTGTCTTCTCTGTGTCTTAAAAGAGATTTACCTATTCAAGTTTACGAGTATTCAAAAAAAAAAATCAGATCCCAAACAGATGAACCACATATCATCTGAGCTTTATGGATACATTGCAGTTCTCAACATAGGAGAATATGTTTTAGGTCTTGTGAATGTTAAAAATGGCTGATGTATAAAAAAGAATGTCATACGGATGACAATGCAGATTCAAAATTGTCTATGTTCTTCTGGATGAAAAACAGACAATTTTTTTTACACGCCAGTGTGAATGTAGACTGAAGGCGAGTCGTTGGGGGTTTTGCTGTAATACACAAACTGTCTTTCAACAGGGTCTACTGATCTGGTCCATACGAAAGACCTTAGACTCAATTTTTTGGGCTCTATTCTGAGAGCTCAAGGAGTATTAGAGATTGAGTATTGGTAAACAAAATGGTGTAATCTTCAGGTTCAGTTCACATAGAACAGAAATGCTGCGTATTTGAAGAGAAAAATAACTCTTGGCTTTGTATCAATTAAAGTACAGCAGTGTTTAACTTCACTCGTAGTACATTCATTTTATGTACAAAATAATCATTATTTCCAAAGAATTTTTATTAAAATTCTCTATGAAAACTGGGATCATAATCCAATGATTTCAGGAACACATCCCATACACTGTACATGAAATTATTTCCAAAACAATTAAAGTTTCCATCACTTGAAGATTCCCAGGGGCTCCTGAAATTTTTCCAAATGTGCATATTTTTTGGACGCAAGACAAAAGTATGTTTTTCTCTCCTTCATGTAATGTTAAGTACCTGTTTTCTGTCTTTGTACTTTTGTCTTAACGGAATGTATTATATCACCAAGAGCCCCTTTTCCTGCGGACTAATACAAATTGTTAAGGAACGTAACAAAGAGATCTTTATTTTCGTTTCTTGAGGACTAATTAATTACATTGACAATTGTAGCCATTTGAGGTTTTTTCACAAAGCTTTTCTTTATTTGTGTTTGTTATTAGTTGAAATCGTATATTTCCAACAGAGCGCCATCGAGAATACTAAACTCCAGACTCTAAACGTAGATACAAGCGCTGCCACCAAAGTGGTCGCCTTTCTGACATATGACATGGCTGGATAAAACAACATTTGCCTACAAATGTTTCTCGTAGTTACTTGTGCCCCATGAAACCAGTATGTCTCTGATCTCAGACACTGCTTTGTTTCTTCAAATACTTAGTCAGTCCGACTTAAAACAGTCGAGCATCGTAAACTTGTAAGTTCAGTAGACCCTACAAATCAAAGTAGTGAGATCATTTTCAGAATATAACATTTCATAACATGAAGCTTTGATTTGACCGGTGTTATAACCGTATAAATGTGGACAAAGATAGGCTACGATATAATGTGCATTCTTTAAATCAACAGTCCAAACGATAGCCGGCACTCATTACTTCTTAAAAGAATTGCTTTCTTGAACCAGTAGTATAAAAGGCACAAAAAATGGTTGAACACAACAGCACAAAAATTAAAAGGCAGAAAAGAAATATTCACTGCGCTCCCAGAGCCCATGTTTCTTTGAATCATGCAGGCAACAATTTTGACAAAATGTTACTTTTACAGCAAAAAATTAAGGTGTAATTAACATTTTAAGTCATAGAAGATTCATCCAACATCAACTGCTAGACATGCAGCCATGGCGTCTCAAACAGTTTTAGAGCACGCCGAAGACACTCAGTTAGCACCCGGGCATGGTGGAATAACACCTTATCTGAGCATGGTTGAATAACACCTAATCTGAGCATGGTCTAAAAACACCTTATTCGAGCATGGTTGAATAACACCTTATCCGAGCATGGTTGAATAACACCTTATCCGAGCATGGTCGAATAACCCCCAATCCAAGCATGGTCAAATAACACCATATCTGAGCATGGTTGAATGACACCTTATCCGAGCATGGTGGAATAACACCTTATCCAAGCATGGTCGAATAAGACCTTATCTGAGCAAGGTCGAATAACACCTTATCGGAGCATGGTCGAATGACACCTTATCCGAACATGGTCGAATAACACCTTATCCGAGCATGGTCGAATAACACCTTATCCGAGCATGGTCGAATAACACCTTATCCGAGCATGGTCGAATAACCCCCAATCCGAGCATGGTCGAATAACACCTTATCCGAGCATGGTCGAATAACACCTTATCCGAGCATGGTCGAATAACACCTTATCTGAACATGGTCGAATGACACCTTATCCGAGTATGGTCGAATAACACCTTATCCGAGCATGGTTGAATAACACCTTATCCGAGCATGGTCGAATAGCACCTTATCCGAGCATGGTCGAATAACACCTTATCCGAGCATGGTGGAATAACACCTTATCCAAGCATGGTCGAATAACCCCCAATCCGAGCATGGTCGAATAACACCTTATCCGAGCATGGTCGAATAACACCTTATCCGAGCATGGTCGAATAGCACCTTATCCGAGCATGGTCGAATAACACCTTATCCGAGCATGGTCGAATAACACCTTATCCAAGCATGGTCGAATAACCCCCAATCCGAGCATGGTCGAATAACACCTTATCCGAGCATGGTCGAATAACACCTTATCCGAGCATGGTCGAATAACACCTTATCTGAGCATGGTCGAATAACACCTTATCCGAGCATTGTCGAATAAAATCTTATCCGAGCATGGTCGAATAACACTTTATCCGAGCATGGACGAATAACACCTTATCCGAGCATGGTCGAATAACACCTTATCCGAGCATGGTCGAATAACACCTTATCCAAGCATGGTCGAATAACCCCAATCCAAGCATGGTCGAATAACACCTTATCTGAGCATGATCGAATGACACCTTATCCGAGCATGGTCGAATAACACCTTATCCGAGCATGGTCGAATAACATCTTACCCGAGCATGGTCGAATAACACTTTATCCGAGCATGGTCGAATAACACCTTATCCCAGCATGGTCGAATAACACCTTATCCGAGCATGGTCGAATAACCCCCAATCCGAGCATGGTCGAATAACACCTTATCTGAGCATGGTCGAATGACACCTTATCCGAGCATGGTCGAATAACACCTTATCCGAGCATGGTTGAATAACACCTTATCCGAGCATGGTCGAATAACACCTTACCTGAGCATGGTCGAATAACATCTTATCCAAGCATGGTCGAATAACATCTTATCCGAGCATGGTCGAATAACATCTTATCCGAGCATGGTCGAATAACACCTTATCTGAGCATGGTCGAATAACATCTTATCCAAGCATGGTTGAATAACATCTTATCCGAGCATGGTCGAATAACACCTTACCTGAGCATGGTCGAATAACATCTTATCCAAGCATGGTTGAATAACATCTTATCCGAGCATGGTCGAATAACACCTTACCTGAGCATGGTCGAATAACACCTTATCCGAGCAAGGTTGAATAACACCTTATCCGAGCATGGTCGAATAACACCTAATCCGAGCATGGTCTTGTCATGGAAATATATATGTATTTCACGTATTCAATATATATATATATATATATATATATATATATATATATGCATTTACAGTTAGATAGATCTCACTTGCTAAAAATCCTGTGCTCAGCATATCTATGAAAAAGCTGATGCTAGCTATAATCAGTCGTTTAAGACGACCCTGGCCTACATAAATCAGGCTATTGCAAAAGATAGTTCATAGGGACTTTTTACCAAGGATACAGAAACAAGAACAGAGTGTTCGGAAAGATATCTATTGTTTTCTTTACTAGTCATGCAGGAAAGCTGGGGCAAAGAACAATAAACAATAAATCTGCAACTTCAGCCCTTTTATCATAATTATCATAATTATCATACTTACACTAGGACAGCCAATAATCTAGCAGCTTTTAATTGTATGTTAATTGACTAACCAGCCCCTTTTTGTAAACGTATAAAACCTTGAATGAATAATAAACTGTGGGACTTGACGAACTGTTATACTGACACTTCCGTTGTGGACAGTCCTCATTTCGTTCTGAGCGCTCAAAAAGACATTCAATCTAAAATTGGGAACAGCAGCAGCAAACACTGCAGGATAGATTTATCCTAATTAAATTTCCATAACAGCTGGCGCCCAACATGGGGCAGTGGACGAAACGCACGGGGACCTGCTGACCGGAGAGACAGAGGTGTTGGCCATGGCCTTGGCTCACGGGACGGAGACTGCGCAGCTCCATAAGTAAGGTAAGAAAATCTTGTCATCTTACCTGAAAGTCCCTTGTGTCCAGTCCAGGTCTTACACCTCTTACCGGTCAGGTGTGGTCACCACCGCATTTCCAGGTAGTGTTAAAAGTCCACACCCTTATCCAAAACCCTGGATATAAGTTGTTTGCTGCTGTGCTGTGTATGTGTTTCATGTTTTATGTGAACCGGGAGAAAAGTTGGAACGGTGTGTTTGTGCTTGCTGATTTCTGGGAGCTGTATAGCAAAAAACCAAAATGCTGGATAAGTTCCCGCAGTAATCCTTCACACACAGGAGGGAGGTCAGCTACAGCTACACCTCACTCCTAGCTCATCACACCCCGCTCTTTCTCCCTCAGTGCCTACAGCACGAGGCACCCTGTCTATCCCCGCACAGTACAAACATTGCCAGTCATTATATCAGGAGAAGAAAGTGCAAATCTCCCTACACAAAACGCTGCAGGTAGCCCCCAGACACAACAGCTAGCAGAGCCCACAGCCAGGGCTTCACAGGGGGGAGGTGTAGCTACAGACACAAATGAGGAACCTCAGCAAGGAAGAGGGAAATCCCCATGCAGCAAGACAACTTTTAAGCCCAAATTTCAGCCAGTGTATGCACCAAGCACACCATGTCACTTCTCATCTGATGAAGATGAAGACACAACGTCATACATGCTGCCCAATACTAGGGAAGAAAACCCACAAGCACCAAGAGAGCAGCGACAGGTAGAGGCACCATCCTATGAGCCCTTCATCCCAAGCCAGGTGATCAGTATGCTGCCAGACCCAGGGATACACCCCATGCCATTTTGCCAAAAAATGCAGCAGATCCAGCAAACGTATGCAGCAGCCTGGATTGATCTCTGGGCCGTAATGGAAATAAAAGCAGGTGATGCATTCTGGCCAATTATGAGAGAACACTTCAAGCTTCCAGCAGAATTAGATGCGTATGCCTGGGAGAAAGGACCAAAGCTTATTGAGCAGCTCAGAGAATGGGCCAAAAGCAGACTGACAGGACAAACTCTCAGCCTACATGTCACAAGCCAAGACCAGACAGAGTCTGTAGAGGAGTTCCATGACAGAGTGATGCAAGTGTTTCAAGATTTAGGCCTCATTACCCATGATCAGACACACAGACGGATGTTGGCACAAGCTTTGTGCATGGACTGAGAGAACCAATCAGGAAACCACTGGTAGTAGCCAGGCCTGAGTACACGTCAATAGCAATGGATACCCTACTCGCAGAGGCAAAAAGGATTGAGTCCCGCCGGGACAGAAGGGAAGTCCAGTGTTACAACTGTGGTGAGTTTGGTCATTTCCGGAACCGGTGCAGAACACCGACTTCGCCCAGAAGAAGAAGAAACACAGAAAGCAGTGAAGAACCCCGTCCATAGGACAGGAGCACGCCAAGTCCACAGGGAACCCCACCAGTGGGACCAATATCCTGAGAGTGGATGGCGTAGTCAGATCTTTTCTTGTGGAACTCCGCGACCTCACCTATCTATCAGAATCTTCTGCGTCCTGCATGGGAATTGATGGTCAAGTCAGATATTTCCAGATTATGAAGCCCCTGAGCGTGTGGACCCAGCCAGAACACTCCATCATGTCCCAGTTTGTTGTGTCAAAGACCTGCACCCTCAACCTATTGGGAGTGGACCTACTGCAGAAGCTGAAAGCGACCAGAGTGTTCCAGGAAGATGGGACCATGACACTTTCTTCACCCCTGACCCAAAAAGAAACAGGAACCTCAAACAACCACACTGCAGACCTATCACAGGAGGTCCTGGACATAGTACCAGAAAGCCACTCCATCACCCAGAGTCAAGATGTCTCTGACCAACTGAAGGTCTAAGTGAACTCGCCTAAGAAGACGGCCTGAGAACTTTGACATTGGCCAGGATATTCAACTCAAGAAGGACCCTACTCGCTTCATGGAATGGCAACACCATATCCGGCTCCAACGCCAGATGTTCATCTTTTGCAAGCACCAGGAGGTGCCCCCTGCAATCAACCAGTTCACCCAGGCCCTAGACCGGCAAAAGGCCACTCAGCTCTTCAAACTTGTGCACAAATACTGACCTGAGCCCGTGCTGAGAAAAAAGCAGCCGGTGAAGGAGACGTCCCAACAAGAAGACCCCCTGTGACCAGAGCAGGTGCTAACACAGTGACTGCCTTGGTGGAGAACAAGAAAGCCAGCTGGTCGTCATCTCTCATGATGTGGATCCTAGTAGACGGCTTGTTTTCCCGCCAGCTCTGTGCCGGGAGATGGGAGTCCCCTGCCGCATAGTGAAGGACAAGGCCAAACTGGGCTGCCTCGCCATCGGAATCAATCCCAGCTTTCCACAGTGAAGAAAAAGACTGTAAACCCCACTGAGTTCAGAATGATGCAAGGCCTGGAGGCCGTGAAAGAGGCTACGGTATTTTGAAACCCCAACAGTGCTGAACCCGCACACTCTGCTCTCAAAAGTCTCAGTCACCGCAACGGTATTCACGGTGATCAACCTGGCCAGTGCCTTCTTCAGTGTTCCCCTCCACCTGGATGACCTGCCTGCCTTCACGCACCAGTGCAGTGCATATGGACAGTGTTGACTCAAGGTGCTCAGAACAAGCCCTTCAAGTTTCACCAAGACAATGTCCTCCATCCTCGTCAACTGGATTGCAGAATATGCAGGAGTCACTCTTCTACAACATGTGGATGACCTTCTGTTGTGAATGGGTTTGAGATGAGTTCTGAGCAGAGGCTCCCTCTGGTGGTTACAAGCGGTACTAGTGAAGATTGGGAATCAGGTGTTACTGATTGGTCTTATTTAAGGGAATCATTTTCCCATCAGGGTTGCCGGTGATCAATTGTTCTGGTCTGAATCCTTCTTTCCAGTTTCCCTTGTAGCCTGCTGTGTCGTGTCTGCATCTCCTGCTATCAGATAAGACAATTTCTTATTTTGTGTTTTTGCTATATTTTTGCATTTTGTCCTGCACTTCTGTGGGGGCCTTCTGGGTCCCCTCCGGGGGCTTTTGCCCTCTCAGTTTAGTCCAGCCACTGTGTTTTGTACTTTTGCTTTTTGCAGTTTTTTCAGTGGCTGCTGTTTTTGTTACACCAGAGAACTAATTTAGGTGGTAGAGGTCGTGTGATCTCAGGTGATTTTGAAATTAGTAGAGTTGGTGTTTTTCAGGGTTTTCTGGGATTGCAGTAAGTACCCTTCCTTTCCTTTTCTATTTAGTTAGTTTGGGCCCCAGCGTTTGCTCATACTATTTTCTTTCTGTGTCAGTATTTCCTCTTGTCTAACCGCCATTACATGTTTGGGGGCTTTCTATTATCTTTGGGGCTCTGCTCCGGGGCAGATAGCTTTCCTATTTCTATCTTTAGGTGTAGTTAGTTTCTCAGGCTGTGACGAGGCGTCTAGGACCATCGTAGGAACGCTCCACGGCTGCCTCTAGTTGTGGTGGTTAGTCAGGGTACTGCAATCTCATAGATTCCAACTGCTCTGGTGTATTTCCTTTTTTACCTGCACTCCTCAGCTACCGTAACATAACAGTATCACCGGCCATAAAAAAAAAATTGTATGGTACTCACAGAAGGGAAAAAATATTTTGAAGGAAGAAAAGTTGTCAGAGATATTTTTCTGTTTGTTGCATTTTTTTT
This sequence comes from Oophaga sylvatica, assembly GCA_033576555.1. Lineage (NCBI taxonomy): Eukaryota > Metazoa > Chordata > Amphibia > Anura > Dendrobatidae > Oophaga > Oophaga sylvatica. The sequence continues at coordinate 154,815,732 of JARQOD010000008.1, forward strand.
TTTTTTTCCCTCTGTATCTCTGGGTGCTGGGGAGGATCTTTTCTCCCAATGGAGTTTGCACAGTTGTCTGGCCGTGTGGATCAGCTTGCCACTGAGGTTCGGAGTATTGCTGCATATCTTGCTAGGTTGCCTGTTGTGGAACCTAGGATCCCCATGCCAGATTTGTTTTCAGGGGATCGAGCTAAGTTTCAGAATTTCAAAAATAATTGTAAATTGTTTCTTGCCTTAAAATCTAAGTCCTCAGGAAACGCAGCGCAGCAGGTTCAAATTGTCATCTCTCTCCTGCGCGGCGATCCTCAGGATTGGGCTTTTTCCCTCACACCTGGGGATCCTGTTTTGAGTGATGTTGATGCATTTTTTCAGGCTTTGGGGTTATTGTACGATGAGCCTAATGTCACTGATCAAGCTGAAAAAGCCTTGTTGGCATTAAATCAGGGGCTTGATGACGCTGAGTTATACTGTCAGAGATTCCGTAGGTGGGCAGTCCTGACCAAATGGAATGACGACGCTTTGGCGGCCCTTTTCCGGAAGGGTCTGTCGGATAATGTAAAGGATGTTATGGTGGGATTCCCTGTCCCCTTGGTCTCAATGATTCTATGTCATTAGCGATTCAAATTGACAGACGTTTGCGTGAGCGGAGAAGTATGCGTGGAGTGGTGTTGCCTTGTGAGCCAGCTGCTGAGCCCATGCAGTGTGATGGAGTGGTGTCTGGGGCACAGCGTCATGAGTTTCGAAAGCGCAATGGGTTATGTTTCTACTGTGGTGATGCCTCTCATGCTATTTCAGTCTGCCCTAAGCGGGGAAGACGTTTTGCACGCTCAGTTGTCTTGGGTAGTGTTCAGACTAAGTTTTTATTAACTGTCACTCTGATATGCTCTCTGTCCTCATTTTCTGCTCAGGCTTTCGTTGATTCTGGAGCAGCTATTAACCTGATGGATTATGATTTTGCTAAACGTTGTGGATTTCCCTTGATACCCCTACAGAAGTCTATTCCCCTACTGGGGATCGATTCTACCCCTTTGGCTGAGAATAAACCCCAGTTTTCTACTCAGGTGATAATGAGGGTTGAACCTGATCACCAGGAGTGCTGCAAATTTTTGGTTCTATATAATCTGCATGACATTATCGTGCTGGGTTTCCCTTGGTTACAGTCTCATAATCCTGTTTTGGATTGGAAATCTGTGTCTGTAACCAGTTGGGGCTGCCAATGTGTTAATACCAACACTCCTGTTTTTTCTGCCTCCCCCCAGGCTGAGGATGTTCCTGACTTTTTGTTTGATTTTTCTGATGTGTTTAGCGAAAGTAAATCTGCATCCTTACCTCCCCATAGGAGCTATGACTGCGCTATTGAATTAGTGCCAGGTAGTAAATTCCCTAAGGGTCGCCTTTTTAACTTGTCTGTACCTGAACATGACGCTATGCGGTCTTATATCAAGGAATCATTGGAGAAGGGTCATATCAGACCATCCTCTTCACCCTTAGGTGCCGGTTTTTTCTTTGTGGCCAAAAAAGATGGTTCATTAAGGCCGTGTATTGATTATCGTCTCTTGAACAATATTACTGTGAAATATCAATACCCGTTACCCTTGATTTCTGACCTGTTTTCCAGGGTGAAAAACGCTACTTGGTTTACCAAGCTTGACCTCAGGGGGGCGTATAACCTTATTCGCATTAAGCACGGGGATGAATGGAAGACGGCATTTAACACCCCTGAAGGGCATTTTGAGTACCTTGTGATGCCCTTTGGGCTCACTAATGCTCCTTCCGTCTTCCAGTCCTTCATGAATGACATTTTCAGGGATTTTGTGGACAAGTTTCTGATTGTTTATTTGGATGATATCTTGATTTTTTCTAATGACTGGGACTCTCATGTGAAACATGTTCGAACTGTATTCCAGATTTTGAGAGAGAATGCTCTGTATGTGAAGGGATCAAAGTGTCTTTTTGGCGTACAGAAGATCTCATTTCTGGGATTCATTTTGTCCCCATCTGTTATTGAAATGGACCCGGTCAAGGTTCAGGCCATCTGTGATTGGGTCCAACCTACTTCATTAAAGGCTCTTCAGAGATTTTTGGGTTTTGCCAATTTTTATCGTAAATTTATTGGTAATTTCTCTGTTATTGTTAAACCATTAACTGATTTGACCAGAAAGGGTTCTGATGTGGTGAATTGGCCTCCTGAGGCAGTCTCTGCGTTTCAGGAACTTAAGCAGAGATTCACTTCTGCTCCTGTTCTACGGCAGCCTGATGTTTCTCTGCCATTTCAGGTGGAGGTTGATGCCTCTGAAATTGGGGCAGGTGCCGTTTTGTCCCAAAAAGATCCAGAGACCTCTAAAAGTAACCTTGTGCCTTTTTCTCTCGAAAATTTTCTCCTACTGAACGTAATTATGACGTGGGTAATCGGGAGTTATTGGCCATGAAGTGGGCTTTTGAAGAGTGGAGACATTGGCTGGAGGGAGCCAAACATCAGGTGGTGGTCCTTACGGACCATAAGAATCTGGTCTATCTGGAATCTGCCAAGCGACTCAATCCTAGACAGGCCAGGTGGGCCTTGTTTTTCACACGTTTTAATTTTGTGGTTTCCTTTCTTCCTGGCACTAAGAATGTTAAGGCGGATGCCCTCTCGAGGAGTTTCCTTGCGGACTCTCCTGAGCTATCTGATCCCTCTGTTATTTTGAAGGAGGGTGTAGTTCTTTCCGCCATCTCGCCTAATTTGAGACTTGCTCTGGAGGGGTGTCAGGAGGATAGGCCCGAGCGCTGCCCTGTTGGAAAATTGTTTGTCCCGGACCAATGGAAAAAGAGTGTGATGTCTGAGATTCATTGTTCCGCATTGGCTGGGCATCCCGGAATTTTTGGTACCAGAGACTTGGTTAGTCGGTCCTTTTGGTGGCCTACCTTGTCTCGCGATGTCAGGGAATTTGTGCAGTCCTGCGGGACTTGCTCTCGCTCCAAGCCTTGCTCTCGCTCTAGTGGTTTGTTGATGCCATTGCCTGTGCCCAAGAGACCATGGACCCATATCTCTATGGATTTCATTTCCGATCTTCCTGTTTCTCAGAGAATGACCACCATCTGGGTAATTTGTGATAGGTTTTCCAAAATGATACATCTTGTGCCATTACCTAAGTTGCCTTCCTCCTCTGAATTGGTGCCGTTGTTCCTTCAGCACGTGGTTCGTTTACACGGCATTCCTGAGAACATTGTGTCTGACAGAGGAGTCCAGTTTGTTTCCAGATTTTGGAGGACTTTTTGTTCTAAACTGGGTGTTCAATTGTCTTTCTCCTCGGCATTTCATCCTCAGACCAATGGTCAAACTGAGAGAACAAACCAGACATTGGAGACTTATCTAAGATGCTTTGTGTCTGCTGATCAGGATGACTGGGTCTCTTTTTTGCCTTTGGCTGAGTTTGCTCTTAATAATAGGGCTAGCTCTGCCACTTTGATGTCTCCGTTTTTCTGTAATTCTGGGTTTCACCCTCGATTTTCTTCAGGACAGACGGAGGCTTCTGTCTGTCCAGGTGTTGACTCTGTTGTTGAGCGTATGCAGCAGATTTGGGACCAGGTAGTGGAGAGGTTGTCCCTCTCTCAGGAGAAGGCCCAGCGGTTTGCTAACCGGCATAGGACTGATGGTCCTCGGTTTAAAGTGGGGGACTTGGTCTGGTTGTCCTCAAAGAATATTCCTATGAGAGTAGCATCTCCTAAATTTAAGCCTAGGTTCATTGGACCTTATAAGATCATGGAGATTATTAATCCTGTTTCTTTTCGTTTGCTTCTTCCAGGGACATTTAAGATCCATAACGTGTTCCACAAGTCCTTGTTGAAGAGGTTTGTTGAGCCAGTGGTTCCTGCTGCTGTGCCTCCTGACCCTGTTTTGGTTGAGGGCAATCTGGAGTATGTGGTTGAGAAAATATTGGATTCTCGTTTTTCTAGACGAAGACTCCAGTATTTGGTTAAATGGAGAGGTTATGGTCAGGAAGATAATTCTTGGGTGTTTGCTTCGGACATCCATGCTAGGAGACTTATCCGTGCGTATCATAGAACTCATCCTGACCGACCTGGTTGCTCAAATGAGGGTTCGGTGACCCTCCTCAAGGGGGGGGGTACTGTTGTGAATGGGTTTGAGATGAGTTCTGAGCAGAGGCTCCCTCTGGTGGTTACAAGCGGTACTAGTGAAGATTGGGAATCAGGTGTTACTGATTGGTCTTATTAAGGGAATCATTTTCCCATCAGGGTTGCCGGTGATCAATTGTTCTGGTCTGAATCCTTCTTTCCAGTTTCCCTTGTAGCCTGCTGTGTCGTGTCTGCATCTCCTGCTATCAGATAAGACAATTTCTTATTTTGTGTTTTTGCTATATTTTTGCATTTTGTCCTGCACTTCTGTGGGGGCCTTCTGGGTCCCCTCCGGGGGCTTTTGCCCTCTCAGTTTAGTCCAGCCACTGTGTTTTGTACTTTTGCTTTTTGCAGTTTTTTCAGTGGCTGCTGTTTTTGTTACACCAGAGAACTAATTTAGGTGGTAGAGGTCGTGTGATCTCAGGTGATTTTGAAATTAGTAGAGTTGGTGTTTTTCAGGGTTTTCTGGGATTGCAGTAAGTACCCTTCCTTTCCTTTTCTATTTAGTTAGTTTGGGCCCCAGCGTTTGCTCATACTATTTTCTTTCTGTGTCAGTATTTCCTCTTGTCTAACCGCCATTACATGTTTGGGGGCTTTCTATTATCTTTGGGGTTCTGCTCCGGGGCAGATAGCTTTCCTATTTCTATCTTTAGGTGTAGTTAGTTTCTCAGGCTGTGACGAGGCGTCTAGGACCATCGTAGGAACGCTCCACGGCTGCCTCTAGTTGTGGTGGTTAGTCAGGGTACTGCAATCTCATAGATTCCAACTGCTCTGGTGTATTTCCTTTTTTACCTGCACTCCTCAGCTACCGTAACATAACACCTTCTCTTTTGCGTGGTTGACATCGACACCTGCACAGTCCATTCCCTGTTCCTTGAGGAACAGCAATGCAAGGTCTGGAAGAACAAAGTCCAGCGGTGTCAGAAGCAAGTTACATCCCTGGACACTGTATTGCCACCAGACGAAACACCTGTCAAAGGACTGGAAGACCACTGTGGAGAAGATGGCTCCCTCAACAACTCCAAAAATTCTGCAAGCCTTCCTTGGTCTAGTGTCGTATTGCAGAACCTGGATCCCTGATGCCTCAGTCCTAATGCAGCCTCTGTGCGCTTGCATCAACGCAACCCCACTCCTTCTATCGGACGCAGTCTTCAACTCATTCAGGAAATTGGAAGAACTCCACAGTCTCAGCGCCAATACCAGGCCTACCTGACTACGAGAAGTATTTCCGTCTACCTGATGGAAGAAAGAAGGTCATGCTACTGGAATCCTGGCACGGATTCACAGAGGAAAAACAGAGACTTTTAGGCTGCCTCTCAGCCCGTTTGGATCCAGTTGCAAGAGGAGCACCCTCCTGCCTGATGGCAGTATCTGCAGCACACACCTTCCTGGACAAGACTGCTGACATCACTCTTGGACAGCCACTGGAAACTCTCACTCCACACGACATCTTGGCAATCCTCAATCAAGCTCAACCAAATAAATCTCCCCACCGCCAGGCATCTTCGCCTCTATCGCTTTTGTTCCATACCTACAGTCCTCATCCCAGCCACTCTACTCCCACTCCCAAGGGGGGATACAATATGGACTTTTCAGAACAAAAATTTACAGAATTTATCCTCTACTTGGATGGCTCCAGATTTTCAGATGATGAAGAAGTTTCCACACAGGAAGTGCAGTGACCAGCAATCAAGAAATCCTGTGGTCCAGAAGTCTGTCACCTAGCCTGTCAGCCCAGGAAGCATAACTGATAGCGCTGACGAAGGCCTGCCAGATGGCAGAAGGCAAGACTGCAAACATCTACACCGACTACAGGTGCTCGCATGGCATAGCACACGACTTTGGGCCCATCTGGGCTGCAAGGGACTTCATCACAGCAAACGGGACAACCGTGAAGCATCATGGAGCCTTCAGGGACCTGCTGGGTGTACTCCAACTTCCAAAATGGTGGCAATTTGAAAATCAAAAGCGCATGGAAAACTGAGAACAGAAGAGGCGTGAGGCAATAACATGGCGGACATGACAGCCAAAGAAGCGGCCAAAGGAAGACAACATGGAGAAGTGGGAGAGGTCGTAGAGTCGGACGGCTACTACATGACGACTGAAGACAAGAAACCTGACAAAAAGACATCCTGGGACCTGCTCAAGAAGTTGCAAGACCAAGCTCCAAAAGGAGAAGAAGAGCTGAATGCGAAAAAAGCAACACGTGAAGAAGGAATGGACTCCAAACCCTGCCTACCACAAAGTATGCACCCTATGGTGGTCCAATGGGCACATGGACCCACACCCACATATCAAAGACACAGATGAATGATCTGATTGGTGCTTACTGGTTTGCTTCAGGGATCTCCACCCTAACAGCCAAATTCACCAGCAGCTGTCTGACCTGCGGCAAATGCAAGCCTGGACGTGTAGAAGAAAGTCCCCCTGACCTCATCCGGCAAGACCACTCTACCAGCTTCAGAGGATCCAGATAGACCACATCCAGATATCGCCAAGTGAAGGATTCAAATATGCCATTGTGGTCAAAGAAGTGTTTTCAAGATGGACAGAAGCCTTCCAAGTCAGCAAAGACTACTGCAAAGAAGCTACTTTCGGAAAATAGTGTGCAGATATGGGGTTCCAGAAATGATAGAAAGTGATCAGGGACCCGCATTCACAGCAAATCTGACACAAGAGATCCGGTTAGCAGTAGGGTCAGATTTAGGCCTACACACTCCTTACCACCCCAGAGCAGCAGGAAGGTAGAAAGACTGAACGGAACACTTAAGAATAGGATGCTGAAAATTGCCCAAGAGACACGCAAACCATGGCATGACACACTCCCAATTGCACTGTTTAGCGTAAGGCACACTCCCAGAGACCCAGAAAAGCTGTCACCATGCAAAATTTTGTTTGGGTCTAGTCCCAAGTTAGGTGCATTCTTCCCTCAGCAGCAGAATATGCAAAATGATATCTTGTTTGCTTATGTAATTGAATTGGTCAAAAACTAATGTCCATTCTCGAGTTTTTCTCTTTACTGCCAGATCCAGAGTCAGTGTCCGGTATGCACTCCTTGAAAGCCAGGAGACTGGGTGTTGGTGAAAAAAGTTGGAAATGAGAACACTCGATCCCAGATTTGATGGTCCTGTCCAAGAGCCCCAGATGACACCAACCTCTGTGAAACTAGAGGGAAAGCCTGCTTGGATCCACGTATCGCATTGCAAGGAAGCTCCCGTACCAGGAGAGACACCTAAGCCATGAAGGATGTCGTGGATGCTCTAACTGACCAGACAGATGACCTACCTGATGAAGAATACACACGTTTTTCTGAACATGCAGTTGAATAAAGAGACTATGATTGCAAACACATGAACCCCTGCTAGGGACAGATCTCCTGACCGCCCATTTGTGAAAAGTCTGCATCAATGAGGGGTACATGTGTTAGGCATGTGCCAGCCCATCGGCAGCACAAAAGAGTTGCAGCGCTTTGGGACAGGAGCAGGTTTTTAGGGCAAGTGGTATCTAAGGGGGGACTGTCATGGAAATATATATGTATTCCACGTATTCAATATATATATACCGTATATACTCGTGTATAAGCTGAGAGTTTCAGCACCTTTTTTCGTGCTGAAAATGCCCCCTCGGCTTATACACGAGTCATAGGGCAAAAATCAGCGGGGGAGGGGATGCCGCGGCAGGAGCCGGTGGCTGGGATCATACTCACCCCTCCCCGTGCCATCGCTGAGGGTCCCTGCAATCCTGCGTTCTCCCCGGCTTCCTGCAGCTCTCCAGCACTGAGCGGTGACGTAATACCCGCTCATTAAGGTCATGTAATATGGACGCGACGCCACTCCCATGGGCGTGGCCTCCATATTCATGGCCTTAATGAGCGGTATTACGTCACCGCTCAGTGCTGGAGAGCTGCAGGAAGCCGGGGAGAACGCAGGATTGCAGGGACGCTCAGCGATGGCACGGGGAGGGGTGAGTATGATGGAGGAGAGGACAAGGAGCACGGAGTTGGACTGGGGATAGAACGGTGGACGGGGGAAGCATGGAGGATGAGGGGGGGGAGAACGGAGGACGGGGGAAGCATGGAGGAGGACGGGGGAAGCATGGAGCAGGACGGGGGAAGCATGGAGGAGGACGGGGGGAGAACGGAGGACGGGGGAAGCATGGAGAAGGACAATGAGCACGGAGCAGGACGGGAGGAGGATGGAGGGCACAGAGGAGCACGGGGGAGAGGATGGAGGGCACAGAGGAGCACGGAGCAGGACGGGGGGCACAGGAGGACGGAGAAGGAATGGGGGAGCACAGCGGAGGATGGAGCAGGAGGGGAGGAGTACAGAGGAGAATGGGGGAGCACAGAGCTGGATGGGGGAGCAAGGAGCAGGACGGGGCAGCACAGAGCAGGAGGGCAGTTTATACACCCGGCTTATACACGAGTCGATAAGTTTTCCCAGTTTTTTGTGGCAAAATTAGGGGGGTCGGCTTATACACGGGTCGGCTTATACACGAGTATATACGGTATGTATATATATATATATATACATATATATATATGCATTTACAGTTAGATAGACCTCACTTGCTAAAAATCCTGTGCTCAGCATATCTATGAAAAATCTGATGCTAGCTATAATCAGTCGTTTAAGACGACCCTGGCCTACATAAATCAGGCTATTGCAAAAGATAGTTCATAGGGACTTCTTACCAAGGATAAAGAAACAAGAACAGAGTACTCGGAAAGATATCTATTGTTTTCTTTACTAGTCATGCAGGAAAGCTGGGGCAAAGAACAATAAACAATAAATCTGCAACTTCAGCCCTTTTATCATAATTATCATAATTATCATACTTACACTAGAACAGCCAATAATCTAGCAGCTTTTAATTGTATGTTAATTGACTAACCAGCCCCTTTTTGTAAACGTATAAAACCTTGAATGAATAATAAACTGTGGGTCTTGACGAACTGTTATACTGACACTTCCGTTGTGGACAGTCCTCATTTCGTTCTGAGCACTCAAAAAGACATTCAATCTAAAATTGGGAACAGCAGCAGCAAACACTGCAGGATAGATTTATCCTAATTAAATTTCCATAACAGTCTAAAAACACCTTATCCGAGCATGGTCGAATAACCCCCAAACCAAGCATGGTCGAATAACACCTTATCTGAGCATGGTTGAATAACACCTTATCCGAGCATGGTCGAATAACACCTTATCCGAGCAAGGTTGAATAACACCTTATCAGAGCATGGTCGAATAACACCTTATCCGAGCATGGTCGAATAACCCCTAATCCAAGCATGGTCGAATAACACCTTATCCAAGCATGGTCGAATAACCCCCAATCCAAGCATGGTCAAATAACACCTTATCTGAGCATGGTCGAATGACACCTTATCCGAGCATGGTGGAATAACACCTTATCTGAGCATGGTTGAATAACACCTAATCCGAGCATGGTCTAAAAACACCTTATCCGAGCATTGTCGAATGACACCTTATCCGAGCATGGTGGAATAACACCTTATCTGAGCATGGTTGAATAACACCTAATCCGAGCATGGTCTAAAAACACCTTATCCGAGCATGGTCGAATAACACCTTATCCAAGCATGGTCGAATAACCCCAGTCCAAGCATGGTCATATAACACCTTATCTGAGCATGGTCGAATGACACCTTTTCCGAGCATAGTGGAATAACACCTTATCTGAGCATGGTTGAATAGCACCTAATCCGAGCATGGTTTAAAAACACCTTATCCGAGCATGGTCGAATAACACCTTATCCAAGCATGGTCGAATAACACTTTATCTGAGCATGGTCGAATAACACCTTATCCAAGCATGGTCGAATAACCCCCAATCCAAGCATGGTCAAATAACTCCTTATCCGAGCATGGTCAAATAACATCTTATCCGAGCATAGTTGAATAACACCTTATCCGAGCATGGTTGAATAACACCTTATCCGAGCATGGTCGAATAACACCTTATCCGAGCATGGTCGAATAACATCTTATCCGAGCATGGTCGAATAACACCTTATCCGAGCATGGTCGAATAACATCTTATCCGAGCATGGTCGAATAACACCTAATCCGAGCATGGTCTAAAAACACTTTATCTGAGCATGGTCGAATAACACCTTATCCGAGCATGGTCGAATAACACCTTATCCGAGCATGGTAGAATAACATCTTATCTGAGCATAGTCGAATAACACCTTTTCCGAGCATGGTCAAATAACACCTTATCCAAGCATGGTTGAATAACATCTTATCCGAGCATGGTCGAATAACACCTTATCCGAGCATGGTCGAATAACACCTTATCCGAGCATGGTCGAATAACACCTTATCCGAGCATGGTCGAATAACACCTTATCCGAGCATGGTCGAATAACACCTTATCCGAGCATGGTCGTTTAACACCTTATCCGAGCATGGTTGAATAACATCTAATCCGAGCATTGTCGAATAACACCTTATCCAAGCACATTCGCTCATGACTATTGGCCGGTCTTTCAGAGATCTGCGGTTTGAGAGTCTTAGCCTTATGGTTGTGCCTACCTAAAGTTATGTGGAGGAATTCACCAGCAATTTCTTTATAAAGTTGCTTGACTATGTAACACAAATAACTGATTACATCTTAAAAAGCCTTGTCCCATGAATTCTATTAATACTTATGTATGAACACTCCGTAATGGCAATTTTATCAATTGGAAACCTATTAAATGAATGTTGTGTGCGGAGTAATTACGCTTCCTGACTTCTAATAGTGACACCTGATGTTGCACCCCCCTTTATTCTGGATCCCTGCTGGTAAGCATAATGTTTAGTAATCTGCAGATTCTTCTTGACTTGTCAGTCTTGCTAATACTTGTTGATTGTTGATGAACAGAAGCCAGTTGGGCGCTGTTCACATTGGGTTTTAACACTGTATTCATAGTATGTGCTAGAAAAGCTGCTTAGCTACCATTAAAGTGTTGCCACTACTGTAGTGTTTGCGTAATTTGGAATCTGTGTTCCCATCTGTGGAGATATCTGACCACTGAGAACAATGATTGGCTGATGGGTTAAGTGGCTGAATATTGGGATTTTATATTCAGGCAGACCGCTGGCATAGCGGCAGCTCATAGTGATGAACCATAACGATCAACTTACTATTTTGCAAGTATTGAAAAAGTCCCAGAAAACAATATTATGGCTGGAATAGATAGAGAACACCATGTTGTATTCACAGAGCCCCTGAGGTGCCAAAACAGCTAAACCAAATGTACCTTATTCGGGCAAGTATGCCCCTAAAGGAATTAAGCTAGGAGTGTAGTGATAATTTTAAACACACAGGTGATTCACAGATTTTATAATATTGGGCTGTGAAAATAAAAAAAATATATTTTCTTCCACTAAAATCTTGTTTTAGCCTCCGATATTTAATTTTAACAGGGGGTAATAGGCAAAAGTGCCCCATGTGTAGTCAGAAATGCCAAAACAGCAAAAAAGTGACCCTCATTTTAGAAATTATACTCTCCAAGGAATTCAACTAGGTCTGTAGTGATATTTTTGAACCTACAAATGTTTTGCAGAATTTTATCATATTGAGTCGTGAAAATGAAAAATGAAATTTTTTTCCTCTAAAATGTATTTTTAGCCTCAAATTATTAATTTTCATTAAAAATAACAGGAGAAACTGGACCTCAAAATATGTTAATCACTTTCTCCTGAGTATTCAATTAATTGATATGTGGTCGAAACTATTGCTTGGCCACCTGACAGAGCTGGGAAGGGATAAAGCGCTACTTGACTTTTTGAGCTCAAATTTGGCTACAATAGATTGTGATTGTCATGTCACATTTGCAGAGCCCTGGAGGTGCCAAAACGTCCCAAAACTGAGCCTATTTTGGAAACTACGTCCCTTTTTCATCTCTTAAGGAATTTATTAATGGGTGGTGAGCATTTTGACCCCATGAGTGTTTTATAGAACATTATAATATTGGGCCACGAAAATAAAACATTACATTTTTTTCCACTAAAATACAGTTTGAACCTCAACTTTTCATTTTAACAAGGAGAATTAGGAGATATTGGACCCAAAAATTTGTTAGACAATTTCTGCAGAGTGCAACAGTGCCCTTTTTGCAGCCAGAAACTACTGTTTGGGCAAATGTCAGCACTCAGAAGACACACTATTTGACTTTTGAAGCACAAATTTTCCAAGAATAGTTTTCAAGCATCATTTACATAGCCCCTAAGGTGCTGGAACAGCAGGAACCTCAAAAAGTAATTCCATTTTGGATATTACACCCTTCAGGAAATTCATGTAGTGGCGTAGTGAACATTTTTACCAACTACGTGTTTCACAGATTTCATTACCTCTGGGGTCTGAAAATGAAAAGTAAAAAATTTCATTTTTTAATTATTTCTTATAGCTTTAGCTCAAATTTTTCATTTTTGCAATAGATAAAGCACTCTGTAGTTTATTATCCAATTTCTCCCAATTATGTCATCCTCCCCGTATATGACCATACTCTACTGTTTGAACACATGGCGATCAGACGGTCAGAAGCGCTATTTGGCTATTGAATACAAATTTTGCTGGGATAGGTTGCAGAACTCCAAAAATGCTAGAACAGCCGAAAAAAAAGTGACCCATATTTTGCAAAATACACCCCTCAGGGAATTCACATACAGGTGTAGTGACTATTTTGACCCCACAGGTGTTTTCCCAAAATTAGTGTGCAGTGGACGTTACACAGTGAAAATGACAAAAATGCTATTTTAGTGCCTAATGCATTCCAACTTGTGCTTCTGGAGACACGTATATTGTTAAATGGGTGGTAATACCTTCCCCCTCCCCGCAAAAATGCCATACATGTAGATTTTAAAGTGGACCTGTCAGCAGGATATTCGACCCTAACTAGAGACACAAGTGTACAGCCGCTTTAATGTTTACTTCATTCATACCTTGCTTGTAGTATTTTGTTGGGGCATTTTTGAGAAATCCATCTGTGTGACCCAGCTGCGCTTGGTGCCACATGTACCCTGGAGGATGCACAGAAAGGTAATTCACAATCACCCGATATTCATTCACACTTCACATTTCCCTATAGTGCCACCAGAGGGAGCCTTTAGAGTATATAAGGGTGTGGAGAGACGTAGCAGTAGTCATTCTAGTCAGAGCCAGTCTTGCTGTGATTCAGGAGTGAGTCATCCTGTCAGAGCAGAGCTCAGAGCGGAATTCAGACAGACGGAGATTCCTGTCAGATGAGACAGAAGCAGAGAGACAAACTGTTACCTCAGAACTTGCTGACTGTTAGTCCCCTAGGAAGTTGAAAGTGACTCTCGGAGCGTGCACAGATCAGTCTGACGGAAGGTCCTGATAGCTGCTTTGGACAGAGCCTAAGAAAGAAGAGAAGGAAGGGGAACTGCAGTACTTGTGACATCGAGCTAACTGAGGTACGGTCAGTGAGCGGAGAAGAGAAGGAAGCTGTCATCTACTGTTACCTGTGCTTATGTTAAAGGTGTGAGTAGGGCGACAGGCGAGTGGTAAAAAGGAAGAAAGAGTGACTGAGGAGAAATAGCAAGGATAGCTTACCTCCACTCTGCACAACCGGACACCGGGTTCGAGCTTGCTAGAACCTTCACGGCTAGTGGGAGAAACCGGAGACCCTGCTGGACTTCAGGTCGCAGAGGGGCCCTACAGTGCTGATACGTAACCGGGGTCAGGAAGAACAGGAGTCTAGCAGGATGCTGCAGATAGAGACTGAGTTCTGTCCAAAAGAAGGCTCCACCACAATGTCAGCCGGGCGTAGCTGTTCTACACGGAGTTAAACTTAGCTTCATGCAAGTTAGAAACTCACACACATATGAAGAAGTAAGGAGGCCTTAAACCTACTCAGTGATTACTGGACGTGCATCCTCCACCCTGAGCAGCTTCCCGGGACGTGCCTGCAAATATCACCAGTAAAGGTACGGAAAGAGACTCATTGTGTGTGTCTGCCTTATTGCTTGCACCCCTGCACCGCCATATACCTCGAGGGATCAGTCTTAAGGGTATGCCACACTAAACAACATCGCTAACGGGATCGCTAAAAAACGTCACTATTTAGCGATCCCGTTAGCGATGTTGTTGTGTGCGGCATCTACCAGCGACGAGGCCCCTGCTGTGATCTCGTTCATCACAGCGATCGTTCCGGACCCTATTTTCGTCGCTGGCGTCCTGCTGGTAAGTATCTAATCGCTGAGTGTGGCACCTTTTTTAGCGATTTAGCGGTACTTTTGTACCGCTAAAGTCGTTAAGGAGATCGCTAACCGCGATAGCGTCCTAACGACATTGCTAAAATAGGTAGCTACTAGCGATATAGAAACAATCCCGCTAGCGATCTCATTAGTATGCGACGCTAATGAGATGGCTAGCGGGATTGTGTAGTGTGGCAGTACCTTTACCTGTGGAAGACTTAACACCTTGCTGCCCAGTTACAACCCCTCAGAGGATTTACCATGCAGCGCTGGTCACCCTGATCAGGAACCACGGGTGGCGTCACGAACATTTCTAAATCCCCTGTAAATATCCCCCTTTAGTGAGCGCCCAGGGCAACGGACCGAGCTGCGCTACCCGTGACCTCTCCCCCATTGAAGTGAACGGGTCGGTGCCGAGTACCCCAAGCCCTGTACGTGCGACTCACATCCTTGAACTGCACTTCCAGATCTACTGTACTCTCTCCATTTTCCATGCCCACCCCAGTCTTTGGTGTTTCATTGACAGGTTAACCCTTTGACAGCGAACTGCCTCCCAAGCTCAGGTACCGCCATTGCCCAGGTTTGTTTAATCAGAAGTGGTGGGGCTGGTGCCATGAGGTACTAATAACGTTGCGATATCAATGGACCTGCTCCCGCACAGCTCCTGTACACTTTTTTCCTTAATAATTGCAGTGAATCGGATGCAATCGGATCCATGAAGAATACAAGCTTTTTGCCACCCATAGACATGAATAGGCGAGTCTCATCTGAAATACGGAAGAGAATTGTCATGTACCATGATTTAGGAATCATACAATCTCTTTTCTTTGTATCCAACTTCCTTCCCATCTTTCCCTCCCAAAAAAACTTTGTTTACCTCCATTCTGTGAAATATGTGCCGGCTCACCAGGGTGGTATAAATGTGTATACCTGTGTCCGCATCAGTATAACACTATACCTCTTGTAAATAGGTTTGATCATTTGTTTTATTGTTGTTATTCGGTCACAAGATGACACTGTTGCCTAAGCATTAATGAGGGACTGTAAGATACTTGCATAATGTCAGAGGTGGAGCTACAAACTGAGGTGATGTGAAACACCGGAAAAGGAAGTGCGGCCATCTTAAGGGCAGTCTTCAGTTATTGAGCACAGGATGAGGATGTGTCGGAGAGGAACCTAACGTCATCCTATCGCAGAATCATCTCTCCCTGGCCTGTGATTTGGCAGTATCTGTTTTTTTAAGGGTGGGGGAAAATGATCAGAAGAACTTTTAAACTAGGATCTGGGGGAGGGGGGGTAGTTGTGCAAATTAAGGGATACAATCGACAGAGGGAGTGAGACCGTTGGGGTCAATGAGCATTTATGGGGGCTGGGATATGCAAGGAAAGTATGAAGGTGAGTAGGAGTAAGAAATGTGCTATTAGCATTAAATGTCTGAAGGCAAATGCTAGAAGTCTTGCAAAAAATGAATTAATTGGAGACTCTTATGTCAACCACAAAATACAATATGGTGGGCATTACGGAAACCTGTCTGGACAAAAGCCATGACCGGGTGACAAACGTAGAAGGTTACACTACATTTAGAATAGCCAGGAGAGAGAAAAATGGCAGAGGGGTGTGTATTTTCATTAAATACAACTTAAGACCTGTGCTCAATGACGACATTCGGAGGAGCTGCGACAATGTAGAGTCAGTATAAGTAAATGTACATGGGGATGGCAATAATGGAAAGCTACTAGTCAGAGTTTGCTACATAACATAGCTGAACAGGTAGAAGATGAAATGCTGCAACAAATTAAAAAGGCAGCAAATAATAATAGAGTCATTATTATGGGGGATTTTAACTATCCAGACAGTCAATGGGACTTAGAATCTTCTAGTTGTGCTAAAAGCTGCAAGTTCTTATCCACAATTCAGGACAATTACCTCTTTCAGCTGGTAGATGAACCGACCAGGGGACGTAATCTGCTGGATCTGTTTCTGTCAAATAGACCAGATACAATTTCAGATCTACAGGTCGGGAAACAGTGACCATAATATGGCAAGTCTCAATGTAATATCCAGTAAAACATTTCAAAGGAGAAATGTAAAAACCTGGAAATTTAGGAAAGTTGATTTCAACAAATTGAGGGAAGAGCTTAATCGTATAGACTGGGACCATTTTATGGTAACTGGGGATACCGACCATAAATGGGGCATGTTTAAGGAAACACTACTAGAATCCTGTAGAAAACGTATACCCTCTGGAAATAAAATATCCAGGAATAAAAGAAACCAACATGGATAAATAATACAGTACAAAGTTTAATGAGACAAAAACAAAGGGCCGAGAAATCCTGAAGGCCGAGAATGCAGAAATAGCATTTGAAGACTATAAAGATCTAAAAATGAAATGTAAAAAAGAAATCAAGCTACAAAGTTATCTACAGAGAAACAAATCGCCAGCGACATTAAAATAAATCCCAACTGACACCAGCACAGATTCATGAAGGATAAGTCGTGTCTAACCAACATGTTGGGTTTCTATGAGGAGGTAAGTGCAAATCTGGGTGTTGGTAATGCGTCTGATGGGATTTATCTGGACTTTATAAACGCATTTGATACTGAACCACATAACGGCCTTATACTGAAGCAACAGAGGCAAGGACTGGAGGAAACTATATGCAGATGGGTAAGGAACTGGCTAAATGACAGGAAACAAAGAATCGTCATATATGGTACATATTCTAAATAGGATGTAGTCAGCAGTGGGGACAAAAGGGATCAGTACCGGGAGCAGTGGGGACCAAAGGGATCAGTACAGAGAGCAGTGGGGACCAAAGGGATCAGTACTGGGAGCAGTGGGGACAGCAGTGTTCAGTACTGGGAGCAGTGGGGACAGCAGGAATCTGTACTGGGAGCAGTGGGGACTGCAGGGATCTGTACTGGGAGCAGTGGGGACAGCAGTGTTCAGTACTGGGAGCAGTGGGGACCGCAGGGATCTGTACTGGGAGCAGTGAGGACCAAAGGGATCAGTACTGGGAGCAGTGGGGACCACAGGGATCAGTACTGAGAGCAGTGGGGACCAAAGGGATCAGTACTGGGAGCAGTGGGGACCAAAGGGATCAGTACCGGGAGCAGTGGGGACCAAAGGGATCAGTACTGGGAGCAGTGGGGACCAAAGGGATCAGTACTGGGAGCAGTGAGGACCAAAGGGATCAGTACCGGGAGCAGTGGGGACCAAAGGGATCAGTACCGGGAGCAGTGGGGACTGCAGGGATCTGTACTGGGAGCAGTGGGGACTGCAGGGATCTGTACTGGGAGCAGTGGGGACATCAGGGATCTGTACTGGGAGCAGTGGGGACCACAGGGATCAGTACTGGGAGCAGTGGGGACAGCAGTGTTCAGTACTGGGAGCAGTGGGGACAGCAGGAATCTGTACTGGGAGCAGTGGGGACTGCAGGGATCTGTACTGGGAGCAGTGGGGACAGCAGTGTTCAGTACTGGGAGCAGTGGGGACCGCAGGGATTTGTACTGGGAGCAGTGGGGACCAAAGGGATCAGTACTGGGAGCAGTGGGGACCACAGGGATCAGTACTGAGAGCAGTGGGGACCAAAGGGATCAGTACTGGGAGCAGTGGGGACCAAAGGGATCAGTACCGGGAGCAGTGGGGACCAAAGGGATCAGTACTGGGAGCAGTGGGGACCAAAGGGATCAGTACTGGGAGCAGTGAGGACCAAAGGGATCAGTACCGGGAGCAGTGGGGACCAAAGGGATCAGTACCGGGAGCAGTGGGGACTGCAGGGATCTGTACTGGGAGCAGTGGGGACTGCAGGGATCTGTACTGGGAGCAGTGGGGACATCAGGGATCTGTACTGGGAGCAGTGGGGACCACAGGGATCTGTACTGGGAGCAGTGGGAACCGCAGGGATCTGTAAGGTTCTTTGTCTCTGTTGACATGTTCCTTGAAACTCAGTTTTCCGTCGGCCATTTTGCTTTCTGTCTTTCTGCAGCTCTTGCCCTCAGTTAATATGGAGTTTCCAGTTTTCATGTTCCCGCCCTGATTCTTCCCTCTTGCTTCTTAAGCAGCCTCAGCTGAACAATCAGTGCTCCTGAATCAAGCCTCAGTCAGTCTGTGACCTGACTTCTGGAAACCTTGGACTTGTACTCCAGCTATTCCCTACTGAGGAGCCTTGGAACACTTTTGGACTCTGGAAACCTGCTGTTTGGTGAATCCATGTTTGCAGAGGAATTACGGTACAGAGAAGAGATCCTGAACCTGCTTTGGAGATTTATTGTAGTGCTTGAAGTTACTCTGGCCTGCTGTGTCTCCTGTCGCTGTTCCTGCAAACTGTGTGAACTTTTCAGCATGCTTGTATGAAGTAATACAAGTCATTTCATTTCAACCTATGTCTCCTGTGTTTTCCTCGCACCCAAGCACAAGACGCTATAGGAACTGTACACTATACATGACAAGATTCAGGAGCCAATGTTTACTGTCTGCTGGGTCTGGGAAAGCCGTGTCTGCTGTGACTGTGGATATCAGATGTCCGTTTAATACCTTATGTGATGACAGTGGTTGTGACTTCTCACAACCATTCCAGGTGAGCGCATTCCCTTAAAATTTTACTCTGGAGTGTTACCACAGGTAAACACTATTGTTTTAGTTTTTTTTTTTTCCTTTCCTCTTCTCCTTCCAGCACTTCTGCCTTAAAAGATCTGGAAGATGGAGGCCCGCATAAAGGAACTTTGCGGAGTGACTGATACAATCCTTTCAGATGTACAGACTTTAAAAACCCGTTTTGCAAGCCTACAGGACCTCACTAATCATAATTTGCAAGTGTTTGGACAGACTACCCAGGAATTGCGAGCCAGGATTGAGGCTCTAGAGGAACGAGCCCAGGCTCCTGCCATAACCCCGAGTTCTGGGATCCCCAAATTACCTCCTTTTCGTTTTGGCGGTGAACGTGAGAAATTCAGGGGATTTATTAATCAATGCAATTTATTTTTCTCTGCACATGCTTCACAATTTCCCACTGAACGATCCAAAGTGCTTACTATAATCATGTTGCTTACCAATAAGGCTTTGATGTGGGCAAACCCTCTGATTGAGACTGAGGATGATTGTTTGAATCACCTTGATGCTTTTATTTCAGCCATGGGGCAGGTGTTTGATGACCCCAATCGAGGTGCAACAGCTGAAGCAGCCATGTTAACTTTGCGCCAAGGTAAGCGTTCAGTAGCCGAATATGCCCTGGATTTCAGGAGATGGGCTCTTGATACCACTTGGGACACTTCCGCTAAAAAATCTATTTTTCGGAAAGGGTTGTCTCCACTGATTAAGGATGAACTTGCTCGTGCCGACCCTCCCACTGCGTTAGGTGACTTTATTAACTATTGTATTCGTATTGATGCTCGTCTGACTGAACGCAGACAAGAGAGATGGTTCGAAAATAATCGCACTAACCTTTTACTACCTCCCTCCTCAGCTAAGGAACCTTTGAGTAGGATCACAAGGGAACCAGAACCTGAACCCATGCAGGTGGACTCTTTACAAAGACGGGTTAGTGATGCACGCAAAGAACATCATATAAAGGAAAATCTATGTTTCTACTGTGGTAAGTCAGGGCACTTCATTATAAACTGCCCCAGCCGTTCTCGTAAGACTACTGCAGCAGTCATTCACTGTGAGTGTTGCGAGAGGAGCTCTGTCATGTCCGAGCCTCAGGCTCCAGAGAGATCTGCTGCAAGAGATCTTGATTTCTCGGACTTAAACTCTGTTAGTTCTGGGGACGATGATGGTATAAACGCTGCAATTTTTCAAGTTACCTCAGCGGTGTCCCAGCTGAGTTGTAAAAGAAACAGTTCTCATTGCTTCCTTTCCATCAAACTCTGGGTTGACTCAGTCTGAGTGTCTAGCTCTGCTATGATCGACTCAGGAGCAAGTGGAAATTTTATGGATATCTCCTTTGCTCTGAAACAGGGGATACGTTCAGTGAAGAAGGCTACTCCAGTACAGATGGAGACTGTGGATGGCTCTCTACTGACTTCTGGACCAGTGGATCAAGAAACAGAGCCTTTGAGGGTCCTTATGGGTAAAGATCATCAGGAGAAAATGTATTTTTTGCTTATCTCTTCTCCCCACTTTCCCATTATTCTAGGGCTACCATGGCTGCAGGCGCAGAATCCTACGATTAACTGGGAGACCAAGGAATTACACTTTCCGGAGAAACAGATGAGTCAAGGAGTTTCAGCTTGCTCTGTTCCTAAAGGAACCATGTCAGTCCCTGAACTACCAGCTGTATACCAGGACTATGTGGATTTATGTGACAAGAAGAACGCTGATCAGCTTCCTCCTCACCGTCCATATGATTGTCCAATTGAATTATTGCCTGGAGCCGAGATACCTTTTGGTAAGATCTACCCCCTAGCGGGGCCCGAGCTAAAAGCTTTGAAGGATTATATAGACGAAAATTTAGCCAAGGGCTTCATACGCCCCTCTTCATCTCCCGCAGGTGCACCCATCTTCTTTGTGAAGAAGAAAGATGGATCTCTGAGACCCTGCATAGACTATAGGGAACTCAATAAGGTTACTATTAGAAACCGTTATCCATTGCCTTTAATCCCTGAGTTGTTGGAGAGAGTGCGGCATGCCAAAATTTTCTCTAAACTGGATCTCCGTGGGGCCTATAACTTGGTCCGTATTAGACCTGGGGATGAATGGAAGACTGCTTTCAGGTCACGCTATGGACACTTTGAATATCTAGTTATGCCTTTTGGTCTGAGTACCGCCCCAGCCACTTTCCAACACTTCGTGAATGATATCTTCAGGGATCTCCTAGATACATTTGTGGTGATTTATCTGGATGATATTCTAATTTTTTCTAACTCCACAGAGGAACATCATGGACATGTGAGAATGGTCTTAGAACGCCTAAGACAAAACCATCTCTACATCAAACTTGAAAAATGTGAATTCCATAGGACCGAAATTCAATTTCTGGGGTATGTACTATCTACGCAAGGGATTAGTATGGATGGAAGCAAGACCCAAGCCATCAAGGATTGGCCAATTCCTAGAAATGTGAAGGAGGTGCAGCGTTTCATCAGGTTTGCCAACTTCTATAGACGTTTCATTAAGAATTTTTCTGAGGTAGTGTCACCTATCACCCAACTTACCCGGAAACAGTCTAGGTTCTCCTGGACCCCGCAAGCTCAGGAAGCATTTTCCTGTTTAAAGGATAAATTTACCACCGCACCTATCTTAGTACATCCCAACCCGAGCTTGCCTTCATAATAGAGGTGGATGCTTCAGACTGTGCCGTTGGAGCTATACTCTCTCAGAGAACAGGTGAGAAGAATGTCTTGCATCCCTGTGCCTTCTTTTCCCAGCAGTTGTCTTCGGCTGAGAGGAACTACGATGTGGGCAATAGAGAATTGTTGGCCATTATTGCCGCCTTCAAGGAATGGAGACACCTTCTTCAGGGAGCTGCACAGCAAATAGTCATCCTGACAGACCATCGTAACCTTGAATTTATCAGGTCGGCTAAGTGCCTGACTATTCGCCAGGCTCGCTGGAATCTTTTCCTAAACCAATTTAATTTTGTCATTTCTTATAGACCAGGATCGCGCAATGGAAAGGCTGATGCACTCTCTAGGATTCATTCAGCAGAGACACGTCCACTTACTCCTCCTAAGACTATTCTTCTTGACTCTAGATTCCTGGGAGTGATTCATAATCAAGACCTACTTAAGGACATCAAGGAAGCATACCATGCGGATTCTTTGTTGGCTCAACCCCCAAGGGACGTAAGTCTTGTCTTTAAGAATGGTGTGTGGATTCAGGGACAACGTCTGTATATACCTGAAACAGTCAGATTGAGAGTATTGCAACTCATCCACGATTCCAAGATAGCCGGGAATAGGGGAATTCTAAAGACACAAGAATTTCTTTCTCGTTTCTTTTGGTGGCCCACTTACAGGAAAGATGTCTTAAACTATGTCATTTCATGTGAAGTCTGTGCAAGATGCAAAACACCTCGCTCCTCACCAACTGGTCTGTTGCAACCTCTTCCCACCCCGTCCCGCCCGTGGGGATCCACTTCTATGGACTTCATTGGTAGAGTTACCAACCTCTCAAGGGAAGAACACCATTCTAGTGGTGGTTGACCGTCTAACAAAGGCAGCTCATTTTATCCCTTGTGTCGGCTTACCCACTGCAAAACAGACATCAGACTTGATGATTAAGAATGTGTTTCGCTTACATGGAGTACGGATGAGGTCATTTCGGATCGAGGGGTGCAATTCACTTCAAGGTTTTGGCAAAATTTCTGTGCAGCATTGGACATTAAAGTAAACCTTTCTTCTGCTTTTCATCCCCAGACTAATGGACAGACAGAACGAACCAATCAGACCCTGGAGCAGTATCTCCGCTGTTTTATCTGCCACCTACAGGATGATTGGGTGGATCTACTTCCACTGGCTGAGTTCTCTTATAACAACTCTCAGAGCGCCTCCACTAAGCAGTCTCCTTTTTACTCCAATCTAGGTTATCATCCTAACATTCTTCCTCGATTTCCCATAGATACGCCCTTGCCGGCAGTGGCTGAAAGAATCACTTCTTTACAAAAGAATATGGATCTTCTAAAGGAAAATCTAGAATTGGCTCAGGAAAGGTACAAGAAAGCAGCAGATAAATTTCGTAAACCTGCACCAGCTTTCAAGGTAGGAGATTTGGTCTGGCTGTCAACCAGAAATCTTAAATTAAAGATTCCATCGTCTAAATTGGGACATAAGTACATTGGACCTTATAAGATCAATAAGATTATAAGTGCTGTTGCTTGTCGTCTTCAACTGCCCAGAACTATGAGAATCCACCCTGTCTTTCATGTATCCCTACTAAAGGCTGCAACACCCAATACATTTCCTGGACGTTCTTCTCCTTACCTGAGCCAGTGCTGGTCGATGGTCAGGAAGAATTTATGGTGGAAAGGATTCTAGATTCCAGGTTGTACAGAAATCAGTTGCAATATTTGATTAAATGGCAGGGCTACCAAGTGGAGGACAACTCATGGGAACCAGTCAATAATGTAAATGCTCCTCGCCTGCTCCGCCAGTTTCATCAGAGGTACCCTGACAAGCCTGGTCTGAGGTCATCCGGAGGTTGTCCCTAAGGGGGGAGTAATGTAAGGTTCTTTGTCTCTGTTGACATGTTCCTTGAAATTCAGTTTTCCGTCGGCCATTTTGCTTTCTGTCTTTCTGCAGCTCTTGCCCTCAGTTAATATGGAGTTTCCAGTTTTCATGTTCCCACCCTGATTCTTCCCTCTTGCTTCTTAAGCAGCCTCAGCTGAACAATCAGTGCTCCTGAATCAAGCCTCAGTCAGTCTGTGACCTGACTTCTGGAAACCTTGGACTTGTACTCCAGCTATTCCCTACTGAGGAGCCTTGGAACACTTTTGGACTCTGGAAACCTGCTGTTTGGTGAATCCATGTTTGCAGAGGAATTACGGTACAGAGAAGAGATCCTGAACCTGCTTTGGAGATTTATTGTAGTGCTTGAAGTTACTCTGGCCTGCTGTGTCTCCTGTCGCTGTTCCTGCAAACTGTGTGAACTTTTCAGCATGCTTGTATGAAGTAATACAAGTCATTTCATATCAACCTGTGTCTCCTGTGTTTTCCTCGCACCAAGCACAAGACGCTATAGGAACTGTACACTATACATGACAGGATCTGTACTGGGAGCAGTGGGGACCGCAGGTATCTGTACTGGGAGCAGTGGGGACCGCAGGGATCTGTACTGGGAGCAGTGAGGACCACAGGGATCTATACTGGGAGCAGTGGGGACCAAAGGGATCTGTACTGGGAGAAGTGGGGACTGCAGGGATCTGTACTGGGAGCAGTGGGGACTGCAGGGATCTGTACTGGGAGCAGTGGGGACCAAAGAGATCTGTACTGGGAGCAGTGGGGACCGCAGGGATCTGTACTGGGAGCAGTGGGGACCAAAGGGATCTGTACTGGGAGCAGTGGGGACCAAAGGGATCTGTACTGGGAGCAGTGGGGACCAAAAGGATCTGTACTGGGAGCAGTGGGGACCGCAGGGATCTGTACTGGGAGCAGTGGGAACCAAAGGGATCTGTACTGGGAGCAGTGGGGACTGCAGGGATCTGTACTGGGAGCAGTGGGGACAGCATGGATCTGTACTGGGAGCAGTGGGGACCACAGGGATCTGTACTGGGAGCAGTGGGAACCGCAGGGATCTGTACTGGGAGCAGTGGGGACCGCAGGGATCTGTACTGGGAGCAGTGGGGACCGCAGGGATCTGTACTGGGAGCAGTGAGGACCACAGGGATCTATACTGGGAGCAGTGGGGACCAAAGGGATCTGTACTGGGAGCAGTGGAGACTGCAGGGATCTGTACTGGGAGCAGTGGGGACCGCAGTGATCTGTACAGGGAGCAGTGGGGACCAAAGGGATCTGTACTGGGAGCAGTGGGGACCAAAGGGATCTGTACTGGGAGCAGTGGGAACCCAGGGATCTGTACTTGGAGCAGTGGGGACCAGGGATCTGTACTGGGAGCAGTGGGGGCCGCAAGGATCTCTACTGGGAGCAGTGGGGACTGCAGGGAACTGTACTGGGAGCAGTGGGGACAGCAGGGATCTGTACTGAGAATAATGGGGACCGCAGAGATCTGTACTGGGAGCAGTGGGGACCGCAGGGATCTGTACTGGGAGCAGCAGGGATCTCTACTGGGAGCATTGATGACCGCAGGGATCTGTACTGGGAGCAGTGGGGACCGCAGGGATCTGTACTGGGAGTAGTGATGACCGCAGGGATCTGTACTGGGAGCAGTGGGGACCGCAGGGATCTGTACTGGGAGCAGTGATGACCGCAAGGATCTGTACTGGGAGTAGTGATGACCGCAGGGATCTGTACTGGGAGTAGTGATGACCGCAGGGATCTGTACTGGGAGTAGTGATGACCGCAGGGATCTGTACTGGGAGCAGTGGGGACCGCAGGGATCTGTACTGGGAGCAGTGATGACCGCAGGGATCTGTACTGGGAGTAGTGATGACCGCAGGGATCTGTAATGGGAGAAGTGAGGACCACAAGGATCTGTACTCGGACCAGTGAGGATCTTAGTGATTTGTACTGGGAGCAGTGGGGACCACAAGGATCTGTACTGGGAGCAGTGGGGACCACAAGGATCTGTACTGGGAGCAGTGGAGACCACAAGATCTGTACTGGGAGCAGTGGGGACCACAAGGATCTGTACTGGGAGTAGTGGTGACCACAAGGATCTGTACTGGGAGCAATAGGGACTGCAGTGACCTGTTCTGAGAGCAGTGGGGACCGCAGTGATCTATACTGGGAGCAGTGGGGACCACAAGGATCTGTACTGGGAGCAGTGGGGACCGCAGGGATCTGTACTGGGAGCAGTGGGGACCGCAGGGATCTGTACTGGGAGCAGTGATGACCGCAGGGATCTGTACTGGGAGCAGTGGGGACCGCAGAGATCTTTACTGAGAGCAGTGGGGACCGCAGGGATCTGTACTGGGAGCAGTGAGGACCACAGGGATCTATACTGGGAGCAGTGGGGACCAAAGGGATCTGTACTGGGAGCAGTGGGGACTGCAGGGATCTGTACTGGGAGCAGTGGGGACCGCAGTGATCTGTTCTGGGAGCAGTGGGGACCAAAGGGATCTGTACTGGGAGCAGTGGGGACTGCAGGGATCTGTACTGGGAGCAGTGGGGACCAAAGGGATCTGTACTGGGAGCAGTGGGGACCACAGGGATCTGTACTTGGAGCAGTGGGGACTGCAGGGATCTGTACTGGGAGCAGTGGGGGCCGCAGGGATCTCTACTGGGAGCAGTGGGGACTGCAGGGATCTGTACTGGGAGCAGTGGGGACAGCAGGGATCTGTACTGAAAATAATGGGGACCGCAGGGATCTGTACTGGGAGCAGTGGGGACCGCAGGGATCTGTACTGGAAGCAGCAGGGATCTCTACTGGGAGCATTGATGACCGCAGGGATCTGTACTGGGAGCAGTGGGGACCACAGGGATCTGTACTGGGAGTAGTGATGACTGCAGGTATCTGTACTGGGAGCAGTGATGACCACAAGGATCTGTACTGGGAGCAGTGATGACCACAAGGATCTGTACTGGGAGCAGTGGGGACCGCAGGGATCTGTAATGGGAGAAGTGAGGACCACAAGGATCTCTACTGGGAGCAGTGGGGACCACAAGGATCTGTACTGGGAGCAGTGGGGACCACAAGGATCTGTACTGGGAGCAGTGGGGACCACAAGGATCTGTACTGGGAGCAGTGGGGACCACAAGGATCTGTACTGGGAGCAGTGGGGACCACAAGGATCTGTACTGGGAGCAGTGGGGACCACAAGGATCTGTACTGGGAGCAGTGGGGACCGCAGGGATCTGTACTGGGAACAGAGGGGACCACAAGGATCTGTACTGGGAGCAGTGGGGACCACAAGGATCTGTACTGGGAGCAGTGGGGACCACAAGGATCTGTACTGGGAGCAGTGGGGACCACAAGGATCTGTACTGGGAGCAGTGGTGACCGCAGTGATCTGTACTGGGAGCAGTGGGGACCGCAGAGATCTGTACTGGGAGCAGCGGGGACCGCAGGGATCTGTACTGAGACTGATTATTTTTAACCTCTTTATTAATGATCTACTGGATGGGATTGAGACTAAAGTGTCAGCCTGATTCTTATTCTTTGCTGACGACACCAAACTGTGTAGGATACTAAAATCTGACCGTGACATTACAATATTATAAAACGATCTGTATAAGATTACTGATGGATAAACACTCGGCAGATGAGGTGTAATGTAGATAAATGTAGAATAAGGTGTCTGGGACGGAGTAATCCTACTGCTGCATATACATTAGATGGGAGAATACTTGGGACTGCAGAACAGAAAAAGGACGGGGGTTTCTGGGTACAAGGAAGCTGAGCAGCAGCACTCAATGTCAGGCAGCAGCCGCAAAAGCAAACGAGATTTTAGGTTTATAAAAAGAGATAAAATCTCGTGATCCCAATGAGGCCTCCCATATATTACAAGAGATGGAGGCCTCTCATATATTACACGGGATGGAGGCCTCTCATATATTACATGGGATGGAGGCCTCTCCTATATTACACAGGATGGAGGCCTCTCATATATTACACGGGATGGAGGCCTCTCATATTACACAGGATGGAGGCCTCCCATATATTACACAGGATGGAGGCCTCTCCTATATTACACGGGATGGAGGCTTCTCCTATGATGAGAGGTTGGAGCAGTTGGGCTTGTTAACCTTAGAAAAAAGACGCCTCAGCGGAGATCTCATTTACATGTATGTATGTGTGTGGTCAGTACAGAGGACGGCACAGGACTTATTCCTTCCCAAGACCGTACTAAGGACCAGGGGGCGATCATTACAGGTGGAAGAAAGGCGATTCCGGCAGCTTAATAAGAAAGGGTTCTTTACAGTTAGAGCAGTCAGACTGTGGAATGAGACCACAAGAGGTAGTGATGGCCGACACTATAACAGATCTTATACAAGGGACGGGTGATTTCCTCCATACACAGAACATTGTGGGTTACAGATAATCTAGTGAAAAAAATTGGTGGAGAAAGGTTGAACTTGATGGACCAAAGTCTTTTTTTTAGCTTTTTTAAGATTGAGGAAGCTTCAGACGAAAGGCTCCTGGATTAATTACCTCAATAATTTCAAATGGACCAATAAACCTGGTACCTAGTTTGGCAGACGGCACTTTGAGCTTAATATTCCTTGTAGAAAGCCAAACTTCGTCCCCAACTCCCAGGTCAGGCCCTTGGAGCGCCGTCTATTAGCAGAAGAAGTGTGTCTAGTCTGAGCCCCTTTCAGGTTTACATTGACTTCCGACCAGATAGTTCTTAACTTATCTACGGAACTTTCTACTCCAGGGACATCTGACATTCTAGAAGAAAATGAACCAACGCGCGGGTGCAGCCCATGATTACAGTAGAAAGGGGTAGTCTTGATGGACTCCTGGTACTGATTATTCATGGCAAACTCTGCTAGCGGCAGGTGTTCCACTCAATCGGACTGATGCTCAGAGATATAACAACGTAGATGCTGCTCAAGAGCTTGGTTGGTGCGCTCGGTTTGACCATTGGTTTCAGGGTGATAGGCAGAGGAAAAGGACAATTCAATTCCAATCCGTTTACAGAATGCCCTCCAAAATTTCAAAACGAACTGGGTGCCCCTGTCGGACACAATATTCACAGGAACACCATGCAATCGTACAACATGTGTAATGAATAGTTTGCTCAGGGTCTCGTAATTAGGTAACCCAGACAGAGGAACAAAATGACACGGCTTGCTGAATCTATCCACCACCACCCAGATACACGTCTTCCCTTCTGAGAGCGGTAGGTCAGTAATAAAGTCCATGGAGACTTGAGTCCAAGGACCCTCAAGAGTAGGCAAGGACTGAAGCCACCCAGGATTATGGGGAAACTTAGCGCGAGCACAGGTTTCACAAGCCAGTACATAGTCCTTACAGTCCTTTGCTATAGTTGGCCACCAAAAATTCCTGGCTACAAGTCTGATGGTGTTATTGATACCTGGATGCCCTGCAAGGACGGAATCATGTGATTCCTTTAGAACTTGAAGGCGGAATGTGGCCAGGACAAATAGTTTTTGGGAAGGAATAGTGTCAGGGGCTTGTTATGGGGATCTACGGATCTCTTCCAGAAGATCCAAAGACACAGCCGAAATAACAATCCCCTTGGCTAATATTGGAGTCAGTTCAGAGTCCTCGACCTGTGAGGGGCAAAAACTTCGAGAAATGGCATCAGCCCTTACATTTTTAGTACCCGGTCGGAAAGTGATAACAAAATCAAATCTAAAGAAGAACAAGGCCCACCTTGCCTGTCTAGGATTCAGTCTTTTTGCTGACTCCAAGTAGGTCAGGTTCTTGTGGTCAGTAATTACGGTGATCTTATGTTTGGCACCTTCGAGGAAGTGGCGCCATTCCTCGAAGGCCCATTTGATTGACAACAATTCCTGATTACCTATATCATAATTCCTCTCGGTGGAAGAGAAATTTCGGGAAAAGAAGGCACACGGATGAAGTTGAGAGAGGGATGCAGTGCCTTGCGATAGCACTGCTCCTACTCCAACTTCAGAGGCATCTACCTCTACAATAAAGGGGCGGTCCAGTTCAGGCTGAACCAATATCGGGTTAGAGGAGAAACATTCCTTTATTGCAGAAAATGCATGAAGTGCTTCAGGCTTCCAGTTAACCACATCCGCCCCTTTCTGAGTCAAGTCAGCAAGTGGTTTGGCTATCTCGTAAAAACCTTTAATGAATTTACGATAATAGTTAGCGAAACCCAGAAATCGCTGCAGTGCCTTTAGAGACTTGGGTTGTACCCATTCCTTAATGGGTTGGATTTTAGAAGCATCCATGCAAAACCCCTTAGCCGACAAAATATACCCCAGAAACTGTATCTCCTAGGTCATGAAGACACATTTTTCTAGTTTGGCGAATAAAGAATGCTCTCTGAGTCTCTGGAGGACAGAGCAGACGTGTTGGACGTGCGTCCTAAGGTCAGAAGAGTAAATCAGGATGTCGTCCAAATAAACGACCACATAAACACCACTGATGTCTCTGAAATCTCGTTCACAAAATTCTGAAACACTGCAGGTGCAGTACTGAGCCCGAACGGCATTACGAGATATTCAAAGTGGCCGAGGGGTGTGTTAAATGCGGTCTTCCACTCATCTCCCTTTCTTATACGGACAAGGTTATATGCTCCTTGGAGGTCAAGTTTAGTAAACCAACGGGCTCCCAACAGCTGATTATAAAGATCAGGAATGAGTGGAAGCAGATACTGTTTTTTCACAGTCATTGCGTTTAACTCACGGTAATCAATGCAAGGTCTGAGACCACCATCTTTCTTTTCCATAAAAAAGAACCCAGCCCCAACTGGTAAGGTGGATGGTCAAATAAACACTTTTCGCAAACTGTCTGCTATATAGTCTTTCATGTCCTGACGTTCTAGACCAGAGAGATTACATATTCTCCCCTTTGGGAGACGAGAATCCGATACCAAGTCTATGGGGCAATCGTACTTTCTATGAGGGGGTAATTTCTCTGATTTCAATACAGAAAATACATCCTCATAATCTCTGAATGCATAAGGAACAGAGGGAGGTGTGAGCTTAACTTGGTTCACTGATAGCAATATACAGTCATCCTGACACTCTGGGCTCCAGCGCACGATATCACCCAAGTGCCAGTCTATGACTGGATTATGTTCGCGTAACCATGGCATACCCATAATAACAGCGGATGATAAATTATGGATAACAAAAAATGACACATGTTCATCATGTAATGATCCCATTGACATTGATACTTCCTCAGTGACAAACTCCACTCCACCCTGGACGATAGGTGTGCCTTTTATCGTAGTGGTTTTAATGGGGGCATTAAGTTAAGCCTTAGCAATGGTACGCCAAGATTCCTTGCTACCAGGAAGTCTATGAAATTCCCTTCTGAGCCACTATCTACATAAGCCTCCACACACACAGATTTCTTCAGGTAGGACAAAGAAGTAGGTAAAAGGACTTTGGCCGCATCAGCGGGCAATACCTGGGCACCTGGGCAGGCATGGCCAGAGCTACCCAGGTGCTGACATCCAGGGAGTGAAGACTTCTGACGTCCAGTGTTTTCCCAGAGGTCTCCAGACTGTAGCTTGTGCAGCATGTTAGTACAAGATGATGGGAGTGATCGTCCACAGGACTGAGCAATGAAGCAGGACACAGGTGCTTCAGCAGCAAAATCAGCTCAGGGAAAGAGAGGAAGGGAAAAAATAAATCAGGGAAAAGGTAGTGGGAGAGAAAAAAAAGGTAAGGTAATGGCTTTATATATATTCTGGATATACATAAAAATGGTTGTGGCCAGATATAATGTGACATCCATCCGCTGAGAGTCTGATGCCTCTTTCACACTTCAGTCGTTTGGCGTCTGTTAAAATCCGCCAAAGTGTGAAAAAAGCGAATCCACCACAAAAGAGGAAAAACGGATGCAAACGGATCCGCTTTCAGACGGATCCATCATGAACTTTTCAAGCCGGAAAATGTATTGTATGCATGTCTGGCACGGAGGAGAGAGAGAGAGAGACCCGGACAGTGTTCTCAGCATTTTCTATGGAAGCAACGGATCCGCTGGCGGATTCCACCAAAAACGGATGGCAGCGGATCCGCCACCCAAAGGCGCCCATTATACAAAATGGCGGTCGCGGCGGATCCGTCATAGTCCGCCATTTTGACGCACACAATGCATTGGACATTTTCAAAAAAAGGCGAACGCCAAATTTGTGACGGATCCGTCAAAAAACGGATCAAACGGACGACCATCCGTCAAAATCCGTCACTAATGCAATTCAATGAGAAAAAAGCGGATCCGCCAAAAAAAAAATGGCGGATCCGTTTTTTCACACTTTGGCGGATTTTGACTGACGTCGCACGACTGAAGTGTGAAAGAGGCCTAAGCTGCAGGTAAGACAGGACCTCGAGAAACCCTGAGACCCTTTACCCCCATACAGGGATCTGGAATTACAGTGGAGCCCAAGGGGTAGCTGCCTATAAGAGCAGCGGACCGGAGCAGGAAGGTCGCCAGGAAGGGAAAATTAAACGGGACCGAAAGCGTAGTCAGGAGTCAAGGTCAAACCGGGAGGGAGCAGAGGTACAAAAATCGGCAGGCAGTAGAAGGGTCAAAAATCCAGGCTAAGGTCAGAGACAAAACAGCAATAAACACTAATTCACTGGGGAAACCAAGACTATCTGCAGGACAGGCTTTTTTATTTTGCTTTTTAGCGAGGTTCACTAAATGCTAAAACTGAGCTGCTGTTATGATTCTCCTGGTCATTACGAGTTCATAGACACCAAACATGTCTTGGTTCTTTTTTATTTGAGTGGTGAAAAAAAAATCCAAAGTTTCTTTAAAAAAAAAAAGTCACCATATTCCAAGACCCGTAACGTCTCCATTTTTCATGATCTCGGGTTGAGTGAGGGCTTATTTTTTGCGTGATGAGCTGACATTTTTAACTATAGTATTTTGGTGCATATACGATCTTTTGATCTCCCAATATTTCATTTTAATGCAATGATGCGACGACCAAAAAAAATGTAATTCAGGCGTTTTGACCTTTTTTTTTTACACCATTTACTGATCGGATTAATTGTTTTTATATATTGATAGATTGGGAGATTCTGAACATGGCGATACCAAATATGTGTATTTTTAATTTTTTTTAATTGTTTTATTTTGAATGGGGCAAAAGGGGGGTGATTAAAACTTATATATTTTTTACATTTTTAAAAACATTTAATTCTCACTTTACACTTGCTTCAATAGTCTCCATGGGAGACTAGAAGCTGCGATCTTCCGAACACTTTTGACACATGGAGCAACGGTGCAACAATGCTCTATGTAGCAGATATGCTAACTCGCTATGAACACCGACCGCTGGGCTGCGCTCATAGCCAGCGTCGGACTGGAGCACCTTTGGCCCACCAGAGAAAATCATTCTTGGGGCCCACTATGTAGCTACATAGAAATAAATACAAGACCACCAATTGTGCGGTAAAACTCGCTATATCAGGTTATAATATTAGGTAGTACACATCTTAATTATGTAGCAGGGGTTGGGGTAGAATCATAGAGGGGTAGCCCCATCATAGAATATAATGTAGCCTCCCTCACAGAATATAATGTAGCCCCCCTCGTAAAATATAATGCATCCCTCTCTTATAGAATATAATGCAGCACACCACAAAATATAATGCAACCCCCTAATAAGGTATAACGCAGTCCCCCCATAGAATATAATGTAGCACCCTCATAGGGTCTAATGCAGCCCCCCTCATATAGTATAATGCAGCCCCACCACAGAATATAATGCGGCCTCCCATAGAGTATATTGTAGCCCCCTCATAAGGTATAATGCTGCCCCCCGATATAGTATGATATAGCCCCCCAGAATATAATGTAGTCCCCTGAGGGAATAACGCAGGCCCCCAATAGAGTATACTGTAGCCCCCTCATATAGTTATATGTAGACCCCAGAATATAATGTAGTCCCCTGAGAGAATAATGCAGCCCGACCACAGAATATAATGCAGCCCCCCATAGAGTATACTGTAGCCCCCTCATATAGTAATATGTAGCCCCAGAATATAATCTAGTCACCTGAGAGAATAATGCAGCCCCACCACAGAATATAATGCAGCCCACCATAGAGTATACTGTAGCCACCCTCATATAGTATGATATAGCCCCCCAGAATATAATGTAGTCCCCAGAGAATAATGCAGTCCCCCCACAGAATATAATGTAGCCCCCTTAAAGTATAATGCAGACCCTCTCCACCCCCATCATTGTCCTCATCACCACCTCCATCATTGCCTTTCCCCACCAACCCTATCATTCTCCCCCACCACTGCCCATTCCACCACCTCAATCATTGCCTCCTCCTCCACCACCATCATTGTCCATTTCATCACCTCCATCATTGCCTCCCCCCACCTCATTACCCATCACCTCCATCATTGCCTCCCCCACCATCATTACCCATCACCTCCATCACTGCCTCCCCCCACCATCATTGCCTATCACCTCCATCATTGTCTCCCCCACTTTCATTGCCCATCACCTCTATCATTGTCTCCCCACCATCATTGCCCATCACCTCCATCATTGCCTCCCCCACCATCATTGCCCATCACCTTTATCATTGCCTCCCCCACCGACAACATTGTCCATCACCTCCATCATTGCCTCCCCACCATCATTGCCCATTTCATCACATCTATCATTGCCTCCCCCACCACCATCATTGCCCATCACCTCCATCATTGCCTCCCCCACCATCATTGCCTATTACCTCCATCATTGCCTCCCCACCATTATTGCTCATCGCCTTCATCATTGCCTCCCCCACCGCCATCATTGTCCATCACCTCCATCATTGCCTCCCCCACCATCATTGCCCATCACCTCCATCATTGCCTCACCCATCATTGTCCATCACCTTCATCATTGCCCATCACCTTCATCATTGCCTCCCCCACTGACATCATTGCCCATCACCTTTATCATTGCCTCCCCCACCATCATTGCCCATCACCTTCATCATTGCCTCCCAACACCGCCATCATTGCCCATCACCTCCATCATTGCCTCCCCCCACCAACCGTCACACACACACACACAAAGCACCGCACCACATACACACACACAGGCACACAGCACAGCTCACCTCCCTGCAGCAGCGGCACATCACAGCAGCCTCTTCCACGCCGGCAGCTTTCTGTCTGAGACCCCGTGCTGGATGATGACATCATCCAGCTGGGCTGTCTCAGACAAGAAGAGCCGTGCAGGAAGTCAGGATGTGCTGCTCTGTGAGTCTGTGTGTATGTGGTGCGGTGCTCTGTGTATGTGTGTGGTGCATGAAGCTTTACATGCGGGCAGTGTTAGCTGCAGCCTGCGGCTAACACTGCCCGATATTAAAGAGAAATGGTATTCATGCCTCTCCACACCCATAGGGGCTGGGGAAGCGTGAATATTCATTTAGCTTTAGCAGCGGGGACAGGATCCTGCCTCCAGCTGCTGCTACGCTGGTACAGGGTGGGCCCCTTTGACTCAGGGCCCCCATAGCCACTGGCTGGGGGACCCTGGAGCAGTGGGGGCTGTTGTGTTTCGGTAGCTGAGGAGGACAGGAACAACAGCAGGGCAGCAGAACACCTGAGATGTTGGTAACTGATGGGTTGCAGAATTCTAAACTAACGACACAACTAGAGGTAGCCGTGGAACGTTCCTACGTTGATCCTAGACGCCTCGTCACAGCCTGAGAGATAACTACACCTAAAGGCAGAAAGATGAAAGCTATCTGCCCCTGAGCAGATCCCCAAAGAAAATAGGAAGCCCCCAAACATATAATGGCGGTTAGACAAGATGAAAACACAAACATAGGCAGAAAATAGACTGAGCAAACGCTGGGGCCACAAGCTGACTAAATAGGATAGGAAAGGAGAGATTACTTTCTGCAACCCAGAAAACCCTACAAAAATCCAACAATTCTGATTACAAAAATACTGAGATCACACAATCTCGCCACCCGCTAAATCAGATCTCAGTGTGAACAAAACCAAGCTGCAGCCGCTGAAAAACAGGAAAAAGCAAATGAGCAAATAACAGTGGCTGCAGATAAACTGTGAGGAGCTCAGGCCCCAGGAGGGGACCTGGCTAACCCCACAAAAGTGCAGAAAACAATGGAAAAAGCAAGCACAAAAAGAAAAGCAAAAAATATTTTATCTGAAAGCAGGAGATGCAGGCAAGACTCCAGCAAACTTCCAAATGAACCAGGAACCACAATTGAGACAAGAACAATTGATCACCGGCAACCATCATGGGAGGGAACCTCCCTTATATCAGACCAGTCAGTGAACCCAGATTGCCATTCCTCGCTGAAAGGTTCAGTACTGTCTGTAACCACCAGAGGGAGCCTCTGCTCAGAAACCATCTCTAGCACATTCATAACAGGGGGCCCTTGGAGCAGTGAGGGCCCTAGGCAGCTGCTGGCCAGTATGCCAGCAGGTGTCAGTGCCTGGGCCCACCGGAGAATCCTCCAGTTCTCCGGTGGCCAGTCCGAGCCTGCTCATAGCTATCCATCTATGACAACCACAGGGGTCTGCTCCAGACCCCGGGTTGTAATGTCAACCCATTGGTGATACGAGGTCATGTGACATGGGCACCGATGGGTGGGATTATCTTTTGATATTTGTATACCTAGGCTATCTGACTGAGCACTCCGCCCCTCAGCCTCAGGTGTTTTTAATTACATCAGGATCCTACCTTCACAAAGAGATGTAGACTTTAGTCTAGGAGAGGATTCACATTAGGCAGGTCCCAGCAACGAGAATCGCCTTATCGTGGTTGCCGGGTACACATTAATTGGCCAATTTATGCACTAAGCATTCTCAATTTTTCCTATTTTCTAGAGCAGTAATGCAATTCATATTTCATGTTTGCATGCTATAGCGCTACAGAGTGCTACTTTGTTAGTTATATATGGAGATGGCTTCTCTTAGTATGCACCTGTTTACACTTTCAGTCTTTTGATATTAGCATGATGTTATGAGTCACAAGTCTACAATCATATAGAGTGACTGCAGACTTTTGTGTCAATCCTGTGCCAATCGCGCTTCCAGCGAAAGCATATTAAATGCTACTGTCACAGACTGACAGCATCATTTAACATGTTTAACAGCCGTGGGTGGAACATGCAAAGGTGGATGGAACGAGACATGATGTCCCTGGTGTGCTCAATTGGATTCAGGTCTGGGGAACGGGCAGGCCAGTCTAGAGCATCAATGCCTTCATCATGCAGGAACTGCTGACACTTCTGCCATATATGATCTAGCATTGTCATGCATCAGAAGGAACCCAGCGCCCAGTGCACTTGCACATGGTCTCACACTCGGTCTGATGATCTCATCCCGGTACCTAATGGAAGTCAGGGTACCTCTGTGTTAAGTTTCGGTAGCTGAGGAGAAATTGCAAAAAATAGCTAAAGTAGTAATACACCAGAGAGGCTGGAAACTATTGGAATGCAGTACACTAAACTAACCGCCACACTAGAAGTAGCCGTGGAGCGTACCTACGGTGATCCTAGACGCCTCGTCACAGCCAGAGAGATAACTACACCTAAAGGCAGAAATATGAAAGCTATCTGCCCCAGAGCAGAATCCCCAAAGAAATAGAAAGCCCCCAAACATGTAATGGCAGTAAGACAAGAAGAAAACACGGACACAGACAGAAAATAGAATGAGCAAATGCTGGGGCCCAATCTGTCTAGATAGAAAAGTATAGGAAAGAATTCTGACTGCAACCCAAAAAAACCCTGACAAAAATACCAACACTTCTGATTAACAAAAAACCTGAGATCACACGATCTCTACCACCTAAATGAGATCTCTGGTGTAACTCACAACAACTCAGCAAATAAAAAGTGACAAAGGAACAAAGCAAAAGTGCAAACACAAAATGAGCACAATTGCAGCACCAGACCCCAAAAGGGGACCAGGCTGTAGTCCACTGCAAGCAGCAAACCAGCAGTGAAATTCAAACAGAGGAAAAAAAAACAGCAAAACACTTATCTGAATGAGAGCAGGAAAGCAAGCTGTGCTCCAAGCAAGACCAGGAGGAACAATTGATTACCGGCAAGGCTGATGGGAACTCAGGTCACTTATATCATACCATTCAGAGCCAGCTGAAGGCCATTCAGTAATTAGTTCATTACCCTCAGCAACCACCGGAGGGAGCCCCAGCTCAGAAGTCGCCTCCAAAGTATTCACAACAGTACACCCCCCCTTGAGGAGGGGTCACCGAACTCTCACCTGCGCAACCAGGCCGATCAGGATGAGCTCGATGATATGCACGGATAAGTCTCCCAGCATGGATGTCCGAAGCAAACACCAAAGAATTGTCCTCCTGACCATAACCTCTCTACATAACCAAATACTGGAGTTTCCGTCAGTCATGGTTTACTGGGTTCTTGGATCAGGTAGTCGCGGGGTTAACTTGGTTGGCTCTTTCTGGGTCCTGGGAGGCTTTTTATAGCCTCACTGTGAAGCCAGTCTTTGTCGTTTATACTCTGACCTTTGGCTGAGTGTGTCTGACCCTGTGCTTGTGCCAGTGCTTTGTGCCTGTGCTACATTTTATGCTTGCTTGGTTCTGATTTGGCTGTGTCCCTGTTACGAGTTTTGCCTGTCCCTTTTGTACTGCGTTGCTCTGTCTGTGTATGACCCCTTGGCTGTGTTCTGATTATTCTCTGCCTGCTCCTTTTGTACTTCGTCGTCCTTTATGTGTATGACCTGGCTATCCTGACTATCCATTCTGTCTATGCCCCTTGGTAACTTTATTTCGTAGTTACCCTTCTAGAAGTTTTCCTTTACCTCCTAGATCTCTGGAGCTTAGGCCACGCCCCTAGGCAGTCACGTGCCTGCAGGTCCTTCGGCCTGAAACATTCTCTACCTGATACTGCTGCCTCTGAGTGACGTGTGCTGGCTCCGCCCCTTGGCAGTCACATGGTGCGGAAGGTCCTGTGTCCTCAGAAACACACGTCTTCTCTGCTGCGGTTCTACTATACAGGTATCGTTGTGCACAGTTTGTTCACTCTGGACACACGCACTGGCTCAGTGAGCAAGTGCAGTGCGGTGTGCCTGACATTATAAACGACCGTTACATTTTTTTTTCTGAGGGGGAGATTTAGGAGTGTTATCCCCATGGATCCCATGCAGGTGTTAGCAGGTCAGGTGAAACATCTGACGCAAAGGTTCCAGGAGTTCAATGTTGAGCAGCGCATGATGGCTCAGACCCAGCAGCAGCTGGTAGATACCATACTGGGGGCTGTCGCTACGGGGTCTTTGGGTTCTGGTGGTAAGGATGTGTCATTGGTGTCTCCTGAATCTCCAGTTAAACTGCCCGACTACTTCTCAGGGGATAAAAATGAGTTCAGAGCCTTCAGGGAGGGGTGTAAACTTTTTTTCTCCCTGAGGCCTCGCTCTTCTGGGGATGAGTTCCAGAGGGTGGGGGTCATTATTTCCCTACTTCGGGGGGCCCCCACAAGCCTGGGCTTTTTCTCTCTCTCCTTCTGCTCCTGAGAGGATGACTGTTGATACGTTTTTTCATGCCCTGGGCCGCATCTATGATGAGCCTGACAGGGTCCGTATGGCTGAGGACATGGTTATGAGTGTTCGTCAGGGTAAACATTCAGCCGAGTGGTTCTGTTCGGAGTTCCGACGTTGGGCAGCGGAGGTCTCCTGGAGTGATGCCTGTTGTGAATGGGTTTGAGATGAGTTCTGAGCAGAGGCTCCCTCTGGTGGTTACAAGCGGTGCTAGTCTGTCCAGTGAAGATTGTGAGGAATGGGAATCAGGTGTTACTGACTGGTCTTATATAAGGGAGTCACCTTCCCATCAGGGTTGCCGGTGATCAATTGTTCTGGTCTGAATCCTTTATTCCAGTTTCCCTTGTAGCCTGCTGTGTCGTGTCTGCATCTCCTGCTAACAGATAAGACATTTTCTTCTTTTGTGTTTGTGCTATATTTTTGCATTTTGTCCTGCACTTCTGTGGGGGCCTTCAGGGTCCCCTCCGGGGGCTTCTGCCCTCTCAGTTTTGTTCATCCACTGATGTTTGTACTTTTGCTTTTTCCAGTTTTTTCAGTGGCTGCTGTTTTGATTTTGTTACACCAGAGAACTAATTTAGGTGGAAGAGGTCGTGTGATCTCAGGTGTTTTTGAAATTAGTAGAGTTGGTGCTTTTCAGGGTTTTCTGGGATTGTAGTAAGTACCCTTCCTATCCTTTTCTATTTATTTAGTTTGGGCCCCAACGTTTGCTCATACTATTTTCTTTCTGTGTCAGTATTTCATCTTGTCTAACCGCCATTACATGTTTGGGGGCTTTCTATTATCTTTGGGGTTCTGCTCCAGGGCAGATAGCTTTCCTATATCTATCTTTAGGTGTAGTTAGTTTCTCAGGCTGTGACGAGGCGTCTAGGACCAACGTAGGAACGCTCCACGGCTGCCTCTAGTTGTGGTGGTTAGTCAGGGTACTGCAATCTCATAGATTCCAACTGCTCTGGTGTATTGCCTTTTTTACCTGCACTCCTCAGCTACCGAAACATAACAGTATCACCGGCCTAAAAATTGAAAATTGTATGGTACTCACAGAAGGGAAAAAATATTGTCAGAGTTGTCAGAGATATTTTTCTGTTTGTTGCATTTTTTTTTTTTCCCTCTGTATCTCTGGGTGCTGGGGATGATCTTTTCTCTCAATGGAGTTTGCACAGTTGTCTGGCCGTGTGGATCAGCTTGCCACTGAGGTTCGGAGTATCGCTATCTATCTTGCTGGGTTGCCTGTTGTGGAACCTAGGATTCCCATGCCAGATTTGTTTTTAGGGGATCGAGCTAAGTTTCAGATTTTCAAAAATAATTGTAAATTGTTTTTTGCCTTAAAATCTAAGTCCTCAGGGAACGCAGCGCAGCAGGTTCAAATTATCATCTCTCTCCTGCGCGGCGATCCTCAGGATTGGGCTTTTTCCCTGATACCTGGGGATCCTGTTTTGAGTGATGTTGATGCATTTTTTCAGGCCTTGGGGTTATTGTACGATGAGCCTAATGTCACTGATCAAGCTGAGAAAGCCTTGTTGGCATTAAATCAGGGGCTTGATGACGCTGAGTTATACTGTCAGAGATTCCGTAGGTGGGCAGTCCTGACCAAATGGAATGACGACGCTTTGGCAGCCCTTTTCCGGAAGGGTCTGTCAGATAATGTAAAGGATGTTATGGTGGGATTCCCGGTCCCCTCTGGTCTCAATGATTCTATGTCATTAGCGATTCAAATTGACAGACGTTTGCGTGAGCGGAGAAGTATGCGTGAAATGGTGTTGCCTTGTGAACCAGCTTCTGAACCCATGCAGTGTGATAGAGTGGTGTCTGGGGCACAGCGTCATGAGTTTCGAAAGCGCAATGGGTTATGTTTCTACTGTGATGATGCCTCTCATGCTATTTCAGTCTGCCCTAAGCGGGGAAGACGTTTTGCACGCTCAGTTGTCTTGGGTAGTGTTCAGACTAAGTTTTTATTAACTGTCACTCTGATATGCTCTCTGTCCTCATTTTCTGCTCAGGCTTTCGTTGATTCTGGAGCAGCTATTAACCTGATGGATTATGATTTTGCTAAACGTTGTGGATTTCCCTTGATACCCCTACAGA
The DNA here is from genome assembly GCA_033576555.1 of Oophaga sylvatica. Taxonomy (NCBI): domain Eukaryota; kingdom Metazoa; phylum Chordata; class Amphibia; order Anura; family Dendrobatidae; genus Oophaga; species Oophaga sylvatica. The sequence continues at coordinate 154,856,888 of JARQOD010000008.1, forward strand.
AGTCTATTCCCCTACTGGGGATCGATTCTACCCCTTTGGCTGAGAATAAACCCCAGTTTTCTACTCAGGTGATAATGAGGGTTGAACCTGATCACCAGGAGTGCTGCAAATTTTTGGTTCTGTATAATCTGCTGTTATGTTTCGGTAGCTGAGGAGTGCAGGTAAAAAAGGAAATACACCAGAGCAGTTGGAATCTATGGGATTGCAGTACCCTGACTAACCACACCAACTAGAGGCAGCCGTGGAGCGTTCCTACGATGGTCCTAGACGCCTCGTCACAGCCTGAGAAACTAACTACACCTAAAGATAGAAATAGGAAAGCTATCTGCCCCGGAGCAGAACCCCAAAGATAATAGAAAGCCCCCAAACATGTAATGGCGGTTAGACAAGAGGAAATACTGACACAGAAAGAAAATAGTATGAGCAAACGCTGGGGCCCAAACTATCTAAATAGAAAAGGACAGGAAGGGTACTTACTGCAATCCCAGAAAACCCTGAAAAAACCAACTCTACTAATTTCAAAATCACCTGAGATCACACGACCTCTACCACCTAAATTAGTTCTCTGGTGTAACAAAAACAGCAGCCACTGAAAAAACTGGAAAAAGCAAAAGTACAAAACACAGTGGCTGGACTAAACTGAGAGGGCAGAACCCCCCGGAGGGGACCCAGAAGGCCCCCACAGAAGTGCAGGACAAAATGCAAAAATATAGCAAAAACACAAAATAAGAAATTGTCTTATCTGATAGCAGGAGATGCAGACAAGACACAGCAGGCTACAAGGGAAACTGGAAAGAAGGATTCAGACCAGAACAATTGATCACCGGCAACCCTGATGGGAAAATGATTCCCTTAAATAAGACCAATCAGTAACACCTGATTCCCAATCCTCACTAGTACCGCTTGTAACCACCAGAGGGAGCCTCTGCTCAGAACTCATCTCAAACACATTCACAACAGTACCCCCCCCTTGAGGAGGGGTCACCGAACCCTCATTTGAGCAACCAGGTCGGTCAGGATGAGTTCTATGATACGCACGGATAAGTCTCCTAGCATGGATGTCCGAAGCAAACACCCAAGAATTATCTTCCTGACCATAACCTCTCCATTTAACCAAATACTGGAGTCTTCGTCTAGAAAAACGAGAATCCAATATTTTCTCAACCACATACTCCAGATTGCCCTCAACCAAAACAGGGTCAGGAGGCACAGCAGCAGGAACCACTGGCTCAACAAACCTCTTCAACAAGGACTTGTGGAACACGTTATGGATCTTAAATGTCCCTGGAAGAAGCAAACGAAAAGAAACAGGATTAATAATCTCCATGATCTTATAAGGTCCAATGAACCTAGGCTTAAATTTAGGAGATGCTACTCTCATAGGAATATTCTTTGAGGACAACCAGACCAAGTCCCCCACTTTAAACCGAGGACCACCAGTCCTATGCCGGTTAGCAAACCGCTGGGCCTTCTCCTGAGAGAGGGACAACCTCTCCACTACCTGGTCCCAAATCTGCTGCATACGCTCAACAACAGAGTCAACACCTGGACAGACAGAAGCCTCCGTCTGTCCTGAAGAAAATCGAGGGTGAAACCCAGAATTACAGAAAAACGGAGACATCAAAGTGGCAGAGCTAGCCCTATTATTAAGAGCAAACTCAGCCAAAGGCAAAAAAGAGACCCAGTCATCCTGATCAGCAGACACAAAGCATCTTAGATAAGTCTCCAAAGTCTGGTTTGTTCTCTCAGTTTGACCATTGGTCTGAGGATGAAATGCCGAGGAGAAAGACAATTGAACACCCAGTTTAGAACAAAAAGTCCTCCAAAATCTGGAAACAAACTGGACTCCTCTGTCAGACACAATGTTCTCAGGAATGCCGTGTAAACGAACCACGTGCTGAAGGAACAACGGCACCAATTCAGAGGAGGAAGGCAACTTAGGTAATGGCACAAGATGTATCATTTTGGAAAACCTATCACAAATTACCCAGATGGTGGTCATTCTCTGAGAAACAGGAAGATCGGAAATGAAATCCATAGAGATATGGGTCCATGGTCTCTTGGGCACAGGCAATGGCATCAACAAACCACTAGAGCGAGAGCAAGGCTTGGAGCGAGAGCAAGTCCCGCAGGACTGCACAAATTCCCTGACATCGCGAGACAAGGTAGGCCACCAAAAGGACCGACTAACCAAGTCTCTGGTACCAAAAATTCCGGGATGCCCAGCCAATGCGGAACAATGAATCTCAGACATAACACTCTTTTTCCATTGGTCCGGGACTAACAATTTTCCAACAGGGCAGCGCTCGGGCCTATCCTCCTGACACCCCTCCAGAGCAAGTCTCAAATTGGGCGAGATGGCGGAAAGAACTACACCCTCCTTCAAAATAACAGAGGGATCAGATAGCTCAGGAGAGTCCGCAAGGAAACTCCTCGAGAGGGCATCCGCCTTAACATTCTTAGTGCCAGGAAGAAAGGAAACCACAAAATTAAAACGTGTGAAAAACAAGGCCCACCTGGCCTGTCTAGGATTGAGTCGCTTGGCAGATTCCAGATAGACCAGATTCTTATGGTCCGTAAGGACCACCACCTGATGTTTGGCTCCCTCCAGCCAATGTCTCCACTCTTCAAAAGCCCACTTCATGGCCAATAACTCCCGATTACCCACGTCATAATTACGTTCAGTAGGAGAAAATTTTCGAGAGAAAAAGGCACAAGGGTTACTTTTAGAGGTCTCTGGATCTTTTTGGGACAAAACGGCACCTGCCCCAATTTCAGAGGCATCAACCTCCACCTGAAATGGCAGAGAAACATCAGGCTGCCGTAGAACAGGAGCAGAAGTGAATCTCTGCTTAAGTTCCTGAAACGCAGAGACTGCCTCAGGAGGCCAATTCACCACATCAGAACCCTTTCTGGTCAAATCAGTTAATGGTTTAACAATAACAGAGAAATTACCAATAAATTTACGAGAAAAATTGGCAAAACCCAAAATCTCTGAAGAGCCTTTAATGAAGTAGGTTGGACCCAATCACAGATGGCCTGAACCTTGACCGGGTCCATTTCAATAACAGATGGGGACAAAATGAATCCCAGAAATGAGATCTTCTGTACGCCAAAAAGACACTTTGATCCCTTCACATACAGAGCATTCTCTCTCAAAATCTGGAATACAGTTCGAACATGTTTCACATGAGAGTCCCAGTCATTAGAAAAAATCAAGATATCATCCAAATAAACAATCAGAAACTTGTCCACAAAATCCCTGAAAATGTCATTCATGAAGGACTGGAAGACGGAAGGAGCATTAGTGAGCCCAAAGGGCATCACAAGGTACTCAAAATGCCCTTCAGGGGTGTTAAATGCCGTCTTCCATTCATCCCCGTGCTTAATGCGAATAAGGTTATACGCCCCCTGAGGTCAAGCTTGGTAAACCAAGTAGCGTTTTTCACCTGGAAAACAGGTCAGAAATCAAGGGTAACGGGTATTGATATTTCACAGTAATATTGTTCAAGAGACGATAATCAATACACGGCCTTAATGAACCATCTTTTTTGGCCACAAAGAAAAAACGGCACCTAAGGGTGAAGAGGATGGTCTGATATGACCCTTCTCCAATGATTCCTTGATATAAGACCGCATAGCGTCATGTTCAGGTACAGACAAGTTAAAAAGGCGACCCTTAGGGAATTTACTACCTGGCACTAATTCATAGCGCAGTCATAGCTCCTATGGGGAGGTAAGGATGCAGATTTACTTTCGCTAAACACATCAGAAAAATCAAACAAAAAGTCAGGAACATCCTCAGCCTGGGGGAGGCAGAAAAACAGGAGTGTTGGTATTAACACATTGGCAGCCCCAACTGGTTACAGACACAGATTTCCAATCCAAAACAGGATTATGAGACTGTAACCAAGGGAAACCCAGCACGATAATGTCATGCAGATTATATAGAACCAAAAATTTGCAGCACTCCTGGTGATCAGGTTCAACCCTCATTATCACCTGAGTAGAAAACTGGGGTTTATTCTCAGCCAAAGGGGTAGAATCGATCCCCAGTAGGGGAATAGACTTCTGTAGGGGTATCAAGGGAAATCCACAACGTTTAGCAAAATCATAATCCATCAGGTTAATAGCTGCTCCAGAATCAACGAAAGCCTGAGCAGAAAATGAGGACAGAGAGCATATCAGAGTGACAGTTAAATAAAAACTTAGTCTGAACACTACCCAAGATAACTGAGCGTGCAAAACGTCTTCCCCGCTTAGGGCAGACTGAAATAGCATGAGAGGCATCACCACAGTAGAAACATAACCCATTGCGCTTTCGAAACTCATGACGCTGTGCCCCAGACACCACTCATCACACTGCATGGGTCAGCAGCTGGCTCACAAGGCAACACCACTCCACGCATACTTCTCCGCTCACGCAAACGTCTGTCAATTTGAATCGCTAATGACATAGAATCATTGAGACCAGAGGGGACAGGGAATCCCACCATAACATCCTTTACATTATCCGACAGACCCTTCCGAAAAAGAGCTGCCAAAGCGTCGTCATTCCATTTGGTCAGGACTGCCCACCTACGGAATCTCTGGACAGTATAACTCAGCGTCATCAAGCCCCTGATTTAATGCCAACAAGGCTTTTTCAGCTTGATCAGTGACATTAGGCTCATCGTACAATAACCCCAAAGCCTGAAAAAATGCATCAACATCACTCAAAACAGGATCCCCAGGTGTGAGGGAAAAAAGCCCAATCCTGAGGATCGCCGCGCAGGAGAGAGATGACAATTTGAACCTGCTGCGCTGCGTTTCCTGAGGACTTAGATTTTAAGGCAAAAAACAATTTACAGTTATTTTTGAAATTCTGAAACTTAGCTCGATCCCCTAAAAACAAATCTGGCATGGGGATCCTAGGTTCCACAACAGGCAACCCAGCAAGATATGCAGCAATACTCTGAACCTCAGTGGCAAGCTGATCCACACGGCCAGACAACTGTGCAAACTCCATTGGGAGAAAAGATCCTCCCCAGCACCCAGAGATACAGAGGAAAAAAAAAAAAAAATGCAACAAACAGAAAATATTCTGACAACTTTTCTTCCTTCAAAATATTTTTTCCCTTCTGGTGAGTACCATACAATTTTTATGGGCCGGTGATACTGTTATGTTACGGTAGCTGAGGAGTGCAGGTAAAAAGGAAATACACCAGAGCAGTTGGAATCTATGGGATTGCAGTACCCTGACTAACCACACCAACTAGAGGCAGCCGTTGGAGCGTTTCCTACGATGGTCCTAGACGCCTCGTCACAGCTGAGAAACTAACTACACCTAAAGATAGAAATAGGAAAGCTATCTGCCCCGGAGCAGAACCCCAAAGATAATAGAAAGCCCCCAAACATGTAATGGCGGTTAGACAAGAGGAATACTGACACAGAAAGAAATAGTATGAGCAAACGCTGGGGCCCAAACTATCTAAATAGAAAAGGACAGAAGGGTACTTACTGCAATCCCAGAAAACCTGAAAAAACCAACTCTACTAATTTCAAATACACTGAGATCACACGACCTCTACCACTAAATTAGTTCTCTGGTGTAACAAAAACAGCAGCCACTGAAAAAACTGGAAAAAGCAAAAGTACAAAACACAGTGGCTGGACTAAACTGAGAGGGCAGAAGCCCGGGAGGGGACCAGAAGGCCCCCACAGAAGTGCAGGACAAAATGCAAAAATATAGCAAAAACACAAAATAGAAATTGTCTTATTGATAGCAGGAGATGCAGACAAGACACAGCAGGTACAGGGAAACTGGAAAGAAGGATTCAGACCAGAACAATTGATCACCGGCAACCCTGATGGGAAAATGATTCCTTAAATAAGACAATCAGTAAACCTGATTCCCAATCCCCACTAGTACCCCTTGTAACCACCAGAGGGAGGGCCTCTGCTCAGAACTCATCTCAAACCCATTCACAACAATCTGCATGACATTATCGTACTGGGTTTCCCTTGGTTACAGTCTCATAATCCTGTTTTGGATTGGAAATTTTGTGTCTGTTACCAGTTGGGGCTGCCCAAAGTGTTAATACAACACTCTGTTTTTTCTGCTCCCCCAGGCTCAGGATGTTCCTGACTTTTGATTGATTTTTCTGATGTGTTTTAGCGAAAGTAAATTGCATCCTTGCCTCCCCATAGGAGCTATGACTGCGCTATTGAATTAGTGCGGGTAGTAAATTCCCTAAAAGGGCGCCTTTTTAACTTGTCTGTACCTGAAAAATGACGCTATGCGGTTTATATCAAGGAATCATGGAGAAGGGTCATATCAGACCATCTCTTCACCTTAGGTGCCGGTTTTTTCTTTGGGCCAAAAAAAGATGGTTCATTAAGGCCGTGTATTGATTATCGTCTCTTGAACAATATTACTGTGAAATATCAATACCCGTTACCCTTGATTTCTGACTTGTTTTCCGGGTGAAAGTGCTACTTGGTTTACCAAGCTTGACCTCGGGGGGCGTAAAACCTTATTCGCATTAGCACGGGGATGAATGGAAAACGGCATTCAATACCCCTGAAGGGCATTTTGATTTCCTGGTTTGATGCCTTTGGGCTCACTAATGCTCTTCGTCTTCCAGTCCTTCATGAATGACATTTTCAGGGATTTTGTGGACAAATTTATGATTGTTTATTGGATGATATCTTGATTTTTTCTAAGACGGGACTCTCATGTGAAACATGTTCGAACTGTATTCCAGATTTGAGAGAGAATGCTCTGTATGTGAAGGGATCAAAGCGTCTTTTTGGGTACAGAGGATCTCATTTCTGGGATTCATTTTGCCCCCATCTGTTATTGAATGGACCGGTCAAGGTTCAGGCCATCTGTGATTGGGTCCAACCTACTTCATTAAAGGCTCTTCAGGATTTTTGGGTTTTGCCAATTTTTATCGTAAATTTATTGGTATTTCTCAGTTATTTTTAAAACCCATTAACTGATTTGACCAGAAAGGGTTTCTGATGTGGTGAATTGGCCTCCTGAGGCAGTCTCTGCATTTCAGGAACTTAAGCAGAGATTCACTTCTGCTCCTGTTCTACGGCAGCTGAGTTTCTCTGCCATTTCGGTGGAGGTTGATGCCTCTGAAAATTGGGGCAGGTGCCGTTTTGGTCCAAAAAGATCCAGAGACCTCTAAAGTAACCCTTGTGCCTTTTTCTCTCGAAATTTTCTCCTACTGAACGTAATTATGACGTGGGTAATCGGGAGTTTTGGCCATGAAGTGGGCTTTTGAAGAGTGGAGACATTGGCTGGAGGGAGCCAAACATCAGGTGGTGGTCCTTACGGACCATAAGAATCTGGTCTATTGGAATTGCCAAGCGACTCAATCCTAGACAGGCCAGGTGGGCTTGTTTTTCACACGTTTTAATTTTGGGTTTCCTTTCTTCTGGCACTAAGAATGTTAAGGCGGATGCCCTCTCGAGGAGTTTCCTTGCGGACTCTCCTGAGTTATCTGATCCTTCTGTTATTTTGAAAGAGGGTGTAGTTCTTTCCGCCATCTCGCCCAATTTGAGACTTGCTCTGGAGGGGTGTCAGGAGGATAGGCCCGAGTGGTGCCCTGTTGGAAAATTGTTTGTCCCGGACCAGTGGGAAAAGATGTGTGATGTCTGAGATTCATTGTTCCGCGTTGGCTGGGCATCCCGGAATTTTTGGTACCAGAGACTTGGTTAGTCGGTCCTTTTGGTGGCCTACCTGTCTCGTGATGTCAGGGAATTTGTTGCAGTCCTGCGGGACTTGCTCTCGCTCCAAGCCTTGCTCTCGCTCTGTGGTTTGTTGATGCCATTGCCTGTGCCCAAGAGGGCCATGGACCCATATCTCTATGGATTTCATTTCCGACCTTCCTGTTTCTCAGAGAATGACCACCATCGGGTAATTTGTGTGGTTTTCCAAGATGTAATCTTGTGCCATTCCTAAGTTGCCTTCCTCCTTGAATTGGTGCCGTTGTTCCTTCGCAGTGGTTCGTTTACCGGCATTCCTGAGAACATTGTGTTGACAGGGAGTCCCAGTTTGTTCCCAGATTTTGGGGGGATTTTTTTTTCAAAGGGTGTTCAATTGTCTTTCTCCTCGGCATTTCTCTCAGACAATGGTCAAATGAGAGAACAAACCAGACTTGGGACTTTCTAAGATGCTTTGTGTCTGTGATCGGAGGGGGTCTCTTTTTTGCCTTTGGCGAGTTTGCTTTAATTAGGGCTAGCTCTGCTACTTGTGTCTCCGTTTTTTGTAATTCGGGTTTCACCCTCGATTTTCTTCGGACAGACGGAGGCTTCTGTCTGTCCAGGTTTGGGATCTGTTGTGGAGGGTATGCAACTGATTTGGGACCGGTAGTGGAGAGGTTGTCCCTCTTCAGGAGAGGGCCCCAGCGGTTTGTAACGGATAGAATGATGGTCCCTCGGTTTAAAGGGGGGATTGGTTGGTTTTCCTCAAAGAATATTCCTTGAGGTGATCTCCTAAATTTAAGCTGGTTCATTGGCCTTTAAGATCATGGAGATTATTAAATCTGTTTCTTTTCGTTTGCTTCTTCCGGGACATTTAAGATCCTAACGTGTTCCAAAGTCCTTGTTGAAGAGGTTTGTTGGCCAGTGGTTCCTGTTGCTGTGCTCTGACCCTGTTTTGGTGAGGGCAATTGGGATGTGGTTGAGAAAATATTAGATTCTCGTTTTTCTAGACGGAAATCCGTATTTGTTAAAAGGAGAGGTTATGGTCGGAAGCATTTCTTGGGGTTTGCTTCGGACATCCATGCTAGGAGACTTATCCGTGGTATCTGAACTCATCCTGACCGACTGGTTGCTCAAATGAGGGTTCGGGACCCCTTCAAGGGGGGGGTACTGTTGTGAATGGGTTTGAGATGAGTTCTGGCAGAGGCTCCCTCTGGTGGTTACAAGCGGTGTAGTCTGTCCGTGGAAGTTGTGAGGACTGGGAATCAGGGTTATGCGGTTTTATAAGGGAGTCATTCCATCAGGGTTGCCGGTGATCAATTGTTCTGGTCTGAATCTTTATTCCAGTTCCCTTGTGCCTGCTGTGTGTGTGTGCTTCCTGTAACGATAAGACATTTTTTTTCTTTGTTTTGGCCATATTTTTGTTTTGTCCTGCATTTGTGGGGGTTCAGGGTCCCCTCCGGGGGCTTCTGCCCTCTCGTTTTGTTCAGCCACTGTTTTGTCTTTTGCTTTTTCGTTTTTTCAGTGGTGCTGTTTTGATTTTGTTACACCAAGAACAAATTTTGGGGTGGAAAGGTCGTGTGATCTCAGGTGTTTTTAAATTAGTAGGTTGGTGCTTTTTCAGGGTTTTCTGGGTTGCAGTAATTTTACCCTTCCTATCCTTTTTTTTTTGTTAGTTTGGGCCCCGGTTTGCTTCTATTTTTTTTGTGTCGTTTTCATCTTGTCTAACCGCCATTAATGTTTGGGGCTTTCTATTTCTTTGGGGTTTGCTCCGGGGAGATGCTTTTCTTATCTATCTTTGGTGTAGTTAGTTTCTCAGGTGTGCGAGGGTCTAGGAAACGTAGGAACGCCACGGCTGCCTCTAGTTGTGGGTACAGGGTAGAAAATCTCATAGATTCCAATGCTTGGTGTATTGCCTTTTTTACCGCAACTCCTCAGCTACGAAAATAAAGATGCCGCCCTTCGAGGGTTATTCCGCGAGGCCTGTTGAACGTCTCCAGGCGCCCTGGCCCTTCATCCTCCACCTGATTATTTTGGAGGAGCATAACCGGCCGTACGATTGGGACGAGGCTCGCGCCAGGGGTATCTTGCAATGTGAAAACCTCATTTTGCTGGCAGCAAAGAGACTGGAGTATGAGGTCTGGACATGGCACCATCGCTAAAAGAGAAGGAGAGAAGACCATCGGGGAGAAAAAAAACTTGTTTCTATTGTGGGGAGGGACTTGGAGAAAAGATTGCCCCACCGTCCTATCTAAGCGGCGGAAAACTATAGGTCTGGGTAGCGGTCGGGAGGCTGCCCGACCTTCAGGTACTATTTTCCTCAGTTCAAAAAGTGGGTTAAAGGTGGAACTGTTGGTAGAAACTATGTTTTTTTCGACAGCATTGGTGGACAGTGGTTCATCTTCAATCTGATCGTTCCTGTGTCGTCTCCCAACATAAGTTAGGGACATCAGGTGGAGACCCCCTTTAAAATTGTTGTATCGACTTTTCCCCCTCTTACCGAACAGGGTTCTTTATGTTTCCAAAAGGTTTTCTTTGCGGCGTTTCCCACAAGGAAGACATGTAAAAGTTTTGCATGGACAAATTCCCCACAGCGTGTGCGGGTATGCCCATGGCTTCACGCCACAACCCGGTGATTGACTGGGAATAGGGGAGTTTATTAAAGGGGACCCATGGTGATTTGCCTAAACTGTTTATGTATGAAATTGCAAAACCTGTTCAGTGTTTGTGGTTGGAGGGTATCCGGGTACCTGAAAGACTTTGGGAGTGTTCTCTGAAATGGGTGAGGCTCTGCCCCCGCTTAGATATTTTGACTGTGCTATTGATCTTGTCCCGGGAGCCAAATGCCAAGGCCCGTTTTTTAATTTGTCAGGCCGGAGGCCGGGTATGAAGCAAACATCGCTGAAGTCTTCGCAAAAGGGCTATAAGGCCCTCAGTGTCCCCCGTGTGCGGGGTTCTTCTTGTTAAAAAAAAAAAGGATGGCGGTTACGTCCTGCCTCGACTTTCGAGAATTAATAAAATCAAGCAGGAAAATCCCCCTGCCTTGATTCCTATCTCTGTAACCAGCTCTCTGGGGCCAATGGTTTTCAAAATTGGACCTCAGGGGGGCTTAAATTTGATAAGAGTACGGGAAGGGGATGAGTGAAAATGCTTTTTTTACTACTGAGGGGTTATTTGAGAATCTCGTCATGCCTTTTGGTCTCACCAATGTCCAGTGGTTTTTTAAAATTTCTTAATTAGTTTTTTCGGCCTCTTGGCCGTTTTGTTGTGATATTTGGAGATATATATATATTCCTCTGACAGCATTCAATTTATCACATGTTAAAACTGTGTTTCAAAGATCAGGGAAAATCATTTTTGTTAAGTGGAGAAATGTTCTTTTTTTTGTTCAGGGCTAGTTTTTGGGTCTTATAAATTCTCCACAGGGGTTTTCGTATGGATCCAAGAAGGTGCAAGCCATTATGGAGTGGGTCCGCCTCGGGACCCCTTTTTGGACTCCAGCGTTCTTGGGTTCGCGAATTATACGCAGGTTTATCAAGGGTTTTTCTCAGATTGTGAAACCCTCCGGATCTCCAAAGTAAAGAGGCAGATGAGGAACTGGTCCCCCTCGGCCAAAAATCTTTTTTAACTTTAAAAAAATTGTTTACTCCGCTCCTTTGGTTCAACCGATAGCCAAGCCGTTTGTGGTTGAATTGATGCTTGGAGGTTGGGGGGGGGCAGTGTTGTCCAGGGACCTACTTCTCTGATAACCTCAAACCTTGTGCCTATTTCTCGAAAAAAATTTCTCGGTGAGAGAAATGATGACGTTGGTAATAGAGAATTTAGCAATCAAATAGGCTTCGGGAATGGAGCTTTTTTGGAGGGGGCGGCTACCCATCACAGTCATCACCGACCACAAAAACCTAGGTATATCAAATTGCTAAAGATGACTCCTAGGCAAGCCCGTTGGTCACTTTTTTTTCCGTTTCATTTTCTTAATTTTCGCCCCAGGTCTAAAAACGGAAAGTGATGCTTTATCACGTAGTTTTGGCCGTTTGCCCCTGCCCCGCCGTCCCCCTTCTTCAACCCAATGTCTTATAGCTGAAAGTGTCGTGGAATTGAGCGGGAGATTGTGGGGTCAATTTTAGCCCAAGGTCCAAACCGAAAACAAATTGTTTGTTCCTCGCAGTAGCCCAGGTCCTGCGGGGTTCCATGATTCAAAAGAGTGCTCACCGGATTTCTGCCACACGAGAGGCAGTGGTAGAGTTTTTTGGTGGCCTTTGATGGCTTCAGTATTAAAGAAGATGTCGCTGGTGTGGGGTATGCGCTGTTCTAAGAGTTATTCCCGGCGGCGGCCGGGGAATTGGTGCCTTTGCCAATTCCAGGAGGCCATGGACCCCTTGTCCATGGACTTATTACCAACCTTCCTTTTCCGGGGATAACCGGTTTCTGGTAGTTGTTGACAGGTTTTCTAAGTTAGCGCATTTTTTTACCTTGGAAGTTACTTCTCAGAACTTCGCTAAGCATTTCCTCGCCAGATTGTGGGGGTTACATGGGGTACTTTGAATATTGTATGTGACAGAGGGGCACAATTTGGGGCCCAAAAGTTTTGGCGGGCTTTTTGCAAAGGTTGGGGTATCTTTGTCCTTTTCTCAGGCTAACACCAGAGGTAACGGGAGCGGAGGCACCAACCGTCGCTTGAACCAATTCTTCGATGTTTGGTTTTACTCGCAAAGGATGGTGTGATCCCCCTACCGTTAGCGGAGTTGCCTTCAACAACCGTACCAATCAATCTACCGTAGGCCCGTTTTTTTTAATTATGGTTTGAACCCTCATTTGGTGAATTCTCCACGTTTAGATTGGGTTCCAGGGCTGAGGCGGGTTTTAACGGATCAGGGATTGTGGTCAAAAGTTGTTGAATATGTTCAGGGCTCAGGGAGACTTATAAGCGTTTTGCAGATAAAAAAAGGAACCCTGGTAGGTGTTGCAGTGTGGGGACAAGGTGTGGCTCTCCACGTGAAAACATAAGTCTTCGTCTACCCCGCCAAATGGGGCCCAAGTTCATGGTCCCAGAGATCATTGAGGTAATTAACCCTGGGTGTATGTTTTCGCCCCCCCCGCTTTGAAAACTCCATAACGTATTCCAGTCCTTGCTAAAGCCCTTGGGATCGGTAGTAGAAGAACCAGTGCTGTTCCCTCCCCAGTCGTGGTTGATGGGCACATGGGAATTTGAGGTACAACTATTGTAGGATCCCCGGGTTCGGGGTCTTACAGTAACCTGGTGCTTGGGAGGGGGTGGCCAGAGGACCGGTTTTGGGTGCGGCCAGAGGTACCGTGACCGTTCTGGTTCGGGGCATTCCTGCTGGAATCCTGGGAAACCTGGGGGTCAGGGCCCCCCCATTAAGAAGGGGGTTGTCATGGTTTAGGGTTCTTGGACAGTATCGCGGGGTTAACTTGGTTGCCTCTTTCTGGGTTGGGGAGGTTTTTAAGCCTCACTGGAAGCAGCCTTTGCGTTTATACTCTGATAGAGTTGAGCGATACTTTCCGATATCCAAAGTATGGAATCGGAATGGTATCGCCGTTCACTAAAAATCGGCGTACCCGACGTACGGAAGTCCCATGTAAGTTATGGAACAAAATATCGCAACTAAAAAACCCCCTTCTTTCTTTGTAAACAATAAATTACCACATAGAAAATATATATTATATATATATACTTTGTCATTTTGTGACATTATTATACTATATGTATAGTTTATACATTTACTAGTAAAATATCCTTTGATTCAAATTGCGGGTAAAGCCGGTTCAGTGAAAACCGAAGCACCCGACTGAAAGACATTGGGAAAGGGTTAACCATGTCTTTTATGTCGTTTGATTGATTTGCAAAACAATTAAATCAGACTATGGGGGGGTTTGCAAAAATTTCACACCTGTAGGGGGTTAATAAAGGTTAAATTTCGTTGTAAAAAAAACGGACTTTTTTGTCGAATTTACACCTTTAATTAAAAACCCCCACCGGTGTGAAATTTTGCCCAATAAAATTGATTTAATTGTTTGGCAAATTAGATGCAAAGGACATGAAAGACATGGTTAACCCTATGTACACCAAGTGTCATTTCATGTGGGTTCTGCATTTTCACAAAAGCCGGCAATTGAATTTAGCGGTATTATCTATGTAGAAGTGTTTGAATACAATATAAATATTATTATTATGTGTCAAAATTCAATGAATGTTATATATATATGAGGGTAAAATTGCTGAAAAAAAATGCGTGGGTCCCGCCCTATTTCGCAACCAGACAGAAAAAAGCCGTGAGTGGGGGCAGATAAAATAGCCCAGAGGGGACCTTATTTTTGCCCCCCCCCCGGTACTTAACATCTGCCCCCAGACACCCCAGAAGGGGCAAATCTCTAATTAGATTTGCCCTTTTGGCCTTTGCCCGTTATTCCATTGCCCTGTAGCGGTGGCGAATGGGTTAATAAGGGGGTTAAAAGACCTTGCAATTGAAAAGGTCACTTTAAGCAGGTTAATAATGAGAGCTGTAAAGACAATTATTATTTATCCTATTGTATGAAAGAAAATCAAAAACAACTTTAATAAAAAAGAAGTTTAAGAAATAATCCCCCAGTTTTTGACAATTTTTATTTATGCTAAAAACCATTTCCTGTAATAAAAATAAAAAAAAAAGCAAAATTATTCTTACCTATCCATGCACAGTCAGGTCCCCGGTGTAAATCCTTCAGAAAGGGTTAATTTTTACTGCGGGACCGCAGCTAATGCTGCAGCCTCAAGTAAACCCCAAATGAATGATTTCCCTTTCCTGCTGAAGGAGGGTAAAGGCGGGGTGTCAATAAGTTCACCAGCGATCCCGACAAGATATGCACTTGTCAGGACGTGGTGTTCGTAATGATCGCTGCTGAGCTGCCAAAAGGCAGCTCGGCAGCGATCTGGGAACAGCGACTGCGGGTAACATCGTTAAAGGGGCCCCGCTCCATAGCGTATCGCTACCGAGATCGGCTGGTCATAGTTTTGTGAGCAGCAGCGAGTCACCAGCGATATGCGTGGTGAATTCGCGACGATCAGCCCCCCTGCGGGTATCGGATGTGCTGAAAGTAGGACCTTTTTTGATCGCTGGTTTCCGCTGACAGGAACATCCTGCGTGTGAAGGGGGGACCGCGATCCTGGTAACCAAGGTACAAGGGGTTTCCAGGCCCGCGAGCGCTTGGAAACCCGCGTGTACCTGGGGTACCGCTCCCTGCTCAGGGCGCTGGTACCCCCAAGGTACACAGCGGGTTTCTGGCACGCCCGCGCCTGGGAAACCCGCTGTGTACCTTGGTTACCAGGGATCGTGGTCCCCCGCCTGTACAGCAGCGATGTGTGCCTGTCAGCGGGAAACCAGCGATCAAAAAAAGGTCCTGACATTTCAGCGAGTCGCTACGGGAGGGGGGAGATCGTCGTGATGTTCCACACAGCGATACGCTGGTGGCTCGCTGCTGGTAAAACAAAATAGTGATCAGCAGCGATCTGGTAGCGATATCGCTATGTGGCGGGCCCTTAAGTGGAAAGCTTAATTGATTGCTTTCCACTTTCACTTCAGGTCAGCCAGGGACCAATCGTGAGTCAGAGGGAACTGATTAACAAAAATAGGGGTTCCCTTCGAAAAAAAAATGGCGTGGGGTCCCCCCTATTTTTGTTAACCAGCCGAAAGCGGGGACGCTGAGGCCGGATTTTCAGGCTTTTTAAGGAGCCAAGATCCATGGACCTTGCCACTGATAAACTAGGCCACAGCAGTTGCAATCTTGGGTGATTAACAAAAATAGGGATCCCCTCGAAAAAAATTGGGTGGGGTCCCCCTATTTTTTGTTAACCAGCCAGATGAAGCAGACCGCTGAGGCCTGGATTTTCGGGTTAAGGAGCAAATCCATGGACTTGCCAGCCTGATAATCAGGCCACAGCGTTGATATCTTGGTGTTAAAAAAATAGGGGATCCCCCCCTCGAAAAAAAATTGGCGTGGGGTCCCCTATTTTTGTTAACCAGCCAGTGAAGCAGACGCGGGCCTGGTTTTTAGGGCTGGTAAGGATCCAATATCCATGGACCTTGCAAGCCTGAAATACCAGGCCCCCAGCAGTCTGCTGCTTGGTGGTTAACAAAAAATGGGGATCCCCTCGAAAAAAAAACGGCGTGGGGATCCCCTATTTTTGTTAGCCAGCCAAGTAAAATGCAGACTGCTGCGGCCTGGTATTAAAAAGAGTCAAGGCCCAGGTTTTGGCCTCAACAGCCTGTAATACCAGGCTAAAGAGCCCCCATTTGGGCATCAAAAGATGTGCCCAAATTGGGGCCTTTACCGGCTTTCCCACTTGCCCTGTAGCGGTGGCAAGGGGGTAATAAGGGTTATTGTCACCGTTGTTGCACGGTGCAATAAGCCCGGTTAAATGGATAGGCGTCAATAGACACGATCCATTATTAATCCCCCAAAATTTTAAAATAAAAAAAAGACAAAGCAAGAAAAAAGATTTTAATGAAATAAAAGGAAACACAGTTTTCATTAAATTTTATTTTCTCTTTCCTTCCGCGGCCATCGATTCTGTAAAAAAAAAAAAAAACAAAAACGTATCCACCGTCCGCGCGTCCTAGTAACGAGGTGTCCCACGCGATCCAGCTGTGCTACATGAAGACAGGAAGCCTGTATCGCGACGGCCAGTGTTACCTGCTTCCCGGGGTGACGTCATCGGACGAGCTTTCGGCCGGGATTACCCGCAGTCACTGCAGTTATCCGAGAAAAAATGATGTGACCGGGGGAAAGAAGATTGCGGCCATTGAAAGCAGTGCAGGGTGACCCGGGATCTTCTGCCAGGTAAGTCCGTGATCCTGACAGACCCGGACCGACGGAACTGACAGTGCCCTGACAATCCCGATTCCGGTTCCGATAAGAAAATATCGGAACTCGGAATGGAAAATTTCCCTCAGCAAATCGGCGAACCCGATATTTGCAGTACGGAATGCTCAACCTAACTTGACTTTGGGAGTGTGTTGACCCCTGTGCTTGTGCCGTGCTTTGTGCTGTGCTACATTTTTGTTGTTGGTTCTGATTTTGGCTGTGTCCCTGTTCGGTTTTGCCTGTCCTTTTGTATGGTTGCTCTGTTGTGTATGACCCCTTGGCTGTGTTCTGATTTTCTCTGCCTGTCCTTTTGTACTTGTCGCCCTCTATGGTATGATGGCTACTGACTATCCTTCTGTCTATGCCCCTTGGTAATTTATTTTGTAGTTACCCTTCAGGAGTTTTCCTTTACCCCTAATTTCTTGGAGTTAGGCCGCCCTAGGCATCACGTGCCTGAGGTCCTTCGGCCCCGAAACATCTTACCTGTCGTGCCTTGGGAGGTGGGCTCCGCCCCTTGGCTTCACATGGTGGGGGAAGGTCCTGTGTCCTCAGAAGCACAATCTTCTTGTGCGGTTTACTTACAGGTATCGTTGTGCACGTTGTTACTTAGGACACAGCACTGGTCGTGAGCAAGTGCAGGCGGTGTGCCTGACACGTTAGCAAAATGGGAATCGGATTTTCTCAACACATACTCCAAATTGCCCTCAACTAAAACAGGGTCGGTAGGCACGCCAAGGAAACACTGGTTGACAAACCTTTAATAAGGACTTGTGGAACCCGTTTTGGATTTTAAAATGTCCCTGGAAGAAGCAAACGGAAGGACCCGTTTTTAAAAATTTCCATGATTCTTAAAAGGTTCCAATGAACTTTGGCTTAAATGTTGAGATGAACCTTCATAGGGTTTATTCCTTGAGGACAACCAACCAAGTCCCCACTTTAAAACGAGGACCATCGTCCTATGCGGTTGGAACCTCTGGGCCTTCTCTTGGGAGAGAGACAACCTCTCCACTACCTGGTCCCAAATTGCTGATACGCTCCAAAAATAGATTCAACCCCCGGACAGACAGAAGCCTCCCCCTGTCCTGAAGAAAATCGAGGGTTGAACCAGAATTGCAGAAAAATGGGACTTCAAGGGGCAGAGCTGCCCTTTATTAGAGCAAATCAGACAAAGGCAAAAAAGAACCAGTCATCTTGATCAGTAGACCAAAAACATCTCAAATAAGTCTCCAAGGTTGGTTTGTTCTCTCGATTGTCCATTGGTTGAGGATGAAATGAGGGAGAAAGCAATGAAACAAAGTTTAGAACAAAATGTCCTCCAAAATCTGGAGACAAAATGGATCCCTGTCAGACCAATGTTTCCGGAATCTGTAACCAAACCACGTGTGAAAGAAAAGGCCCAATTCGGAGGAGGAAGGTAACTTAGGTAATGGCACAAGATGTATCATCTTTGGGGAAAACCTATCACAGATTACCCAGAAAGATCTTCTCTGAGGACGGGAGGTCGAAAATAAAATTAGAATATGGGTCCATGGCCTCTTGGGTACAGGTAATGGATTAAC
This sequence comes from Oophaga sylvatica, assembly GCA_033576555.1. Classification (NCBI taxonomy): domain Eukaryota; kingdom Metazoa; phylum Chordata; class Amphibia; order Anura; family Dendrobatidae; genus Oophaga; species Oophaga sylvatica. The sequence goes on from JARQOD010000008.1 coordinate 154,875,004, forward strand.
AAAACCACTAGAACGGGCAAGGTTGGAAGAGAGCAAGTCCCCAGGGACTGCACAAGTACCTGACGTCACAAGGAAGTAGGCACCAAAAGGACCGACTCAACTAAGGCTCTTTCACAATCAGGCTTTTTGAATAGGCCGGCCGGTGCCGTGCCGGGCGTTCGGATGCGGCAATGAAAAAAAAACCTGATACGCCAGATCCTTTTTCTGCCTGATCCGTTTAGGGATCAGGCAGAAAACCCTGATCGGGCGTATCGTTTCATCGTTTTTTATCCGTTTTTTTGAGGATTACGCGGTTCGGTTTCAACAGCCCCTTTCATTTCAAAATTGATTGGATTGAAAAACTTATTTTTACAGGTTCCTAAGACCTCTTTGGGGGGGGGTTGTAGAGGGCTTTTTGAGAGGAGCAAGTGATAATGAGATGGAGGCGATTATTGGTAATATTTTCTGTAATCTCGGGATTTCACGCGGGGCGAACGCTTGCGTTTTATCGTTAGGAGGAGAGAAGGTTGGCAGCGCCTAAAGGACGCGCCGCCGTGTATGTGGATCCACCCCATCACGCACAGCGGACTAACCCGTGGAGTCTATTCAACACTCAATATGGGTTTAAAAGAGAATCCACATAAATTTTTTCTTTCTTCGTTGAAGAAAATTTACTTGAAAAAATATCTTTTATAAATTTTTGGTTTGATCAAATGACTGTATTTTTTTTACAAAAATTACAGAAATTCAACGTTGTGTAGTGTGGGGTGGACATACTATTGGTGGGGTGCGGGACCTTCGACGTGGGAGTGTGTAGGAGGACGGGATGCTGGTGGGGAAGGAAATAATAGAGGTGAAGGGGTGAAAGGGTTAAAGAATGGGGGGACAAGTTGGAGGCAGATTCGGTGGTGGAGTGCAGGGTGGGGAGGTACTGGGGGAGGGAGGTGATATGGGGGAATTGGTAGGGGGAAGGAGTTGGTAAGAGGTGGGAGTTGGTAGGGGTAGGTTGTTGGTACGGGGGGTAGGTGGCTGGTATGGGAGGTTGTTGGTATGAATAGGTGCAGGAGTTGTTGAGGGGATGGATGGGTGTGGTGAAGTTTTAGGTGGTGAAGTTGTGAAGGTGGCTGAAGTTGGGAAAGGGGCTGAAGTTGGGAGGTGGCTGAAGTGGGGAAGGTGGTGAAGTGGGGAAGGTGGTGAAGTTGGGAAGGTGGTGGTACTGGGGAGGTTGGTGATAGTGGGGAGGTGCGGGGAATGTTGAGGTGGTGATAATGAATGGAGGGGGAGGAGGCACGCTGCTGGAGGGGGTGGAGGTGGAGGAACAAATGGGGGGGGAGGAGGGAGGATGGGGGAAAAAACCTGCATAGGCAGCGGGCAAGTAATCCAAAATCTGCTGGCAGCAGAAGCGGATCTATGCGCTCCGCAACTGCCTAAAAAAAACTGTGGTTGGTGATGCTCTTGCTTCAGAATGCATGCTTTGCAGAAGTTGATTTACCTCCGAAATGCTTTTGGTTATTGATTAACCCGGGGAATTGCTCGATAACAGTTTTAAGGCAGTTCAGAAAAAGATGCATTCAAATGAAGAACTCGGGGATGGTTACTTTCCTGACCCCTCTGCCGTTGCCGCCAGTAGCCGCCCGTGTATAGAGGGGCGGGGCATTAGGGTGGGGGTAAAGGAAAAATTATTGTTGACAGCAGACTCATGCAAGCACTGGCCCGTACTGAAGGGGTTGAGGGGAAAGAGGGTCACGTGTGGATGCAGATGGGTCGGGCGGTCAAAGTTCCCGGTGCCGGTTCCTCAGGGTCGCTTCAGAAGGCCCAACTTGGGGCGCCGAGTGTGCTCACGTGTGTAATAAAGATAAAAGATACAATTAATAAATGTTTTTCAATGGCCCTGGTGGCCATCGTTTACCAGGAACGCCGAGTTTGATATTTATATTACCTGGGTCTGAAGAACCACTCGGGGCCCGCATTTCTTTGTTGAATCCTTTTGAAGGATCTGTAGACCGCCCCGTTCACAATTCTCTCCCCTGAAACAGGATAGCACAAATTGGTTATTTAATACTTGTGTTTTCCAAAATCGTCTCATTTCCCTTGGTAATGTTTTCAGTATTTACAAGTGTTGGACCTAGGAAATCCAGAAAAATGACCCCCTTTTTGGTTCAAGAGGACGGGTTGTGGAAACAAAGGTTTCAACCGCTCCCTATGAATGTATATATTCGATTTTAGCTGTGACCGGGCTTCAGGTCCTCCCAGTATCCAAAAATTTGGGAACAAATTCATCAGAGCCGAGGGTATATTGATAGAATGGCGGGGTTATGTTCCACAGCGGGCCCCGCTCTCTTTCGATTATTATAGATCGATGTCGATTCCTCCTCT